>CM059584.1:118870000-119470000 GCA_030407085.1 Trichopria drosophilae
ATTAACGATGTTAATTTCCTAAAGTAGTATATCTAATTTTTACATTAATTATGTACCCTAAGATAATGTATGATAAGCAGGGGGATTAACATTTCACTTCGATAAAACTTCTCCACCGCAGAACCATTTGTGGTGGGACTCCTTTAACTCGAAACTTCATAGCAAGTTTCCTCATCGTTGTATATTGGGAAGATCTTGCGGTAACAAATCTCAGAACATAATTTATAAATCATAACCGAGTTACTCATGAAGTGCAATAGTTTGTACGAACCATGCATTAGTAAACATGAATTTTGGCAACAAGTTGTTGTTTAAAGCTTTTGTTCATTTCAGCGAAATTCTACTCAAATACGAATTGGATGCCACGTTACAATTGCTTATTCATTATTCAGATACTGAGCGGCGATATTTATGTATATTTTATTTCGCACTTTTCCGGCGAATGCCATGTATATGTCAAAGCATTCTGTAAAAAAAAACAAAATAAATGAAGTTTTTAGCATTTTAATCAAACAAAATAAAATATTGCTTTTTTCAGTGTTTGGAAATGATCGTGGCTTGTTTATACCTCTGTTTTTATTAATGTTTTTTCATTCAATATCTCCCCTGCAAATGATCGATTTTTAGTATTAAAACAAGGTAAAATTAAGAAATAAAAATTAAAGAATACAATCCCATTGCAACCAATTTAAATAATAACAAAGTTAGTGTCTTTAAACGTTTCAAAACCATTAAAATATATCGATAAAAGCTTAATAAATGTAATCTGTTTGCAAAAAATAAATTGCGAGATACGCAGTACAAATATTAAAAAATAAAATTGTATGACCTAGATGATAGTAGATACTGAATATTGAATTTTGAGTATTTTAATTAATTTTTCGTATAATTCTGTGTAATCTTTATTGAACGAGCATTTGTATAATAATTTTATGTAAATATTTATCTTTTATTATTATTGTATGTATTGCAGTAATGTAAGTATTTACGAGCTAACATATTCGAGTTCCATGCCACATATTAGCTCATATTATTCCTGTAAAATCATTCCGCTACCTGGATTATTGAATTAAACGCATGAGAAATTTACTGTAATTTTTCATATTCGCTTAATCACCTAATAAGCCGCATATAAATGCAGCTAATAAAATAAAAGTGTTATCAGGAATAAATCATTTTCTCAAAGTGTTGCATAAACGCGTATTTTAAAATTTATGCATCATAATAAAGTTTCTGTACACCACTTTGAATTCCATGAAAATTTGAATGAGAATTACCATTCGTACCTGGAGGACCTGTTGATGATTTAGTTTTACCAAAATAAAATAAATATATTTTATAAATAAAATAATTTATAACAATATTCATAAACTAAATCTATAAATTATATATTTTTGTACTTTCGAAAATAGAGTGTTTTAGTGATTGAAGCTAATATAGTAGCAATTCAAATGCAAATAAATTTTCAATTCTTTGAAATAAATGCCACATTTTTCACAATTAACAATTGAAAATGATAAAATAATAAAAGTATATGTAAGACTAAATTCTGAAAGTCTAACAGCACAATACAACAAACGGAAACGATGGACGAGTACTTTTAGAACTTATGTTAAAGTTTACAATTTAAACAATGTCCAATTAAAATGATTACATAATTTCGATTGGATTACAACGAAATACAATTATAATAATAACGGGACTTTATTGTCCTTTGTAAATATGAATACTCTCATAATAAGTACTTTTGAACCCAACTTTAACGATTGAAACTTTTGTAAATAACTTTTGAAATTCAACAAACTTTTGTACGTAAAATAACATTCTCATGACATATTCTTTGTGTATGATATGTGATTGATTTATTAGCGTTTAGAATTTATGATCCCAATTTTAAAATTAATTAACTAAATCGCGACTTAATTAAAAATAAATGTCTATATCCATTACAATGGATTTCTGAATTTGGGTTTGTATATACGTATAATAGCTTCGATTTTCCTTAAATTCGATATTTTTAAATTGAATTAAAAGTTCTACAAGTAATTATTCATTGAATCGGAGTAATTTAAAAACTCGTGGATAAAAAAAATGCTTTTACTTTTATTACTGTATTTCTAGTTAACAATTAAAACTTTTAATGTGAACTTGAGAAAATGTTCATTCAAATTCGATTCAAGTTCAATGAATCACAAATATTATAAAAATATGATTTAATTATGATTAATCTAAAGGACAAACACAGGAGGTTATCAAGTTTTTGAGATTTTATTGTTGATATTTATTTATAACAAAGTAGTAAAAATGAATAAATAGAAAATATACCTGTAGAAACAATTGTGTTCCGAATATTTAATTATAAGTATAATTACAGGTTTTGTGTTTACAAACTCCAATCTTTTTTAGAGTTGTTAAAATTATAGATCACATGTTCGGTACACCAGAAAATTTTTCAACCTAATTAAGTAACGAAAATTGATGTTTTAAGCCAAAGTGAAATTGCTTATTAGAAAAAGGGCCAATTTTCGAAAATTATTTAAGTGAAAATTAACGTTGTTAAGATGGTTTATACTACAATAGAGTATTTCTATTTTTGTGCATTTGGATTTTCAAATGGTTCCGGTTCGCCAAATTTGATCGAAAATGGAAAATTTTGTAGTTTCCTAGGTCCTATATAGTCTGTATGTATAAAATAATTTATTTAATATTAATGATTTATTGATATTTCTGGTAACAACAATGGTGTTGTTGCAGATTTTCAAGATGAATTCCGTGTTTTATTACAGAATAAGGCGGAATTGTAATCTATTATTTACCATTTTAGTTATTTCTGGACATCCCTGAATATGGTCATACAAAATCCTATTTTTAAAATCCAAAATGGAGTGGATCTAATATGGAGAACGGAACATGTGAAATATTTTGTTGTTTGTGGAATAAAAGACTTGATTTTCGAAAAAATTTGGCGCTCCAGAGCCATTTAAAAATCCAAATCCATAAAAATCAGAATATATGAATGTATATTTTTGAAGTAAAACAATCGGGAACACGTTTCTGACAAAAGAGAAGGTGATCAAAAATAAGTATCCTAGTGAAAATTACATTCTAGAAAATATTTTACCTAAAAAATCGGAGGGTTTTCCAGTATTTAAAAGGAAATGTGTTAAAAGTATTTCTTTTTTTAATTTTACCGTCGCTATTCGAAAAAATAACCCCAAAACTAGTCGGACATGGATGAGTCTATTTAAAAAAAATTGTTTCTATGAGTAAAACGATACTAAATTCCATATGCAAATTGTGCACGTTTTAACTTTAGAGGATTTGAAAAATATCCAGATCACTGGATCCGGCACTAGATTTTCAACATTCAAAATGGCGGATCGAAATGTAAAAATTTAAACTGAAAAAATGATATTCTTAGGCTTATAAAGAAAATATTAGTCCCAACTAAAATACATTATTCCATACACGCCTAATAACTTTTTATTACTCCAAATATTATCAGATAGTAAGACCTGACTATTTTTTACGTCCAGTCCACTTTAGATCCTTCTTTAGTTGAAACACACATTTTTTCGGCGTTTTGCTTCAAAACTGTCCGGGTGTTTACACATATTTACCATAGGTGATGGAACACAAAAATAGTTAGTTATAGTCGGTCATTTTGTTCGGCATTGTACACCATTTTAAAGCTTGAAAATAACGAAAGCTCCATAGTACCCACCCAGTAATCCGCCAGATTGAAAATTTAAATCCCTTTGAATTCGTAATTTTTCATGGATAAAAATGGATTCGGTGTATTGAACTATATTCAAATGTATACATTTGGATTCACGCCAATGCTCGTTAAAGCATTTGAATTCAAGTATATACCAGTTTCAATACTCCCGAATCATCGACTTTTTAAGAGTTTCGTTCAATTCACACCTATCCTCATGAATATGATAAGCTACTGGTATATTCGCCAGCAATATATAGGGTCCGACCGTCTGCTGCTACTGGCATAGTTCTATTAACCCCTTAATTGCGGTGGTAACTTGACAGAAAGTGCTCAAAATGTGGGAAAGTAAAATTTGTTAGATTTAGCTGGAACCTGGTGTATAATTGGTTTTTAGGTCGCTGATCACGAATCTGAAATCAGATCTTGAAAATTTAATATAGCGTATTCAATATGGCGAGCAGCTTTACCTAGATGCAAACCTTTGAGCTCGAATTTATCATTCTGAGATTCTAATGAGATATTTTAAATATTAAATAATCCGCCATATCGTCTTTCACACGAATCCAACAATATTTAGAAAATTTGAACGACCCATTAAATTGGCCATTGTGATTGTTCAAAATTAACTTTATGTTTATATCAACGGTTCGAATTTTTTAAAAATTTGTCCACCATATTGAGTCTGCCATTTCAAAAGTTAAAATCAAATTCATAATTAACGACTCCGAAATCCCCCGAGTAACGAGTTTGAATCGATTTTAAAAGTTTTTTATACATAAACTGAACCTAGCCGATGTCATATTTCATTTCTAAGATTTTGAGACAATTATAAAAAACTATTTCCAAGAGCTTATAACGTTTTTTTGACGTCATAATTTTGAAAACGGCCAACGACATGTTGTTTAATAAATCTTAGACTGTCTAGAAATGGTGTCTTTTTCAAACTGTCTTAATTATTGATTTCATTACACTAATTTTATGTCATAACGAAAATTTACGTTTTTGCGGCAGTCTGAGAAATATCCAAAATAAATAAGATCTTAGTTATCCGCAGATAAGGGGGTTAATGCGCCTCAGTTGTAAGTAGTAACAGCTTGTGGGTCCCAATATACTGTTGGATAATATACTGCTATAGCTATGACGCCATCTCATAAATACATGATATTACAAAAAATATTTGTGTTTATTGGGATTCCGTATTATTTATTTTTGGACTATTAATGGACTCATAAAGACGACTGTAAATTCGTCATTTTGAAATAAAATGGCATTCAGCATTTTTAATCTTGGACGGTATTATTTTTTTATTCAAATGGATTCGCAGAAACTGGTTTAAATGCATCTTTCTGCATTCCGAGATATTCAGCTTATTCCTATATCACGAATAATTACTTATTGGTCGATATTATTTTTGGATTAAAAACAATTCAATGTGGATAAATTACAAATTCAATTAAATATATTTCAATCCTTTTGTAGCCACTTTCAATTCTTTATTTATTTCTGGGAAGTTTCACCATCCCAAAATAACGTTTTACATTTTCGTCCTTCATCTTGGATCTGCCATTTTATGTTATTATAATATTTTCGACCCTTTTCAATCACCATGCATTTTTGTGACAAAACCATGTTTGCACTTTGTTTTTCATTATAAATAAATAACACTATTAATTAATGGCTTTATGTACATTCCCAAACATGTCACCTGCATAGAGCAAGCAACTTTGCGATGAAATTTTTATTCAATTCAACAATTGAAAAAGTGTTGCTTCGGCTGAACACTACGCAGTAGTAATAGATTGTATAGTCAGACATTTCGACCCGTAGAAACGATACTTTCTTTATCCATTATGAGCTTCACTATACATATAAATAAAGTGACTGTCACATATTTATAAATAATCTTTTAAATCAACATAAATATCTTCAGCATAAACAAAGCACTATCTTGTAATACGTTTCGATTCAATAGATGTTGGAACAGGGAAGAAGTTTGTAAAAAATGTTTATTATTAGAATGTAACATCTGGATACCAAATAGACATGACGAATCACAAATATTTTTTAATTATGATCATATTGATGTAAAATATCATATGTGGTTTTTCGTTTACACCATTTTGCATATTTCGAGGCATAATATTTCAGTTTTCGTTCTTTTAGCTACCTTTGAGGACGAAAAATGTAATTCTTAAACAAAATTTTTAAATCACTTTCCTATACTTTATTCTTAGATTGTCAATATTTTTATGTTGGCCATTTAATAATCTTTATTTATTTTTTTATTCTAAAAGTATATTTTTGAGACTTCTGTATAAAAAATGACACAAACTTTTTTGTGTGTTTATAATAAGATATCGTACATGGAAGTCCAAATAATACTTTGGGGGGAAGCGGCTAAATTTTTTCCCCGATGTCCCGTCATTTTTTAATTTAGAATTCACTTTTGATGAATGCATTGTATAACTAAAAATAAAGTTAAGATATATTATCCTGATATAATACGAGTATTCAAACCTTCCGAAGATGCAATTTCTTTTCTTGCTGCTCTTGGAAACTTTGATATATCCGAAGAGGTTCATTCCGCCATCGTATAAATTTTATTTTTATTAAAACAAACAATAAAAACTTAAAAGATTATGACTTACACTTAATTTTATGATAGTCATCTCGGTATCGCCGTTTCGCCTCGTGTATTTGAAGTTTTTTGAATTGGCCATAGCTGGCCATCTATAAAACATATATACAATAAGTAACAGGTATATGTAAATGTTGACCATGAAATTATCTATCAAATGATACTGTGCATCATCCTAAATACGAAATTCAAGGAAAGATAATATACGGAAAAAATCCTCGCCGCTTCACCCCGCCTTCCCCTATACATACAAACTCAGATTATAATTATTTACCTACTTGTGGAAGATTTATACGGTTTCATTCTTTGAATGTATATTTATCTTAGTAGAAATTCAGGAACTTTTACTTGGAAGTTAATGTAAATTTAACTTTGTTCCGCTATAGTGTGACCATAAATTAATTAATTTAAGGTGACATTTACAACGATGAAGTGGATTTCACATTACAAAAATGTAGAGTGGAAAATACCATTTAAAATTTTTATTTCGTGGTATTTGAAATAACCATTTTGGCTATTCCTATAATCTTGTAAATGATTACATATTTCTTGATATTACATTCCTCTTAATCGTATGATACAAGGGTGAAAATTAATTAAATAAACAAAAGAATTTAACTGGTATATTAGTACACGTCCAGCGTAATAAATCAAGCAGTTATTATGTGAAAATTTTAAGTATCACCTACTATTTGATTTATTATGAAAAATCCTCTTTCTAGCGCTTATAATTGAAACTATTGTCAAAATGCATTTCGCACCAGGATGTCATATTGTACTCTTGACATTCTTGTTCAGACCCCAATAATGAATTTTAATATTGAAAACAATATTTTTCACTTTATCTTGCATTAAATGCTGGGATATAACTCTTAAGCAATAATAAAATGAAGAAAACAACATTCTAGACTAGGATATTAGCCCTAGACGCGTGTATGGTCAATGTTAAATTTTCTGGAGACATTCCAAATATTACTTAACATTTTATATCCATAGAAATAGTATTTTCAATAGTAATCAAAATAAATTTAATCTCCATTTTTTTGCGACATTGGAGCAATGCAAATCGAGCCAGTATAAATTAATTAAATAATAAAAAAAAATGCTGAAACATAAATATAATCTCAGGTTGGACTAGTATAAGCTTCAAATGAATTGAAAATTGTAAAATAAAATATTGACAAAATGTAATAAAACTTTCCAAATCGTCTTCAATTAACAAAAAAAAGAGTATAACCGAAAGAAATAATATTAATTCAAATACGTTTAATATAGACTTCAAGAAGTAAAAATACATTTTGATTATTGATAAATTTGCAAAACGAGGTACAAAAATAATATATTGTAATAAACTCGTCTATTAATAAAATTTATTTAATTAAAATTTTATGACATGATCGCTTAAAAAATCTCTACAAGACTGACTAAAAATGTTGTCAACATCAAAATAAAAACAAGATGGGCTCTCTTTTTAATAAAGACATGAATTATAATTTAAAAATCCCAACATTATTTTATAATCAACTTCTGATTCGAATCAGAATTTACATCACACCTTCATGCAATCACGCTTCATTACTGAGATATAACGCCCATTTTACGGACATTATGTAAACTTGTAAGGCACGCCGCAAAGTTTTAAGATCATGAAAATTTATGCTAAAGAGTTTAAACACCGAATATAATTCGCATGTTTCGCATCAAGTCCTCGGAAAATTTTCGACTAGTTGAAAGGTTTCGTTTAATTTTTTCTCTTGGTCTTAACTTCCTAAAGTACAAATTGTAAATCATTTTGAAAACTGATTCTTCTTTGCTTAATTGAAATATATTGAGTTATTTGTCATTTTATACTGAAATTACAATGGCGAACAGGTACATACACGTTTCTAATAATACACCATTAAATTCTGACTGTTTAAAATTGTCGAATTGTTGCTCTGTCATTAAAGAAATCATTTTTAACTATTTTTATAATTAGTTTTTCAAAAAAAGAAACTTAAAAATGAACAAATTCTGATGGTATTTATCGTTTCTTAAAATGGACATTTGCAAACAAATACTTTAGTATTCTTTTCTTTTTTGGCAGGTAATATTTATTTTTTTCAGCACCACAATAATGAACGAAACCAAAATTAATCATTATTCAAAATTCGTCTTAAGAAATCTAACTCAAATAAGAGCTTGAAATATTTAAGGGAAACAAATCGTTCACAGTCAAGGGTGCATATGATTCGTTTGATGGAACTTTGCCAGACGGTAATACTGCCAAATTACCCCTTCTGCGTGAGATGTCACTGTTTCATGAATATTTCAATAAGTTGGACCGGAATTGGCTCGTAAATAGGTACGAATCACCAGTGTAAATCTTGCGGGAACATTTTGATTCGTCTGTCAGTAAGTTGTCTTAAACGCCCCTGTAATAGGTGGTGACTAATACATTTGTAATTAACTTCTATCTTTCATCTCTGAAGTTTGAACTTCTATGTATGACCCAATGTCTGAGTGTATGTAACTCAACAAGTTCTTGTGTTTAGGAAACCTTTGTACAAGTTAATTCTTCAAAACGTGTTATGGTAAACTGACATACTAGAAATAATTTTGAGAATGTATTGTAAAATCGCATCAAAAAATAAAAAAAAAATCTTAATTTTGTCTCTGAGAAACTCATGGAGTTACTCGTGAAATTTTCGTCACTAATCGTTGCATGCTGATGGTAATTAATACGGAAAATTTAAACGAAATAAATACTATAATAGTCGAGTTTGACATTTCGAATTACTAGAATTATGCATCTATATTTATTCATATTTATGGAGCTATTACTTTGACAAGTACAGGTAGGCGTGTTTATTTAACATAGCTCGCGTGTTCACAATCGGATCTTATCAAGTATAGTGTTTACAATTTGTTGTGACTTTTACAGTATTATTTTCAGCCACTCTTAAGATAAGTATAGGCGTGAGACGTGTTCGTTAGGCACTTGAACGTTGTTGACGTGTCGGCGTGCAAGCTATAGAAAGAAAATCGTTTAAAATGTGGAATATATTTGACAAATTGGAATAAGTGGACTAAATTAGACATGTTATAAATTCTACTGTCACGCATATACTAGAAAAAAATAATTAAATTTGAAAATATACTCGTCTGGTTGGTATTTAAACAGTTTATGAAATTTTTAATTATGTTCTAAAGATTTTTAAAGATATTTGTGACTCCATTATTGGTCATGCCATATTATTTTGATTTTGGATAGTAAACTAATGAGAATTTTATATTTTAGTCATTTATTTTAATTCGTAATAACACTATCAATATTACTGGCATCCAGACTCCTTAATAAGATAGTTAAGTAAATGCGAAATTAGTAAAACTATTGAAGTTACCAAAAACTATATTCTTAATTCATTCTAGACATTTTTTAAATAATATTATTAATTCAGACTGAAAGTTCTGGCACTCTCTTCACCGCTAAATCGCCGGATAACTTCAATTAAAAGAATCTTCAGAATGAAGACGAAATATGTTAGTCGAAAGCTTCAATTTTCAAATGTCATTATGATCACAGCAATGCACCGAAATGAACAAAAGCATAAATTTACTCAAACAATTTTATAATTTTCTAGAATGAAAAATCATTCTGAATAAAATGTTACTTAAAAAAGTGAGGATCACTCTTTTCTACAACTGATTCTTGAAGCACTCTATAAATAGTATAAATTAAAGGTACAGACATCCAAATATCTCTGATATGAATTATATTCTTATCAATATTTTTACTTCAGTTATACGACTAATTCGGAGTAATATACCCCGAACAAAAATTTGCTAATTTCAAATAAATATGTACTTGAACAGTCGCAACAAAATATTTACTTATAATAGAAAAATAGTTTGTTAATTCAACTATATTAAGTAGATTTTATCCAGCAAGTAAATATTTATTTAAATTAAGAAAATATTTCCTTACATCAAGTAAATATTTTATTATGACTGTTCAAGTAAATATTTACTTGAAATTAGAAAATTTTTTGTTCAGTGTAACATTCAAGAGAAGGTGCCCAGCAACACAGATGTTTTCCACTCGAAAATGAAACATCCGAACCTGATATATTTGGTTAGAGTATAATAAGCTTGTATTACACCTAATACCAGACACGAGTGTTTTATCGTATGAGAAAGTTTGATAAATCGCAGTAAAAGTCGCGGATGCTACGTAGAAAAATGCAGTAAACTAAGTAATAACAGTCTTTTTATACTTCCGACTGCGGACTATTACTACTTAGATTACTACTTTTTTCTATGTAAAATCCGCGACTTCAACATCGATTTTTTAAACTTTCTCACATAATTAAACACTCAAATTTGGTATTAGGTGTTGGCTCTCATTATACTCTAAACGAATTTATCAGTTTCGGAAGTTCCATCTTGAGGGCATCTTCTTTTGTTATTCGTTATTTGTATTGTACACAATTAGTAATGATATTTTAGAATATGATTAACTAAATTATGTTTAACTAAAATATGTTTTTTCACTTCATAAAAAAGACATCCTTTTTTCAATTAGTACTTTCTACATATGGGACATTCGACGCCCAGCCAGCCACCTATCTTTGAAATAATGTTTGTTTTTTAAGTTGCCCACTTATCATGGTTTATTCATATAACTGAGATATTTTAAGCCTAATATAAAATTTAAATACCGTCATAAAAAATGTTATATTATAATTCCATTTTCAAGATTTTACAGTTGTCGCTTCATTTAATTAATTTATACGCAAATGCGGAACGGTAAAATAAATGTTACATAGATTTTGTTGATTTTTTTATGAGCTTTCTTCTGATAGCATTTGCTTTCAAGAAAAAAATTTACATGTACGTGAAAAAAACATTTAAAAATTATCAAAACCGATTTTCATGTCTTAGGCCACGGGAAATAAGTTTCGAAAAGTTACTACAAAATTGTATTTATTCAGTAGAAATGTAGAGGTGAATAAGTTGAAATGGGATCCGAAGTTCTACATTCAAACTAACTAACTAAACTAACCTAACCTGTCAAAACTCTGTCGACCCTTAATAATCCCTAAAAACATATGCGAGCACTAAAATTAACCTTACCTAACCATCAGAATTCTGCCTATCATTAATAATGCTTAAAAGTATATGGGTGTCTTAAAACTAACCTAACCTAACTAATCAGAACTCAGCCTAAACCAAATAATGCTTAATATTTAAATTTTTTTTTAAATTTGAAAAATTTTTTTAAATATATATAATTGTAACATTCGAGAGGGAGAGAGGGAGGACCGGGATCATGCTGATGTCTGCGTCGTATTACAGGGGGAAGGTAGGGGCCAAAAATGACCTGAAAAAGTGTTACGAGATTTATTTATGGCCAACCTTCTAGCTACTTAAAATAAAGGACTGGCGCCAAAACAGCGTCGTCAAAACGTCCGCGCCCAAAAGGACTGCCCCAAAAATTGATAACATTGGCATGATTTGTCTCTTTAAATGATAGTCCCTATTACTACTTTCTACTTAAGTCCGCGACGATATTTAGATTTATCAGGAAGATTTCATTCACTGCGATAACCAATTAATTAAGACTTTATTAGCATTGTACCTCAGAAAGTACATTTCTTGGAAAGTACAACATACCTAATATGGGTCTGAGGCAATTAAATTGCAATAGACCAACAATTTCGATAAATAATAACAAAAATACGGAAGTTTTACAATATTTAATCAATTCCGTAACTGCCCTTAATTTTTCAAGTAGAACTGAGGAATTATTTCATTTATGTGGAAGATCAAATGAAAAAATGAAATTGGTGTAAAGTATTTCGATAATATATGAAAAATTGCGAAATATCTTCGAAAAGACGGTGTCACGGTAAAAATTTTAACCCTTTGAAGAATACATTTTTCTTTACGCTGAAAATATCTGAAATTTGTTACTCGGCAGTTTTTGGGGACGCTGATTACGAATCTGAACACAGATTTTTAAAATCCAAAATGGCGGATTTTTGGTCGCTGAAAACGCATTCTGTGCCCAAGTTACCTCATCGTTTCAGATTTTTCACATATCCTAACCTTAAATTGTGAAAAAGTATATTTTTGAATATTTTTCAGATCAGATATCTTAAAATCCAGACCAGATCCACTATTTCTTATTCAATTGATATCTGGAAACAAATTTGTTTGCGGTCCTGTGTAATCTATTAAAATGTCATATTTCAATACTTCCTAAATGGAAAAATTGAGAAGAACGACCCTAAAAGTCTAGAAAACTTGATTAATTCTACATAATTTATGGACCCCAAATTTCATATTCTAAAAACAAAAAAATTCAATAACCATTTTTTTTTTTGTTTCAGATGCAGATTTTCGGGTTCAACTCACATTTGTATAACAACTTCTCCGACGCGCTCCACAGGACGCAAGGGATCGTCGCCATTTCGCTCCTTTTGCAGGTACGTGACCAATCACGAGACAAGATCGCATGTATGCGTTATCGCTATCGCCATCCGGCCGCGAGATCGGTACGCGCGATACATCATGTTCTGTGCTGATTTTCAGGTGGGCGAACGCTCCAATCCCGGGGTGAGAGTATTTACCGAGAATGTGAACGAAATCACATATGGAGGTAAGGAAAATAGGCCAGGGGTGCTGACGCAGGGTTTTACGTTTTCGAACGAATTTAGCATTTTCTTTTTGGAGCGAACTTTAATATTTTAATAGACAGTGTGCTAGCAAAGACGATCACGATTACGATAAAAAAAAATCATTTTGATCCTCACTAGTGACATTAAAACAAAAATCAAAACTTACAAGTAAACACACGATCATATTTTTAATATTCCTAATAATAGTATATTATGCAACTAGTGCGTAAAGTGTACTTTTTTTCACGAGAGCGACACGTGAAAACAAGGCTCCGGCGAAGCCGGCGACGAGTGGAGGACTGTCGCTCGAGTGAAAAAAAGTTACGCACGAGATGCATACGATATTTTATGCCCGGTGCGTGCGTTAAAGTGCGTGCGAAAGATCATTTTTTGTCCAATGCGTAAAGTGATTTTTTTTCACTAGTGCGTAAAGTGTCTCACGAGGGAAAAAAAATCACTTTACGCACTGAAAAAATGACTTTACGAACTAACATCTTTATGCATCTTTAAACCCGTATAATTATCTGTTTTTCCATCAATGTGTTTTGGATGATGGATGATGGATGGCAAAATCGACAAATCAAAAAGCCGACAGTCAAAAACCGGAACAAATAACTGACCTTTTGTCGATGTGCTATTTTTTGTGTCTGCTGTTTGAAATTCGGCTTTTCGGCTGCCAGCTTTATGAATGTCGACTCGCACCCGTTTTTCTGGATATTCTCTAATTCGTGTTTGTAATTTTCTACCATATGTAATGAAGACGCTAAAACTGGTACACTACATTGCTCATTTTACTGATTTCTAAAATGTCTTTTCCCACTTTAATAGTTCCTATCTTTTTACCAATAGATACTAAACGGATCTTTTCGTCTATTTGTCTGCTCGGTTCCTCGCCTCTCCCCGCCCGTCTCCTTATTTTTGCCAAAAGAAGGGGAGCAGTGCTTGCCCTCCCCTCCGCCGCGTTATGTTCGTTACGTCACAGGAGGCCCTTCTTGAGGCCCAGCCGCAGCCCGCAAGGTGGGGGGGGGGGGGGGGAAGAGAATGGTGACAGACAAATATAATGGGACGGAACCAGGCAAACATGCTGGGACGTAAACACAGTTTCTTTTTTTTTCAATTTGTATAGAGTTATACGATAAATATACTTTCTTACAAATTCACTTTGCAATAATATTATTAGGATAACCGTTCGCATTTAAAATTTTCCTAACTAAGTTATGGTTTTTCTCTGAAAATCTAATTTTTGATAGTTTTATTGCCCTGTCAATTAGACCCAAGGCAGCACTAATTTTTACATAAAAAGGATGATTGCAGAAAAAAATAAGGTAATATCCTAACATCCTAACCAAGCGTCTTTGTGTTACCAGTCCATGTCCAAAAATCCATCTTCTTTGCGTAAAATTAAAAACTAATATTCTAACTTCAATTTCATAAGTAAATTTGACTTTATTTATAAAATATTTAACTTTATTTAAACTGTTGAATTTCTGCAACACATAAACTTTCTGGCTCATGAGGACAAAAAATAAGATATCATCTACGTATATTATAAATAATTAACTTTAATAAATTATAGTTTTTTATTATTCTAAATTCGAAAATTGAATAGTTTTTTCAATATGCAAAAAATAACTTTTCTTTCAATTGCTTGTCTCATTCGTTCATTCTACATTAACCCTTTTCGTCTCAAATGTCCGGAATTTGGACAGAACTTTCAAAATCGATAGATTTGGACCTCCTCTTTCGAAAACCGTGGTCAGAATCAGCCAGCAATTTCAAAGAAAAAAGTTATGATCATTTTTTTGAATGGTTAACCCAGAAAGTTTAAGAATAACTATTTATGACTTATGGTATTACTGAAACTTGTATTTCTTATACTAACAGAATAGACATTTCAAAAACAAAATAGATTTCATAGTCAACTAAATTAATTCTGTTTTACCAAAATATAAGAAAAATATACATTGCCATCAACAGTTTACACGTCTTTATTTGTTATAAAATTATATTATAAATACAAATTAATAATCACGCGTCAATTATAGAAACCTATTCTATTAATTTTATATTATTGAACTGAAAAAGTCGTCGTGTCATCATAGAAAAGCTGAAGACGGCATATTGAACAATTTTCAATTAAATAAATTCATTATTATCATCCGTTCGTATATAAATAACAACAGGAAACAAAATCTTTTTAAGTATGATTATTGTATAACAAAATTAAATTCTTGAAATTAGGATATTTTCGGGTCTTTCCTGAGTTTGTAAATGAATAAGAAATTAATAAGACAATGTTCAGTATTGATTGAAACTAACCTAAAAGTAGTTTCACGATACAGTAATATTTTTTTGGTACAATCCCATCTTGGATCTTCAAAATTGTTATCTCGATTGTTGACAAGCAAAATAACATTGTAACATAAATAAAGGCAAATATTTTAGTACCAAAAGGAGGCCACCAGTAGAAAATGTATCCAATATTTTTATGTGTATATATTGACATTGCGAAGAAAATCGTAAAATAACATGAAGGAAAGAGATGTCTCTTGAACATTATATTACGGTTACGTGCAGCTAGGTAGTATCGAGTACAACAACCTCGAAGTAATAGACCTTAAGTGGATGCAGTACACCTAACTTTTACAATTTTGCCGTTTTGGTCGAAATTATTCTCTGACTATTACCGAATTGCCTGTTTTATGTTCGTCAGTCATCATACAAATTGAAAGGACTTTACTGAAGTCTACCCCGAAAATCATAAGTAAACCGTACAGAGTAAGTCTCCAAGGGAGAACAGACATTTAGAATGATCATAAATTAGGACACGTTACCCTTCAAGGCCCTAAAAATTGAGTATGAAGAAGGGTATTTCGATTTAAAAGGTAATTGGATAAAAATAAATTCTAAATTACGCGTAAACATTTTTATGTTTGATACCTGCACTTATCATGTGAGAGACACATCTTAATTAAATTACAAATATGAAAACTGATATGATGGTCACGTTTTAATTGTTAGTTGACTTATTCAAGGGAAGTTATAGAGTGACATCGATTGTTCTGTATGCCATCTATTTTTGCTAATCGGAACTAAGTTTTGTGTTTTCTGCATTTATGATTGTACAATATAAAGTTTTACAGGCATTTAATTAGAGTGGAATTTAAAATAAATGTTTGGTGTTTTTCTTTTAATAATTTATATAAAATAATTTATAATGATAATTATAATCAGAATTATATAAAAATTAATTACATAAGTAAATTTAACTAAAACCTTCAAACTAATACTTCGTTTAGTAAAGTTTAATACAGAACTGTATTTTTAGTATGGTTCTATTTTTAACATCGCTCGGGTTTTCTACCATTTCATTGAATAAATATATCATTCAATAAAATTGGTCATATAACACAAAAATCCATATTATTGTTTAAATATTTGAATATATAGAAGAATTGTTATAAGAATCATTTTAAACATTCAATTACAATTTTAAATCATAAGCGTCTTTATTAAAAGTATGAGGCCCAAACGAAAATTACAATTTTAAATCAAGAAATGCCACGTTTTAGGATGAATTTAGTTTAAGAATTACCAAAATTTACTGGAGTAATTTATCACTTTCATTCCAGTTCTCATTTCCACTATACCGTATTACCAATTTACCAGAGCACGCAATTTTGAAACATGTAACGAAGAAATCATATTCTAATGTTAGAATGTGATTGCTAGAAAGTTTTAACAACCTTGTAATATTTGGGTAATCTTGTCAAGGTTCAAAACTATCATTGTATGAAGGAAGATCAATCTAACCCTTTAAAGCATACATTTTTCTGTACACGTAACAGCTGAAATTTGTAACTAGGCGGTTACTGAAGTTGCTGAATACGAATTTGATCCCAGATTTTCAAAATTTAAAATAGGGAATCCAACAAAATTTATAAAATTCCTTGATCAAACTGAACTGGGGGCTCAACGTTTTTCAAGGTCGCAGATTACGAATCTTACCTTAGATTTTCACAATCCAAAATGTCGGATCCAACATGTCTAACCAAAACAATGAAACATTACATAATCAATCTGAAACTGAGTACTGGGATATTTTAAAGATCATAAGTTAAGCTAAGTAAGAGCCCCATAGTTAAAAAGACTCCATTGAAAAACAGCAAATCACGTTATGACTCAGTGCGATTCATTCTCTACTTTAATCAGTGACTGGTTCCGTTTCATTCTCTCTAAACTTGAGTTTTTTACTGACAGATAGTCAGTAAATACTTATTCAATAGTAAAATTGTACTAATCTGCAATTGGATATTGACTTTTTAGTTTAGTAGTTTGCAGAGTATAGTATTTAATTAGTAGAGTTTACCTTTTTATTGGCAAAAATTATTACTTATTCATTTAGTGACCTAATTTTCATTTTCTTATTGGTATTTTTTAAACAATTCAGATTTAGAGAGTTGATGACAAATATCTTCTACACCCACACCATGTATGAATGTTAGTCCATGTATTAAATGTTTGGACAGCCTACTTACTCCGCCACTGACTGCACGTTGCATCTAAAACGTTCAATTTCGATTATTTAACTATAAAAAACAAGACGATTATTATTTACCACGTAAGATCTTCACAGTTATCAACATCACAATTGATTAACCATTTAAACGACGCATCTGTAGACAAATCGCTGATCGATGAGTGACATGTCGAAATTTGGGAAAATGTCAATCTAAAATACTAAATAATTTTAAGATAGTAGAAAGAAATATTCTTTTGTTGAGAGATTTCACAGAATGTTTATAATCTTTTAGATGAGTTTTAAGTTAGGTTGAGCGGATCCTTTTCATTTCCAAATGAAAGTTGGTTACTGGAATCTGAGCAAAATGTTTCTGGATCAAATTTTGGATTTTAATTATGAAGTCCACAACAAATTCGAAACTATATTTATAAATCATAATAACCAACATCTCTCGATGATCAAATTTATTGCTCGAATACTTACCTTATAAGTCACTAGTAAAATAGTGAACTCTCAAATGTAACAAGTTTCATTGTATCTTCAGTTACTAAAATAGAATTTGTTCCTTTGATTGTTTATGTAGTGAAACCTTTATAAACCACCGATTCAGCAGTATTCATTTACTGATTCAAATAGTGAGCTTTTCACTGTTTCAAATTGACCCATAGAGCACATAACTTTTAAAGAGGTCGCCCAGAATTCAGTGCAAAGATATCTAAAAAAAACCTCTTGAAGAGGTCTGAATTATGATAATCTATAAAAGGAGCTCTTAAAGATATCTTACTTAAGACTTCTTAAAATCGGAATCTTGAAGAGGTCTTATGATTAAGGTCTTAAATATATCTCGTTTTGGACTCTCTCTCTTTTAGTAAAAGGATTCCCATAGATGAGATCTCTACTTCTTCCGCTGCGCGCTAGGTGGCTGTTGAATCCGAAAATGAAATCGCGCGATATTTATACTTCACATGCAGACCGACAGATTATAACCTACAATGACAAAATAAGTGCTCTTACGATATTTAACAAGTGTTATCAGAATTATTTATACTATTATTGTATGATCTCCATTCTATTGAATGTAATAACCATCCAATAAATAACTACGCAAACGGTAAAAAGGAACTCAAGTAAAAATTATATAAATTAATTTTTAGAAATTTGCTTTTCATTTATATTATTTATTTTATATGTCAAAGCTCTCAAATAAGACCTCTTTTCTAAGACCTCATATTGAAGAGATCTTGTAGAGCTCTTAAAATCGACGCATAAGTCTTATTAAAGCTCACTTTAAGAGCTCTTTCTGATAAGTATTTAAGACATCTTACAATTTTTAAGACTTCTTAACTAGCTCTTTAAGATGTCTTTTGGCTGTTTGGGGAAAGAATACCGATCCACCAAGGATCTCTGCTTTCTGCAGCTAGTATCAGCCATCCATGGGACCGTCAACGTCCCAACATTCTCTCCATAACTCTGAACCTAAATTACTTGTATCAAGCCATAAAAAACATGTTTATTGTTACAAAATGCATAATATATATAAACATTTCTGTATGTTATGGTCGTTTTTGCTAAATCACTGCCAAATCAGGCTTAACGTAATACGACAAATAACTGGTCGTTTGCCTTAATCGTCACGTTCGCATTGCGTACGAAATGCGTTGCACACCTCGAGCCTAACATTAGCAATATATAGATGTATATCGCACGCGTGTGCAATGCATCAGACTGACATTATCGACCGAATGCAATGCACAGGCCAGGAGAGTGCAATTTCCCGTTTCATCGTGCGCGAACTATTGCCGGACACGCAGCACTACATGACATACGACGGCTCGACCACCATGCCAGCATGTCACGAAACCACCACGTGGATCATCTTGAATAAGCCTATATACATAACGAAGCAGCAGGTGAGTACATAACCGACTTTTCACCATGAATATTTTCACAGCACCGAAAACGATTACAACGCTTCAGTAAATTGGAATGTGTCAGAAATGATAAAAAGTCTCAATCATCCGTTGAGTCACTCATGTTATCCAATTTTCGACTTTTCACGTTCATAAAATAGTATATTTTACGAATTTTATTGAAAAATATTACAAACATTATCGAAATAATGCTTTACAAAATATATTTTTTGATACAACAAAATTTCGAAATACTGATGATATGTATCTAGTAGGACCGTTCCGTGACACATCTTTAATCGAGCAGAGTCATCTGAAATTAAAAATGAAACAATTTAAATCATACCTTATGCGTAATCCCTGGTAGAAATTTGTCCAGCTTTTTGTTACACTGCCCAGTTTTCTCTATACCTTCAACATGTAAAATAAGTAAAATGACCAGAAACTGACCAGAAACTAGATTCATTTTCTACCAGGGATGCTTTCTAATAAATGAAGATGAAATATACGACTGAATGTTAATTTATTACCTAATATTTCTATTCTAAAGTCACAAATTGAGAATTATTGCAAAGTTATCTATAGAAGGCGGCGCACGGTGGCAGATTTTTCAAAATCTGGAAAAATCAAACATCTCGAGAATACAATCACCAAATTGAATGAAACAAAATGATATTTGAAGATAATTGATAGGAGAATAAGTACTAAATTCGAAAAATGTTGTTTTTTACATGTTGACTTTGAAACATCGTCAAAGTCGCGACTAATGCTATTTGTATCTTTTTTCCATTACTTTTAAAACTTATGAATGTGCACGAAATTCAGTATCTGGTGGTTTATCGGGTTGCTGATTATCAATTTGTAGTCAAATTTTCCAAATACAAAATGGCGGCTTCAAAATGGTGGACATAAATGACAAATTTTGTCCGATTTAGACGAAACTCAGTATCTGGGGGTTTATCGAGTCGCGGATTACAAATATAATGTGAAGTAGTCCAAGTACAAAATGGCGGACATAAATGACAAATTTTGTCCGGTTTGGACGAAACTCGGTGTCTGGGGGTTCATAGGATGGCTGATTTCACGATTTTTCAAAGTCAACATGTAAAAAACATCATTTTTCGAATTTAGTCCATATTCTCCTATCAATTATCTTCAAATGTCATTTTGTTTCATTCAATTTGGTGATTACATTCTCGAGATGTTTGATTTTTTCCGGATTTTGAAAAATCTGCCACCGTGCGGCGGTGGTTCCTCTGGGAGGAATGTTCCTTCTTGGAAGGAAAGACATTGGGACTTCTCTTGGAGGAGCAAAGACTAGGAACTTCTCTTGGAGGAGTAAAGACTAGGAATTCCTCTTGGAGGAATCAATACAGACATATCCTCTTGGAGTAAAGAGACAGACATTTCCTTTTGAAGGAAAAAGAGAAGGACATTCAAACTCTCAGCGACAGAAGCGTTTGATTCGTCTTACAGTCCATAAGAGTAGAAAACAAGATAGGCCGGGTTCGACTGAATTTCAGTTCTTTGGATTCAAAACGTAGTCTAATGGCATCAATAAACACAGAAAAAGAGAAAGTCGCCGCATAGTCAGGACTAGTTACTACGCGGTCGGATTTTTTATTTCAATTCGCTATAACATAGTCAATTTTGAAGGTTTTGTAACGAATAATCTAATGGCGAAATAACAAATGATATATCTCAATAAAAGCGAATTCTGAGTATCTGAAAACTGTCAGCGAGAAAGTTGTTCATAAAGTTATGACCAAATGTTCTGGAAAGTTTTATCTTTATTGATCTAATTGTTAAAAAGTAACGAATGTTTAAAGCTGGTGGTAGCTGATGACGTCATGTGCGTCAAGGCCCTGAATAACTTCATTTTTTATTGATATATATATAATTTTGTCTTTCTTCATTAGATGCAGAAAACTCTAACAAACAATTTCTTTTTTTATTCGTTTCAAAATCCTGAGAATTGAATATGTTATAAAATAAAACATGTTTAAAAATGACTCCAAGAGAGTAAAATCGAAGCCTATAGGAGTGAAATATAACGATAACTCTCTCTTAGATCCCGCAATTGAGTCCAATAATTTTAGAATGTAACTACGATAATTCGTCGCCATTCGCAATCTATTAAATAAAGACGCGTTCTTTAGTTTTTGCCATGTTTGTTTTATTGGATGTTCGATATCTCCCATTAGTAACATTTTTGGAGTTTTTTCCATTGAATTTTTTTATGATTTTCCTATAATTTTTTTACGGTTAAATGAAAATTAGGACAAACTCAAGAAAGTCAATGCGTCACAAATCGAACTCGCGACCTTTCTATTCTTGCCATCACATAAGTTTGCATCATTGTCACTAAAAGCCCCTAGTGGACATTTTAGTGACATTCTTAGGGCGTTGGTCAGAACCCTAAATGTAACGATAAAAAATGGGGTGGGAGGTAAATAAATGGTTCACATAAATGGGATTTTCTTTATGAGTTCAATATTTTTCTCCAAAAATCAAAATAATCGTTAAATCCCTTTTTTTTAAATCGATTTTTTTGTAGTTCACCGAAGTTGTGACTTGGCGAGGCTTTCCAGGATTCAAATTTTATCGAAACAAACCAAATAAATTCGCGGTTGTTACGTGCCAGTAAAGCAGTTGGAAAGGCGTTGATTGGCGTCGGGCCCTACAACTGTGCTTCTGCGCATGTGTAAAGGACGATCGAACATCTTTTTTCGTCCGTCAGGCTTTTCGTTATATGTCCGCGAATTTCCATACAGGTGTGACAAAAAATAGTACATATACCGTAGGCGGAAATGCATTATACACACTCGGACGATATTGACATGAACGCCCTCGTTACAATGAGTTTTTTGCGCCCTAGATACGTAATATACTATTTTCACGTTTCGGTGCGCCAAACAGTGAAGTTAGTCTTTTCCAAGACACTTTTGTGACCGTTTGTTGCAGCGAATATGTAAAATTTACAAGCTAAATTTTCTTATATATTTCATCTTTAGTTTTAGGTAACAAACGGTCAATTATGTGACTAAGGGCTATTTAATTTTTAAATGGGTGCTGTTCTCACCATTCTTATATATTATGTATTTAATAAATTTTATAATAACTTATATTTTATAAATCGGAATTAATAAAATCCTCAATGTTTTAATTTTAACTCTTCAAGATCAGAGCATGGATAGGGCGATCTTACCTTTTAGCATCTGCACTTAAAGACTAGAAGATAATGAAAAGCATTGATCTAACAGAATGTGTATGAACGAGTAGAGTAATAAAAATACATAGCCTTGTAGGGTTCAATGAAATTTACCGTTTTTATTAAAATTGGATTTTTTGGCAACGAAAGATAATGACAACGAATTGATTATGACGGAATGGTCAAATAAGAAGTGAGTGTTTGTTGCCGTGAAAGGTTTTGCTTTTACTGATTGTTGCTCAGAATTATTGGAAGATTTTGAACGTTTGTTGCCCAGAGCTCTTCAATTGTAGGCTTTTTAAGTTCTACAACTTTCTCATGTATGAAATTCCTCTAACTATTGAAAAAACAAGTCAGTGGTGAGAACCCCTATTACCCCTAAAGTGAATTGTATTTTTGAACATGTTACAGAATTTTGAAAAAAAAACATTGTACAGAACAAGCGAACAAGCCTTTAAATGAGTTCATTTTCAATTTAAACAAAATTATTTGGGAAACATAAATGTTAAAAGCTGCTTGTGAGTTTAAAGGTCTTCATATTGAAATATTTATAATGATAACTTTATAAAAATGCAATAAATATTATAATTATGTAATATATAATTATGTAATATATTAATGCAATAAATGGTAACATCAAAGTATTATTATTTCCGTATCATTTTGGAAAAATAAAGAACCGAAAAAAAGAAAAAATAGCTATTATTGCGTTTTCTCTCCTCTAACTTTTTTCTCAATAATTAGCGAAGTTACATATAAAGTTGTCGAGCTTGCAAAGAAACTACAATTTTCATCCGTTCTTTTTGTTTTGATAACATTTAACTCGCAAATTCACAACTACATAAAACAGAAACGAATAGACTAAAAAATGATTTTTTTTTTTAATGGGTCTGATTTTTATTTTGATTTTTTATGCAAAATATTCAGGAATGTTCACAGAATTGGACTGAAAAAGAAAATTCCATTTAGGTGACAATTGATGTCCCGTGGTTAAAGTCCGCTGTAGGTCGCAGATTAAAACTCGATTTTTAAAATTCAAAATTGCATTTCAAGCTGGCGGCCAATCAAATATAAAAGTGCGATAATACACTGAAAAAACGTGTGTCTTTTGTTTAGACATTTGCGTCCTCACTTTTAAGACGTTTTTGTGCGTCTTCTAGAAAGACATTTTAAATGACTTCTTTGGGCTAGAAGTGTCTTCTATTTGGTCTAGATTGAAGAATCGCAACCGGAATGTACTGATCGATAGTTGATACATAACCTAAAAATGTTTGATATTTATGTGAAAATGGTTCAACATTCGTGTTCTGTTTGTCATTTTCGGGCTAATTTGACATTTTTGCAACTGTCATTTATGCAAAATTACATAATTTTTTCACCCACATCGGATTTACGAACACAATAATGAACCGTTATAATCACATCAACAGAAAAACCGCACATCGACAGAATAGGTTATGTAGCTTTTATCAAGACGTCGCGTTCGAGTTGGCAGTAGCCGAATATTCCCGAAAATACTCAATGCGGCAATGTGTCTTCAATTTTCAAGAGTCTCAACAGATAAATGTCTTAAATTAACGAAAACTACAATGTAGACTACCGTCTTCGTTATATGCCTCAGATTATAAGACACAAAAATGTCTTCTTTACGGTCGATAGACCCAAATAATCTCTTAAATTTCGAGACACTTTGCAATGAAGACACATATATTAAGACGTTTATTTTGAAAAGACATTTTTAGTGTCTGATGTCTTCAAATAAGTCGTTTAGAAGACAAGAGTTTTTAACGTGTAACGATCAAAATGTATGCTCGTGCGATTTTGCGATCGGTGATTACGAAAAAATATAGTCGGTATATAAACTTAAAGTATTCTTATGGATTGCCTGTCGACGGTTGAAAATGAATTAAATTTCGCATCTAAAAGGAGCTATACCGCACATAAAAATATAAACGTCGTTTAGCATACCGGGTTGGTTTATAAAATGAAAAATACCATTTCGCCGAAATATTAAACTATAAGTTTAAATTTTAACAACACAAGTTACAAAAATATATGAGATGTCCAAGCTAGTTTCTGTTTAATCTTGCGAAAGAAACTTCGAAATGTATCTGTTTACGTTTTAATTATACGTAAGCTCAGATTACAAAGCTCATCATGTAGCTTGGCATTCTTTAGTAGCACCAGGTTGCGAAAAATATTGTTTTTTCTACCAGTCACATTTAGCTTCTTGGAAAATAGTTAACCAAAATTATTTTTTAATATTTACCGACAGTGCATTGCAATAAGCAGTATTAAAACGGGTAAAATCATAATTTATGACATTCTTAAATAGAGGTAACACTTTTTGCTGAACTGCTTTTCATGAGTATAAATTTTGATACCCAGAACCAAAAAATATACAAAACTCTCAGAACAAAATAATTGAAGCCGATATGAAAATAAATAAATATAAAAGTTAAAGAGGTTTCTATTTACTTAAAAAGACAATAAAATGCTGTGGACAAAATACCTACTACACAAACATAAATAAAAAAAGATATTCAAGCAAACCAACGTAACCTTTTAGTATAAATATTCACAAGCATTTTATGTTAAGACATAAGAAGACTGTAATTTATTTTGAAATGGAATACGTAAGTACTAACCTACTTTTATTTGACGTTAAAAATTATTACGATAAAAGGGTTGTGAGACCTCGCTTGTCCGTAAAAAGTAAACGTATTACATTTTAATTAACGATGTGTACCTTTTATCAAGTTTATTTAGAAATGTCGCAATCAATTAAATAAAAAGCACGACTACTATCAACTACTTGTTATATGATGTAAATTTTCCTAAATAAACTGCTCAAAATAATAAAATGTTCACTCCTGCTTTTGTTAAGAAAAACACTTCTCTTGTGTCTTTCATTACAAGTGTATTGACATTGAAAATATTCATTCTGAAAGCTTTGTGGGGTGTACATTCCATGCTGAGATGCCAATTTATTTCCTGTCGAGGCAAAAGAGGAGAATTTGTTATTTTTTAAATTTCATTTTGCATATAGTTAATGTACTTCAATTTCATCACCTAATTTGCAAACTAAACATTATTTCTCGAAAACATATTACAATTACATTGTTTATTATTTGTTTATCTATTTGATATTTTCAAATTTTCACTCTGATATCAATATTTTAATATTAAATTAAAATGTATTAAAGCCTTGATCCCTGCTCGATAATATAAAATAAAATATATTTAATTTTTATTTGCCATTGTAACTACAGTAATCGAGAACAACTTGAGTTACAAATTTCGGAAAATTCTTGTAATAAATTAACAGTAAGTTATTAGAATTTAATATTGCAGACAATTTAAAAAAGTAAATCTTGACAAGAATGATAAACATAGTGTAGAAAATAGTAGCAATTCATGAAACGAGTAAGGTAATTACGAAACATGCCCCATTTATGGAAGAATATTATTTTCAAACTATTTTTCAATGAACAAAATATTGATTTGTTTTTGAAAAAAGTACATTAACATGAGTACATATTTAACTTTTAAATTAAATTTTTCGAATTATTTTTTAATTATAAACAAAAAATATTTAACGGATTTAGTTAAAAAATGGTGAAAATCACCAGTTGCACCAGTCAAATTTGACTCAAGTCAAAATAAACCAAATGTTTCCTATTCATAGTGTTATAGACAAATGTTTTTTACCAAATTTTGTAAATAATAAACATTATCTCACAATGGTTACTACGATTCATGACCGGTACCAATTAATGAACCAGCCGAATGTGTCAAAGTACAAAATGTCCTACTTTCAAGTAAATATTTACTTGAATAGTCCCAACAAAATATTTATTTATAATAGAAAAATAGTTTGTTAATTCAACTAAGTAATAATTTGATTTTGTCCAGCAAGTAAATATTTTTTAAATTATAAGGAAATATTTCTTTATTTTAAGTAAATATTTTGTTGCGACTATTCAAGTCAATATTTACTTGAAATTAAGAATTTTTGTTCAGTATATTCATGAATTTCATAACAATTATTTTAATAATATATAGTTAATGTATCCTATTTTTAATCCTGTGTTCAATACTATTTATTTTAATATGAATTCCTACGTAAATGAAATTGTTTCATAATGTGTACATAAATCATTAATTACCTATTTATGAAACATCAGGAAAATTTGTTTCATGAAAAGTTGCACTGTTTTTCCAATGCGTACCTAAATATGAAATGTACCTATATTGGACTTTTAATAATGTTGAATTTCCGCTTCAAACGTGCTGTATTGAATAATATCGACAAGATTTGAAGAAATGGGGACAAGAGAAAAAAGAGGTTATCAAAATCGAATAAAATCTGATTAAAACAGGAGCACCATTTGAATAGATTCTTTTTGATCTCACTTTGATCTAAAATTGACAAAATATTTTGCCAGATTTGCCGTAGATACTATAGATAAAAACATTTTCACTTCGATTCATGCTAGCAATATTAATTATCTTTGGAAATGACATCAGCAAGACGAGTTGCCGAGTGATTAGGGGGCGCGGATTGTTACTAAGTGGTCTGGGTTTCGTTTTCACCTTGTAGCAAATTTTTTTTTATATTTGTTGATAGTTTTTTTTTAATACAATTAAAAAATAATAAATTCTTAATTTGATCAAGATCAATTTTTGGGTATAAAATTGTTCAACTTTGATCCTGGATTGTCCCAAAATCAGGACCTCATGTAGATCATTTTTAAATCTGAACGACTTTAGCAGATTTTAATCTGATTTTGATCGTCTCTTTTTCCTCGGACGTACTTGATCATAAACGTGAATTATAACAGATAAAAGTCATGAAATATTTGAATAAAATGAGAACGTAACCTACATAAATATCATATAGTGTCGGATAGTAGGGCCGGATGGTTTGTGCATCTTTTATTAACCCTTTTATGAACACTGTGCCGGACTAAAATCAGAAAGTAGACTCATAGTGCAGAATGGGACCCAGGCAACGAAATGTAATGGCTAAACGTATGCGACTGTTTTCGGGGTCACTGATTATGAATCTGATGTCCGATTTTTGAAATTTAAAATGGTGAATCCATTATGACATCCGAAAATGCGAATTTTTATTCTTGCGCGTTGAAATTAGCCATGTCTTCTATAGAAGACATCGGCAGTGAAGGGGTTAATAGAATTTTTGTTTTCTTGCAAAATTAATATCTCATGGTTTTGCTTTTATAATCATAGAAAACCCAATACCATTAGCGCTTTTGTTACTAAAATTTGAGCTAAAATTTAAAAATCGTTTAGGTTCATAACAGGTACTTTCATCTTAGCAAAAACAAAAATGTAATGATATTTCGAGTTTTTTTTACACGTATTAAATTTATCATTTAAAGTTCGACGAATTAGATTTTATAATACTACTAATAACGAAGAACAAATTATTCCGATTTTTTATTCCGAGTCAGAAAATGACGGCTGTTCGGCGTTTTTAGAAAGGGGACACTTTTTAAAGAATTACGACCGAAAAAGTCGTAAAATCGTAAAAACTTTAGCAGAACACAAAATTTTTATTTCTATAACACAGCAAATGAAGCATGCAAGATTTTTTAAATATATCGATTTTTGACAAATTTGTGCATGAGAAAAGTTAAAAGTATAATTTAAAAAATCATCACATTCTGTTTTTAACCTTTAGAGCTTCAAAAATTTGCAAATCGTATTTTTCTATAAGAAAAGTCTCGAAGTTCCGGCCAGTGACGGTAAGGCCAAATGTTAACATTTTCAAAATTGCAGGAAAACATTTAAATGTCCTTTTTGCTTGGAAAATATTAGACAGGGAGCCATCAATCGACATTTAAGTTTTTTCCAAACATTTTTTCCGTTTGGCTAAACATTTATCAACGTATTTTACAATAATCATCTAATAGTAGCAAAAATCAACGTCAGGTGGCGACAACCCCTAAATGTATATCCACATCTAAAGAAACTCATTGATTTATATAATGAGATTCGCTGCAGCATCAGATTTCATCAAAAATTCGGAATATAATTTTTTCAGACGGAGATATTAGGAGAGACCGATAACCTTTTGCACATAAATTTACAAGTAATTTAAATTTTAAAAATATGGGTACAATAATTTTATTTTTTTTAAGCCTCTAAGCGTTTCTGGCTTTCTAAAGGTCAATAATACGTCACCTAGTTTAGAGCACATCATACAATTCTTAGATCGATTAGTGAAGATTTGTTCTAGTTGTGCCTTATTGTAGTACAACAAAGAGGAATGGAGAAAAAGTTTTATATTCGATACACAGAAAAAAGAGTTAATGGAACCATCGGAAATAATATAAGATAAAAAAATAATAAAAGTAGAATTAAGAACGTGAAAAGTTGTGGTTGACTGTAGATTAAATTTATAATTCAGAATATTGTAAAATATAGCATACTATAACTATTATTACTATGATAAATTATTGTTTCCCTTCGCGAACATTTAAAGTGACTATTCGATTACGAAACTGGAGCACATTTGAGGTTATGTAAGATAATGAGTATTTAAATACAATTGGCAAATACAGTACAAACTAAATAATGTTATGGTGTTTACTGAAATAGTTAATTTCAATATTATTGTAATTCCAAGTTTTTACATTTGTAAAATGGTTACATTTACTACTTTTTTCAATTTTTTATTCATAAGACGCTAAATCGTCTTACTCTCAATTTTAGAAAATTCTATTTTTCCCTTCGCCAATAATCAAGAGAATACAAAAAATCTGTACATTCCATGAACGGAAACAATATTTTCGTTATGATAAAAATTATTACAAAAAATGTGCAAGAATTGTGAAGACTGTGAAATACCCCAAAAAATTCAAAAACTTGAGATCTTTAAATTTGGCAAAGTTGAAAATATATAAAAAAATATTTTTTTAATGTTAAAAATGTTAAAATTATCATGTCCCACAATTTTTTAAATTATTTTTAATAAAACTTGATTATATATGCATTTTTAATGTTTTCTATTAACTTGGTTACAAAGAATATTAAATTACTTTAAATTTGAAGTTCTCTCACTTGTTGATGAAAATTCAATAATTGTTAAAAGTATTTATAATATCATCAGCATACAGTCTGAAGCTCTCTCGGTAACCACTTAACTCATCGCTTCCATCTTTTGATCAATATCTTACTCGATTTTTATAAATAATAAAAAGTTAAATTGACGGCGCTAATACAGAGCGCTTACTCGTATTACATAGTAAAATCGATACATCGGGATGTTAATCAATTTTATTCCATTGCCAATATCGAGAAACTGTTTCAGCTCAAGGCCCTGCGGGACCTCAGGCAAGGGGATGAGCGGCACCCGAAGGCACCGCTTGGAAATAATTTTAGACAGCTGCAACCTCTTCATCATCGCCCCGTGCGAACGAACATCGATTTCAACGTTCAGGTATGGAGGACAAATTTTATGTAATCATTTTTCGTGAATGGAACTAGGCCGAGCTTGAAAAAATGCGTGTCACTGATCAATCCTGTACTCAACTTTTCATTGTCTGGTCTTGACAGGAACAATTATTATGCAGCCGTAAAAAAACTCTTTTTTCTAAAATCTCACCGTTGGTATTGGATGTTTTTAGTTAAATATCAAAGTAAGTTAAAAAAACAGCTGAAAAATATTAATTCCGTGATGAGAAGTGACTAAACAACATTGGAGACTCCAATAGAAACTTATGCTGCGTCTTAAGATTAAATTTTCTTAAATAAAAAACAGGTGGCGCAACAATCCTTAAGAAATATTGTCCAGTGTTCATTTTATGTGTAAATTTTTCAATTATTATGTCTAGTTATGTATTTTTTCAGATCGATACTAATTAAATAATTAAAGTTCATGACACATTTATTAACAACACCCGTAGATCACGAATGAAAATATAAAAAAATCTGATAAATAATAATAATAACAATAATAAACGTTTTTATCGATAAATAATGGCCTTCATAATCATACATAGAGTTATGTAACATTTATTCTTTAACAAAATTTGGACCCTGTAGTAGAAAGTTGTGGAGAAATCTTAAAAAGAAATATTTCCTTGAATTCTCTAAAATAAATTTTTTTTTTTACAATTTATATTGCAAAATTGCTATACGCATATAAAAAATACCATAAATTATGACCAAATTCCAGTACACTCAGAATTTAAATCATTCCACATTTTACCACCAGGTGGTTTGAATCTCGCAAGTGGTAAAAGTATGTTTTTCAGTTTACGTTTTAATTCTAATTAATTGTACATATGTACAATATAAGAGAAATTAAACATACACTGAATCTATTGGGGTCAAATTTCATTCCAAAGGAATAAAAAGAAAAGAAAACGATCGACCAAGGAATCAATATTCAAACCGGATGAGTGAATTTGTAGTAACTACTTCTAACTGGATGTGATATTAATGATTTACTCTATGGGAGTCAAAGTATAGTACAAAGGATTCAAATACGATAGAACTTCACTTTATTATCTTACTCGGGGTTTTGCCATTCACTTTATTATCCGACAAATGCACATCGTTTCTTGCACACCTTCCAGCCGACACAATAGGCACAACACTGGAATTATGAAAGAGGGAAGAAGAACTATCCTTACCTACGCTAAATACGTGAAGGGAATCTCGCTAATAATGTGAAGGCACTAACAAAGTGAAGGACAATAATGTGAAGTTCTACTGTACCTTAATTACTCTTTATGTTATTGAGAATCTTATCATAGAATATGTCAAATCTGAGAAATTGTAGCAGTATAATAACTCATGTCATTTAAGAGAAACATTATTAAATGTCGCGAATGAAATCTCAGATTTTCTCACAATATCATAGATGTCATATTAGTATTTAATTTAATGTTCTGTCGATAACTTTAACTAGTCATTTTTGTTATTTAGGGTCCGAAAAACTGCCCAACAATGTACAGAGACATTTATTATAAAGGTAAGTTTTACCACCTCGAAAAATAGATCAATCATGCCTAAAATCATATATCTTGATTGTTCTCTTCATTCTTACATGAACTGTAGCTACTATCTCAATCTCCCTTCGACATTTAACTCCGTCACTTTAGTCTACTAGTATTAATGTAACAATGACTATGATTTCAGCAAATAGTTGGAAACCTTGAGAAAGCTTCGATCGAACTCGCTTCGCTTCCCCCTGAGCGGAGGGTGAAACATTGCTGTAAAAACAATTGACATATCAACACGCGCGGACGTGCGACGGGTTCGTCGCAAAATCATCAGGCTCGTACAAAAAAAGCGAATTTCGCGCCCGCCGTGAAGTCAGAAAAAAAAATGCTTCGTTGTAACTCATTAGACGTGAATTGCCAAGTAAACGACATACCTATAGTTACATAGCGAAAATTAAAGTAACTTAAGAGTATATGATTATATACATAATATCGATAACTATTGAAAGCTATGACTATCGTGGCCTGCGTGGGTGAAATGTGACTAATTGTGTATAAATATTGCACGACCGATAACGCATTATCGAATGAAAAAGTTTATACTATATTCTTATAATAAAATCTTTGAAAAATCGACATGTTTTCTGTTCATCCCAATTTGTCGAAATGGAAAAAGTGAATGAAATGCATAATTCGTCTGTAAAATAATTTAATTAATCGTTTTGATTTACCATTTTACATTTAGATTATGGATAAGAAACTTTTCAATGTGTTGAAAGTTTATATCTACCGGATTTAGAACGAAACGTATTCCAAAAGTTATTGGTGGTAATGCACAAAGTGATAATTCATTCTATTTTAAACCAACAAAAACCTGTACAAAATGCATTTGAATGTTAAGCAATTGAAGTTAATCATTTAGAACTTTAGAACAGAATTGTAGTAGTCGTCCGCTTCTATTTTCCCCAAATCCAACCATAACCGCAGAGTTTCAAAAGTTTTAATCCTTACTATTTAAATTTCACATATCTCATCAAATTTTCGTGAAGGACTTTCTACTCAAACTTTCAATTGATAATATTGTCTTCTAGTTATGGAACAAGCTATTGCGGTTTTAACTGACGAGTTAAAGCTCTATAATAATGAAGAATATTACTATCAGTTGGATTACAGCAAGACCCCAACTAATCATTTCAGAACTTAAGGGTTTAATGTCTATGTAGAAAATAAATAACGATAACCTACAAGAAGACGATAAATATTTTGCGACAAAAAAAAATACATCAAAACAGGTGTCATTTATTATCTACAGCGTTAATAACATTAAGGTAACATACTTTGACAACTGATAATTACTGAAAGTTGTTACCATTACTTTCAATTTTCTTATTTCATCAAGAAGAATTATACAGGTAAGGCAAAATTTTCAAGAGCAAATATATTTAATAAACGAATTATAAATTTTCCTTAAATATATTGTCGAATTAGTGTCTATAATATTATTGTATATGAAATTTCATGTATGGAATAGTTCCCTGTTGTCAGTATTGTCAAACATAATTTTACTACAATATGCTAATCTATCTTAGTCAATAGTTTGTTGTATTACAGCTAGATAAGACACACGTTTTGATTAGAATATGCGTAGCAGTTATCCTGTTTGTAAGTACAAATGGTAAGTTATTGGTATATCAGCACTTTGAAAACAATAAAACTGTGGTTAAACTATATTGTTGTAAAAAAATAAACCAAATATTTAAATGCTTTACGCAACACATATTTTTAGTTTATTAATTTTATTTTTAAAAAGAGAAATAATTTTAAATGGCACACAATCAGCTCAAAATTAATTTTTATATTTTTGACATTTAACAAATTTTTTTTTAATGCCTACTGGAAAAAATCCTAATTTTTTAATTACGGTATTTTTTAAAATGCAATTTTCACTATGATACCGGTCGCTGAACAGAGAGAAAAAAAGTTAATTGAACCACGAAAAAATAGTAGAATCGATTTTAACCTCAGTAAGTAGTAGAATTAACTATATGTAAGGTTAGAGTTGATATTTGAGGTTATGTACGAACGATTTAACATTCGGAAAATAGTAAATGGAACAATTTTATTGTACCGTTTACCATGGAAATAGTTAAGGCATCAACTTTTTGGATTTACGCATTTTACTATTACAAAAAGCTTCCGTTAACTATTTCCTTTTTCTATATGTGACCACCGTCTATCTTATCGGAAACGTGTTTCTGATTGTTTCACTTTAAAAATATGCATTCACATTTTTTATTTTTAAGGATTTGGATTTTTACGTCGCTATAGGGAGCGCCACATTTTTAAAAAATGGGGAATTTTAATTCTACGTATAACAAAATATTTCTCATGTCCCGTTTTTTATACTGGATCCACCCTTTAGAATTTTGACAAACTGATTCTGTACGGTAATATTCAGGAATATCCAAAAATAAATAAAACGGTAATTGATAGATTACAACTCCTTCTTATTCTGTAAAAAAACACGAAAATTGAAAGTATTTATACTTGTAGGGTGTGTAACCCGTCATCTTGAAAATCTGCGAAAACACCTAATGCTCTTACAAGAAATGTCAAAAAACTGTTCTATTTTTTAAGTATGAACTATATAGAAATGTATGAAACTACAAAATTTTAAAAAAATTGGCGCACCGGAGCTATTTAAAAATCGAAATCAACAACAATTAAAATATGTAAATGTAAATTTTTTAAGTAAAACAATCGGCAAACCCTGTCTAACAGGACAGAATGTCAAAAACCGATATCATAGTGACAATTACATTCTAAAAAAAAGTTTTTTCAGTGTTTTTGAAAAAAAATGTGTTGAACATCATTTTTTGCAAATTTGACCACCACCATTCGAAAGAGCGACCTCAAAACTAGCAGGAAATGGATTTGTCTATTTAAAAAAGAGCATGTTATGCAAATAAAATGGTGCTAAAATTAATGTGCAAATTGTGCTTTTGGTCCATAAAGGGTTATTACCAGGAGTTGCGAAACAATACACGAAAAGTCAACCCCATCCCTGTCCTCGTCGCCATTTTGTATCGAATAAAACAACTTTTTTCTGGTGCATATCCAGGCCATTAATTTAACAAAATTATTTAACTGCAATTTGATAATGGATAGGCCAATAAGCAAGAATAAATGTTGAAATAATAAAAAAAAATAATTTTTTAAGGCTTTTATGAAAGATGAACTCTAAAAGAATTCTTTATGCATATTTAAAAATATGACGAATATATAGCTATTAAATTAATCATAATTCTTTTTTTAAGCGGATTTTGTAAAAAGTTTTTCATATACACTATAACAACGTTTTCATAAAAAATTCTTTTTCTGGATGTATATCTGATAAGCTTTGAGACATTGAAGTATTCCTCAAGCACATGGTTACAACTCCGAATAAAAAGTACATTAATTCGAAATTAAAAATCCGAAATTTAAAAATGCGAAAGTAAAATATATCCGAAGGTGTAAAATTCGAAAAATTAAAAATAAATTGTATGGTTTTCGAGCTTAATATTTCTTGGCATATTTGATTTAATTAATTCCTATGATAAATTAATAAGTAAACAACCAAATCTGCATCAATATTGTCTAATTTATTTTTAGAAATTTTGCAATTTGTCAAAGGTTTAGATTCAATAGCGCCCTACTTGACGAAAATAATACACAAATCTCTGACACTTTATATCCAGATATTTTTAAGGATGCGTTTTCGATTGGTGATGTTGAAAACGTAAAAAAAACTAGAGTTTCCCGTTATTTTTAGGTTTGAAGTGAAAAAATGCACATTTTTTTGGCGCTTTTTTTTGTAATTCGATATTTTTACTTCGAAATACCTTATCGATTCAGCTAAAACCGGCTTATGGCATAATTAATATCTAAACTTAAAAATCAAATTCTTGCAAAAATGTATGTACAACAAGGCGAGTTAAATAAGGCGGACGAAACATCGTCAAAAATCAGAATTTTATATTACATTCAGTAATGATTTTAAAAATTTACAAAACTAATAGCAAGAGAAAATTTTTGTATATTCTGTTGCCATTTTAAAACAGAATATATTTTGTTACACTAATACTGCCGATCTCTGATTTCAATATATTTACATTGGGAAATAAAACTTCTTTGTATTGCGGTCTGAGTGAAGTGGTATTTTAATTTATTAATAAATTAATGAAATTATTATCGACGGTCAACTATACCAATTATTATTTCAATATATTTTCCTACAAAAATATGAAAAAAACCACAAAATAATCTTGTATTTTAACTTTAATTTCGTATTTTTGGCCGCCCCGGGAGAAAATAAGTCAGAAAACAATCTGAGATATAATTACGGGTGATTGAAAAGTCATCCGATTTTTTTCTATAAAGATAAAAAATGGTCAACTTTTGATCAGATTTAAATGCGTAGAGAAGCTGGTTGTCGATGCGCTTCCCGGGAAAAAATGGATTATATATAATTATATATAAATTGAGATGCAATTATATATAATAATATATAATTATATATGTTTATATACGATTATATATAATTATATACAATTTTTGATACAATTAGATCCAATTATATATTATTATATATAATTATATATAATTATATATGGATTTTGGCCGTATATAATTATATTTAATCGGATATAAACATATATAATTATACAGGGTGATCCAAAAGTCCCGGAACAGCAAAATATCTCAGCGGGAGTGCATTTTCGGGGAAAATGTTTTAGACAAAAGTTTAAGGATTTTTCCCTGGCTATTTAATGGCGATATTGAATTTGACCTTGAACATGACCTTGAAGGTTATTTCAAGGTCAAGTTAATTTTTTTAAATGGGAACCCCTATTTTTTTTCACGGATTCGGAAAGAGCACAAAATTTTACGTCCGAATATGCTATGGCCGTTTTTTTCGGCAAGGTCATTTCAAGGTGAAACTTAAAACTCCCGTGACGGCGAAATATCTCAGAGGGTGTGCATTTCTTTGGAAATTGTTTCAGACAAAAGTTTAAGGATTTTTCCCGGGCTATTTAATGGTAGCACAGAATTTGACCAGGAAAAATCCTTAAACTTTTGTCTGAAACAATTTCCAAAGAAATGCACACCCTCTGAGATATTTCGCCGTTACGGGAGTTTTAAGTTTCACCTTGAAATGACCTTGCCGGAAAAATCGATCATATCATACTCGGACGTAGAATTTCCCGCTCTTTCAGAATCCATGAAAAAAAATAGGGGTTCCCATTTAAAAAAATTAACTTGACCTTGAAATAACCTTCAAGGTCATGTTCAAGGTCAAATTCAATATCGCCATTAAATAGCCAGGGAAAAATCCTGAAACTTTTGTCTGAAACATTTTCCTCGAAAATGCACTCCCGCTGAGATATTTTGCTGTTCCGGGACTTTTGGATCACCCTGTATATTAGCATATATAATTGTATATAATTGACGGCTTTGTATATAATTATATAGGGCCAAAATCCATATATAATTATATATAATTATATATAATTGGATCTAATTGTATCAAAAATTGTATATAATTGTATATAATCGTATATAAACATATATAATTATATATTATTATATATAATTGGATCTAATTGTATCAAAAATTGTATATAATTATATATAATCCATTTTTTCCCGGGTATGACCAAGAAAAGATCTGTTTATGCTCGCATTAAACGACTGAGAAGCAAATTTCGACTCGATTGAGATCCAAAAATGATCGTATTGTAAACCGTTTCTGATCAAGATTTGGATTATGCTGTATTCATAAATGACCCAAATCTAGCGGGCTTAGGGTCTATAATATATTAGTGAAATTTATTTAATGCTTTCATCGAGTAGGGCTCCCTGTAGAGACTGAATCTAAGGATTTTATAAAGTACAATTTTGATGTTAAAGGATTAATTGACTTCTGGAATATTTTTCATTCGGAATTTTGAACCCCAGTTTTTCTAAATAATTCTTTAGGAACACTTTTTTATATGTAATATTTCTACGACTACTTATAAATACCTATGTAAGTAGCTAAACATTGATACAACGCATTTCCTTATTCATTATTGACTATTATTATATTACAGTTAGTCTTCGCAAACATCACGAACGCACAAGGTGGCACTTGTATCTGGAAGTACTCATGCCTTCATCACTTGCGAGAAGATAAGACACAGAGTTCACATACACAGAAAAAAAGTGCCTATTATCAGTTACAACCTCATGTCTTTTAAAGCGATTTCTGATACCCCATAAAATAAATATTGTATTTAGTGAAATCCCGTATGTTATCCATAAAAATCTTCGTCTTTTAGCATTTACATATTATCGAGTAAGAGATTTTCTATTAAATTCTCATGTTTCAAAATAATGTTTTATTATTGCTAAAAGAATACACATTTTAGTATTTTAAAAATACTAGTTTTTATAGATTATAATCTGTATTATATCACGTAAAAAATACCGACTTTTAAACTGATATGTATCAGAAACTCTATGACTAATATAACAAAAATTATCTAAAAAGTGGTTTGAAATTCATAATGATCTGTACAAAATTTTCGCGCTTTTTCCCACCTTCTGTTATGCTCGTGGGAAAATACCTCGTGTTTAATACCTTCGATTGACAAAGGGTGGACTTTTTTAATACAGGTAAGATAAAACGTCCTGAACAACACTTGCGAAGAAGTATCAATGTCTTGTTTGTAGCAGGTTCTTCTCTGCGTACGACTCAAACGTGACTATTTATCACCTGGGTCGTAATGCATGACTTTCTAACCTACACACGCAGGCCAGGGAACAAAGTTCCGAAAATCAATACACCGAAAGGCCAAAATTTCGATATAGCACGTCTCCAGCTTGATTATTATCACTTTGTTTTTAAAAATTTGGCAAAAAGAAAGCAAATTAAAATACCTTGGACTCACGCAATATCGAAATTTTAGTCTTTCGGGGTTTTGATTTTCGGAACTTTGTTCCCCGGCCCACACGCAGTATTACTTCGAAGATACAACAATCTTGCAAATGTATAGAATATTATGTAATAAATAAAGATAGGAATCAATACAAACTTTTATATACAAAAAATTTACCGATACATTATTCTCATTTTGATACATAAACAAGCCATCAGAATATTCAAAAATTACGTTATTCTTCATTTACCAGCATAATTTATTAAACATAAAGTGTAAATTAAAAATTGTGGGCAGTTTGATCCAAATTTAAGTTCTGAAGATTAATGTACACCGTATCAACCGAAATAATTTCAATAATTTTTCAATAATTACGAAAATTTACCAGATTTTGACTGAAGTTATGAATCTGTTGTTTATAGATTAGAAACGGGTTTATGCTGGTGAAAATACGGGTCTTTTAACTATTAAAAGGTATATTTACACCCACTGCGAGATGTTTTAAAAATCTTTGTCTTATAACCTGTAAAAGGAATAGGTTTGTCCCCCTCCCCTCTCTAAAATACACTTTTCTCTGTGTAACAAACGTAGCATGAATTTGTTTACTTTAGAACACAAAATATTTTACGTCTACTTTTATGACAACTATCGTTCGACAACCGATAACGTTTTGAATTGATACATTTTTAGTAAAGATAACTTTCGGACTACTTTTGGAAATCTTTAATTGTTGATTTTGATTAAAAGTTGTATTTTGTGGTTACATGGATATCTACTCTATAATTAATGAACACATTTTCTATAAAAATTACATTTAAGAAAAGTCATTACTAAATTTTCATTCTTCATTATGATATTTAAAAAAAAAATTAGTAAGTTTTCCTTGGAAAAGTATTCCGAAAGTAGCACCAAAGCTTTTATTCAAAACAGTAAGTAAAAAGTTGTCAAAAATAGTATAATAATACGTTCTACCCGTTGGTGTATATGATATTTTATATGACATAAGTACGACAATGCCAATAGCCTTTTTCAAGTTGCATAATAAATGGTCATAACATTATTTCCCCAGGAAAAATAATGAAATTTGCTCGCTACATCACTATGTCATAATTACCAACTTCTGCCCATATAGACAGGGACAAAATGAACCATTATTATGCGTGTTCATATTCGGAACAGAAGCTTTCTAGTTTCTTAGTAAATGTATATTTTCATGAACAATATGTTCATACTACAAAGCAATATCATTTAAACAGCAAGGAACTGCCGATGGCAAAACTCCCCTCTACTCCGTTTTCATCGATTTGTTCCTCTATATGTTTTCGCTGATTTTTAAATATTATAAGTTTATAAATATTATAAAAAAAATTAGTGTGAAAAAATGGCGATGCTTTTTCAAATATTAACGGTCACACCTCGATAAAATAACATAACGGTCACTCTGGGTCTGGTTTAGCTTCTAATTGACGTTATGACTTGAAATGTAAACGGGAGTTACTTTAACGTATGTTTTATAGATTGCAATAGGTATTTTAGATTTATTTATTATTTTTAATAGTAGAACCCCGAGACAAAATATTTTTAGCAAATTTTAGCTTTTTTACTAAAAAAATTGCTAAAAAAATTAATTTGTTTGTTTTTTAAATGAATCTAGAGGCATTTTACTCTCAAAGTATAGTACTTTGAAGAAAACGTAGCCCTGACATGAATCTTTCAAAAAGTATATTTATTGAAGTTTGAAATGTGACAAATGATATATGATTTATAAAGTAAATTGAAACATAACACAAGTACCATTTCGCAAGGTTATTACAAAGATATTTAAACTTAAATAACGGCATGGGTCCAGAGGACACAGTGTGACCGTCTCGGATTAAAGCATATATTATCTGCAAAAAAATTATATGTATGAAGTCATGACTTAATTTCATTTATACGTAAACGATTACATTGTCCAATTTCTTTTAATATAACAAAAACAATAGTTATGCGCAAATATCTATTCGTCAGAGTGAAACGATCTGTCATTAGCAACATACTGGTAACATGCATGGTTAATGGTTTCACGAATCTTCACCTAACAACATTATTTCAAAGCATTATAAATTGATTGTTACAAGGTTCAATTTCCATACATTGTTATTATTAAATAAATAGTTAGGTTTTAGAAATACATAATTTGTAAAAATGGGTGTTTCAGAATACAGACATAAATTTTTGTGCAGTCCGTTTTTATGAAACGATTTTTACAGCCTTTTATAAATGCAGTCATATTTCTCACGCATTGTCCTGATTATAAAACTGAGATATAATTGACTTTATGTTTCGCGTTTCACTTCAATAAGTGTGTACAACAGCGGGTGAATTTCCTCACTCGAAAACAAAAAACGTAACCAGTTTTTTTAAACGTATTTTTGTCTTTTGTTGTCGAATACGACAATACGAATTTCCCTTCAGACATACTGAAGCCGCAATATTAAAAAACTCAAATTTTACCGTTGTAAAATCTGAATCAATAAAAAAATTGAAAAAACTTCTCTTTTATTTTTAGAATCTATTTGATACAGTTCCAGAAGTTCATTTCCCGACCGTTTGATATTTTGTCGATCCGTGAAGATTTTTCGTTCCCCAATAATATTATCGCGCTTTCCTACTCTCATACACAATTTACGAATAACAAAATATTTCTCCTTATCCCGATTTATTTCACGCCGAGAACAGACGAATATCGTTACCGGTGCCGAGCGGGTAATACATTAAGAAAAACAAAAAATGTTCGTCATCATATAAAATTCCCTAATTGTTCAAAACGCGCAAATGGGAGCAAGAGGAGAAGGGACTTATCTTTTTTGGCCTTGTTGATGATGATGGCCTGGTTGAACTTGTAGGCGATGACCGGAGATGGCCAGGTGCTCGAGTGAAGATGATGGCCGAGGTGGATTTGAGTGAAGGCTGAAGTTTTCCTTTCTCGTTACAAAACTGCAGGAGATTTCCACCATGGGAAGGAGATTTTGAGTTTTAGATGTAGCCTCAAACCAAAAACTGTCTCTCGCCAAACTTGGCGTCGTCGAACAAGAACAAGTGACACCAACTGGCTCACCTTAATCGAAAAGACCGTCTATCCTAAATTAAGCTTGCCTTTTTAAACAAATATATTTATCACACAAACGCACAAATACACTTACACGTATTTATTGCGGTCTGTCCATGATTATGTGTATTGATGTCACAACTTAGATACAATTACTATTACACGTTACATGCAGAAACTGTCTAAAAGGTATCCAGGCACCGGGTTAGGTAATCGTAAAAAAATCATCTGCTTAATATTACCTTAATTGCCGACTACGAAGTGGACAAAAAGCGATTAAATATTCTGAGTACCTTTTCACAAAACAGAGCAGAAACTGTCCACAATTAATCTAAAAAAGGTATCATAATGCAATCTAACATTTTGATACATTTTGTATGGAAAACTGGCCACGTTTTATTACTTACAAAAGTACCAGTATACAAGTTTCTTAGCAAAAAAATTGGCCAGTATTTAGAGCCAATTTCGACCAGGATAGAAATTGGATTTTTAATTTTTTTCCAATGAATTTCTCTTTTCATAGACAATTAGATTTTTTACGGTATCAAACGAACTTAACAAATACTGTGAGGCTTGTCAAATAGGTCGATAAATGATATCGTTCGCAATAACTCTTATACTTTATGTATCATTTTTAGATATCACGCTAAAAAAATGAAATATAAAAGCTGATTACCCACCGGAATACAAGGAAATAATAAAATTAGAATAGCAAGGAGTTGAAATCTAACTGAACATTTTCTGAAAAAGCCATTGTGAATACATTATTCAAAATTTCATTTTGTATTGAGCACAAAAACGTCGTTGGTCAAAGCTCGATCAATATTTTCAGCTGACACACGTTGCAACTTCTCGAATAAATCATATCCGATAGGTGAATGCAATGAGGCGAATCTATAAAATTGACCGATTTATCCCATGTGTGCATTTTGACTATTCGCAAGGGCCTAGAAAAAATGGTATATAAGCATAGAAAGTATATGTTGTTTTGTATTTTTAAATCGACTATGAATGTGAAATATTAATAATCAATGTTGGAGGGGTTTCTTTTAAAACCAAATTTATATAATCTACGTAATTTAACATCGTAAAAAGGTTTAACACATATTGCTTATTTTCAATATTATTTTTTCTTAATAAAATTCAGTTCAGCCTTGTAAAAGACAAAAAGTGCTTTCATTATAAGTTAAATATCTTTTGTCTGAAAAAATTATACTAAAGGAATAAATTAAAATATAGTTCCTCGACGTTAAAAATGTTATTAATTGTTAAGAAATAAAAGTATTCATAATGAAAATTTCTTAATAAATAAAAGACTTCCTAAACAATCTTATTGCGTTTGAGATAATTTAGTATTAATCTTCTTAATCTTCTTACGGGTTAAAGAATTTCAGTTTTAATATCATTATTTTAACCCTTTCCGGCACCCAGTTAACAATTTGAGTTTTTAAAGACCAAATAATGCATTTGCGCCCAGTTTTTTTAAAATCCAATGTAAGTGGGAGTTGAAGAACTGCATAACATTGCATTTAACTTAACATTAATTTAACATTATGATTTATAAACAAATAAACAACTAAACATCGTCATTTTTATAGAAAAAAATGCAGTCGCTGGCAAATGTTCAATTGGATCGAGATGAAACTGAGTCGTCGAGGAGGGTTTTAGAGGTTGCTGTTTACGAATCTGTACTCAGATTTTGAAAATTCAAAATGGCGAATTTAATATGGCTGACCAGAAGATAAAAATTACCTGATAGAGATTATATTTTTGGTTGGGCATATCGAATCCGCAATATTGAATTTGTAAAATGTGAGTTCAGATTCGTAATCAGCGACCCTAAAAACCCTCGAGTTCCCAGTTTCATAAAAAATTGTTCATCAGAAAAATGTGTACCGGAAAGGGTTAAAAATTATGAATAAAATACCAATACCCACTCTAACTAATTTAAGGAATTTAGTTTTGTTTCGCATAAGTACAAATGGAAATATGATTTATGAAAATCGTATAGTTTTTGTAAAACTGCAAAAAGCTTACAGACACTGTAGCATACAGATGTCTGGAAGAGAAATATAAAAAAATGGTAGTGAATTTTAACCCATTAACGCCTGAATAACGTAAAATTGTACGTTGAATTCTAGCTCACAAATTTTAATGAAATCTTCATTATTTTTATCTGGAATCAATTTTTCTTTATGTTTCAAAGTGTGCTCTACAAGATGCGACCCTAAAAAAAACATGAAAAAACGCAATTAGTATTTTTTTTTAATATTTTTCATTAAAAAATGGGTTTTTTCGGGTTTTGTTCTTACAAAAAGCCCGATTGTATGCACATATAAGGCTCCTATACAGTAAAAATGGTTCTAAAAGTGTTATTAGTGTTTGTACTTGTAAGATGTGCAAGCAGTTTTTTTTTTTAATTTTTTTTGCAAAAATGGCAGACCTTGAAATACAAAAAAAATAATAATTTATCATTTCTGTAGACGGTATCATATTATTATACTCTTATAATGATCGAGTATACTCAAAAATATCCAATAAGAGGTTTTTGAGGTCGCTGATTACGATTTTGATGTCAGAATTAAAAAATTCAAAATGGCGGATCCAATATGGCGATCAAAATTTTGAAAAACAACTCAATTGTTAGCGAAAACTGGGTCCTAGGGGGTTTTTGAGGTCGCTGATTATGATTTTGATGTCAGAATTAAAAATTCAAAATGGCGGATCCAATATGGCGGTATAAATTTTGAAAAACAAAGCCATCGTTAGCAGACAATAGGTTATAGGGTGTTTTTGAGGTCGGTGATTACAATTTTGATGTCAGAATAAAACAATTCAAAAATGAAGAACACACCATGAAGAAATTGTGATCAAGAGGGAATTACATCAAATTTAGGTAAAATCGTTTTCGGATAATTTCTTATCTTTTCCTTCAGTGATTAGGTATTTTCTATCATCTTCTGCCATTATAAATGTTGCCCGATTCTCACCGCGTGGAGGTAGATGATTGCCGAGAATCTTTTTTTTTTTTTTTATTTTTTTTTTACTTTTTCATTTTTTTATTTTTTTTTTTATATTTTAATTTTTTTTATTTTTTTTTTACATTTTCAATTTTTTTATTTTTTTTTACATTTTCAATTTTTTTATTTTTTTTACATTTTTTAATTTTTTTATTTTTAAAAAAAATTCTTTTTTTGTATTATGTTTTATTACATGGAACCTTTGGTGCTGATTTATCTAAAATTTGTGAAGGTTTGTGTTGCATGTTGCGCAAAAATATATCTGACAATCTGTGCAAAATGTAAACGTTCTCTTTCCACATTTCTTCACATTCATACAATTTTTATAATTAGAACTCGTCTTCATTATATGTTTTTTTGACTTTTCTTTTTTAGTTATCATGTATTTTTTGGCAATACTCAAAGCAACGTCTTTGATTGATAAAGATTTTTCCTTTGAACATGCATTATTCCATAAAATTGTTGCGTTAGAGATTGAAGATTGTATTATTCGTACAAATATGATCCATGTCCATTTTTTGGATCTAACAATCGGCATAACTCTATTGCAATACATGTCGTGTATGTCAACCCCTCCCATAAATCGGTTATACGCCGTCACAGCGTTTGGAAACGGTATATCTGTCTTCTCTCTCAGCTCTTTACTATAGCGTTTTGCTGAAGTGTGTGGTGTTACTCCAGCAGCTGTGGACAAAATGGATACAATTTTTGAATCCTTCAATGTTATAAAATTAAGTCCACTATTCTTTTCGTATTTCACGACATATGAACCTCTTGGCGCATTTTTGTCAATGATATTTCGCTCTTTCACTCTGTTCTCTCTCACGGTTCCAGTAGAACGTAAGCCCCCTTTCTTTAGGTGAATCAGTAGATCGGGACAACAAAACAAATTATCAAAATACAAAATATATTTACTTAACTTTTTAGGCGAAATATTATAGATAACTTGTTCTAACATTTGAAGGACAACGCGACTGCCCATAGCACACTTTGATAAATTACCACTGTTTTCCGAATTTTTTCCACAGTATATATCGCAGTCGTACAAGTACCCGTTTGCACCGCAAAGGGCCCACATTTTTATTCCATATCTAATGGGCTTACCTTTTATAAATTGCTTTAGACTACTTCTTCCAAAATACTTACACATCATTTCATCGATAGATAATGCTGTAGAGAATGCACCAAATTTCATGATATTTCTCCTAAAAATATTCAATATTGGGCGAACTCTCCAAACTTTATCGTTATTATTGGCATCTTTTAGCATGTGATATTTTATTTTAGCTTTGATCATCTCAAACTTATCACGACTCATCACATTAGCAACAACATCAGACCTCAAAAATGGATCGACTGACCAATAATCCCTTTGGGATAACCTCTTATTGAAGGTAGTAAAAATTATAATGCCAACAAAGGCATCGAAATCCTCGTAACATAAGTCGAATCCATGTTCTTTGGTGGCGTTGAGAATATAATTTTTCAGTTCTTTAGAAAAAAAAAATTCAAATATTTCGAATAGAGAACATGCTAATATTTCCTTCTTATCTGCTTCGGTCAATAATATCTCATTTTCAAGAGTTTCTATACATTTTTTCTCCATTTATCCAAACATATTCGTGATTCTCTTCGAGCTTTTTTTGTGACGGGGTATATTGTTCGGCCATTTGACGGAAGCAGTCATTGAATGAAGTTCTATGAAATTCATTCGATTCAAAATCTTCTATACCGTTGTCGTCATCAGAACTGTCAGATCCACCAGAGTCGTTTGGATTCGGAATAAAAATCATCTCAGCGTGATCTTCTTCTTCATTGAATTCAAACTGATTCAAAATATTCTCATTTATTTCTGGTGTATCTGAATTCGACTCTATTCTTGCCATTTTCCTCGGCATTATAAATAAAACAGATTTTATACAAGAAACAGATATCGAATATCAACGCTGCCCACTTCGATTCGATCTTCTATGTCAGTATGAGCAATATATTTTTGTTGTATAAGTATAAAAATATGATTTTCTTACATACTAATCGAAACCCCACTTCTATAACGAGATTGAAAATAGCGTCGCCACCTATTTGCAGCAAATCGCGCCGGCAGATTTCAGATTAAAAATTTTAAAAGTTAAATTATTCATTTGAATTTCTACACCCCTTACTTTTTAGATCGAAATTTTGACTTTCACAAAATTTTATCTGAAAACGATCTAAACTTCTTTCCAGTGTTCGCGCGTCGAACGAGTTCTAAAATGAAGGTTCAAAATTATATACAGTTATATATAATTACGTATATATACTTAGTATATTTGTATGAAGAAAATTTATATACAATTGAGCATTATTTATTATAAAACATCGTAATCAGCGACCTCAAAAACCCCAAATCGGTGGCTAGTACGAAGAAGGATACGTTTCAAATTTCGCCTGTGTTATTCTTATGGGCGAAATTTGAAACATATCCTTCTTCGTACTAGCCATCAAAATAACCCATTTTCTACTAAGAATTGATTTTTTTTCAAAATGTTGACCGCCATATTGGATCCGCCATTTTGAATTTTTTAATTCTGACATCAAAATCGTAATCAGCGACCTCAAAAACCTCTTATTGGATATTTTTGAGAATACTCGATCATTATAAGAGTATAATAATATGATACCGTCTACAGAAATGATAAATTATTATTTTTTTTTGTATTTCAAGGTCTGCCATTTTTGCAAAAAAAATAAAAAAAAAAAAACTGCTTGCACATCTTTCAAGTACAAACACTAATAACACTTTTAGAACCATTTTTACTGTATAGAAGCCTTATATGTGCATACAATCGGGCTTTTTGTAAGAAGAAAACCCGAAAAAAACCCATTTTTTAATGAAAAATATTTTTAAAAAAATACTAATTGCGTTTTTTCATGTTTTTTTAGGGTCGCATCTTGTAGAGCACACTTGGAAACATAAAGAAAAATTGATTCCAGATAAAAATAATGGAGATTTCATTAAAATTTGTGAGCTAGAATTCAACGTACAATTTTACGTTATTCAGGCGTTAATGGGTTAAATCGATGGCTAGTACGAAGAACCGGAGATCTTAAACCTGAGGCAAAAAACCTGACAACTTTCGGCAGTTGTGACGAAAAACCACGCTTTCAAAGTTTCCGAAGAAAAACCGGCCATTTCGTGGTATGTGACAAAGTACCGGACGTTTCAAAATTGCGCGACGAAGAACCGGACATTTCAAAAGTTGTTACTATATAATAAATCGCTGTAGAAAATCTTAAAATACCCGGATCTTGTCCGCAAATTCTGAAATGTCCGGTTCTTCGTCGCGAAACTTTCAAAATGTTCGGTTCTTCATCTCTATTTATGGTTTACGGCTGCGGTTTCGCTGGTCCTCGTACGCTGGTATCGCTTTCGGGCCGTAAAATCTGGGTTTACACCCTTGTATCGGAAAATACTATTGTGGCTCGTTAAAAATACAAAATTCCTAGAATTGGCCTATGTTCACATTTGTCATGCTAAAGGAAAACATTGAATTTGACCATACCTAAACGGAAAATATTTCTTATTATTTATCAATCTCGGCACAATTTAGAGCAAATTAATAACTTCGTCGAAAATTTATATCAAAACTATAACCAAACTAAAAGCTATCTTTAATTGTGTCCTTACGCAACCAAATTGTCTGAACCAAACTGGTTACATGATACGCGATTAGTTACGTATGTTATTTGGTTAGAAAATAAGAGTTATTTTTTACATCTAATTCAACGAAGGGAATATTAGTTAAAATTAAATATTTGTAGCTATGTAATCTAAATATAATCGATTTCATGAAATACGAAGAGTCACTTACCACATGAAAACTAAGTAAAATTCTGTGCGACATAAATTTTATAAGTACACATTAAGTTAGAGCACTTCATACTTCTTCATGAATTTAGTTACATTTAAAAATGATGTAAAAAGGAATAGGCATGACTACCATCTTCAAAATTTCTTCTCGGCCGCTTGATGAATATTTATAGAAAATTCTTCATAAGAATTTTAAAGGTTTCTCGGTGTGACGGTCTATCGAATAGAGACTATATAGTTTTTTGAAAACGTTTCGGCAACCAATGTGTGCCTTCTTCAGTTTATTATTAAATATGTGAAAAACATAAAAAGTTTTACCTTATAGTTGTTGTAAATGGCAGCTAATCCGGTGCAAAAATCTTCACTTCAGCAGTCTTAACCTTTCGCACAATTCACGTGCAAAAATGAATGAAATTAGTGGATATAATATGTGCAATTTTCCAACAAGCACCTCGTCATCATATCTTGAACTCTCGCAACATTTATCCATCTAACAATCACCAATATTTTGCACCGGATTAGCTGCCATTTACAACTATAAGGCAAAACTTTTTATGTTTTTCACATATTTAATAATAAACTGAAGAAGGCACACATTGGTTGCCGAAACGTTTTCAAAAAACTATATAGTCTCTATTCGATAGACCGTCCCACCGATAAACCTTTAAAATTCTTATGAAGAATTTTCTATAAAAATTATGTAAATCAGAATTTAGAAGGTGTACTCGAAATTTATAAGTAGTAATTCATAATACTAAATAATCTATTATACGCGTATCGTAGCATGACGTTACGCAAACGGCTAATTAACACAATTACTAGCTGAAATCTGTATAATCGTCTGGATTATTGTATGTAAATTGTAGCATTATCTATTAGAATTCATAAATTAACTATCCCACGTTGCAACCCTAACAAATATTTCAATGAAAATTGAAGAAAAAACAGAGATAAATGCACACAAAGCTAAATTACTAATTTGTTAACAGTTTACAAATGGCATTAAAAAGTACCTTGTAAAAATAGAAAAAAAACCACTTTGTTGTGTAATTCGTGGTCCACTACGTACCTATTTACATTAAAAAGTATTTTAATTATTGTTCATACTGGAGCCTCGACAATTAACACTGACATTTTGTTTGCTTTTGACAATCGTAGCTTCATTTCCGAACGAAATTTTTGTGCTGAAAATAATGGCGCTAGCAAAAGTTTCTTGTCTCGTCCCATTTTCGAGAAAAGTGAGGTTAAATGTGCCCAAATGTGACTTTTTGGCCGTATTTCGGTTTATTGCGTAGCAAAACATTTAACACCGATATTCTAAAAAATGGGAGGTGATAACAAAATTGTGCTACTGCAATTGTCAAGAGTAAATTCTCATTTACTAAAAACAATCGAAATAAAACTAAAAATGCACTTTTTGACACATTTAACCTCTTAAATACTGCTAGGGCCATTGTCAAAGGAAAAATCAGTGTCGGACAGTAAATTAATACAAAACCGAATATCAAAAGTGACTTGATTTTTATGAATTAGAATTTAATGAACTAAAGAAACATTGATTGATTCACCAGTTTAGATCTACGATTTTGAATTTGAATAATTTGACGTCGAAATCCTATTCAGCGATTTTGAAACATTCGAAGTCACGAATTTCACGGATCGATGACTGAAAATGGAAACGAATCGAATACAAGCTGAAAGTCACTGCAAATGCTGCACATGATCTCGTTTATTGGGATAGTTATCGTTGTCGTTATTTCGACTACACGAATAATTATACCGTAATTAAAGTTAGTAGATTTTACTATTTTCTTCTCTCAGTGTTGCTACGCTTCTAAGATCAGGTTAGGTTATGTTAGGTTAGACATATATTGATGTTATGCGTTTTTTTTTCACTATTTGTAGTCCATTATTAAATTACTAATTCAATTGTATACTAAATATTACTCGTTCATTAGTAGCTTTCCACTTATTGCATGTAACCGACTTTTGGCTGATTTAATTGGAACAATTTGACTAGCAATCAATATAAGTTTATTCATTCATTTTAAGAAAGAAACCAGCGATCTAATTCACTCAATCGGAAATCCCTTCGAAAAGATTCACAAGATCCAAATAGAATATGTTCAGAATGTTCTGGATATAATAAGACAAATCTTGCTCCGCCTAATGATTACACGATCATGGAATGGGCAAGGTTCAAAAGGCTTACCTGAAATCCCGCGAGTAACGAATGTGTAAGCTGACTTGAATAATTCTTAATCTCGTCAATTTTCGATGAACTTTCCGACCGTTTCTTTTCATACTGTATTTATCACAAAAAAAATCGGACATGTGATATCCAACGTAAAATTTCACGTTTCCGCAGAATATCACCCCCCGAAATTTCTCTAAAATGGATGCTTAAAAAGCTGTACATACTTTACTGCAAAAAATTCGCTTTTTTTAATTAAAAATAACTTTAGATCTAAAATAAAATCTTTATATGAAACCCATGAAATACTTATCCTTATCAATCTAGAAAAGTTTTTTCGAGTCAAAAATTTCAAGACATGTAGGGTCCGGAATAAAATAATTCAAACTGGCGATGCTCAAATTGGCGTGTCAATTGTAAATTTTTTAAAAATAATTTCGTAACGTATATAATATCAATAATACATAATATAATAACTTTTAAATTAAAAAGTTGTCAGAATTAATTCAGGAATATGCTAACATTTTTTCAGACTTTCCTGTCTATATCTTGAAAAATGTTTTATTTGAAATTTTAAAACATCAATTTGAAAAAAATTCAATTTTCTATCTCAAAAATTATCAATTTTGTAAAAAAAATCGAAAAGATTAATAAATAATTAGAATTCATTTGAGAATGTATTAACATTTTTTTCGAATTTTTGCTATATTTTTTAAAATTTTCAAAATATCGAAGAATTTTTCAGAATATCAACAAAAAAATCTTAAAAAATTGCATTTGCATTCCTGAGTTAACTCTGAGACCTTTCTACTTTTTTTTTGTTTGAAGCTAATAGTTTTTTAGTCAGTGGGTCCATAAATTTTTGTTAAAAAATTTCGCACTCCATTTTCACGATTAAATGATTAAATGGTGTATTCCGGACCCTACATGTCTTAAAATTGGGGACTCAAAAACACTTTTCTAGGTATAGAAAGATGTGTATTTTATCGGTTTCTTATATACAAATTTTAGATCTAAAATTATTTTCAATAGAAAAATTTGTATTTTCTACAATAAATTGTGTACAACTTTTAAGCATCAATTTTAGACAAATTCTGCGGGGATATTCTAAAAGAACATAACATTTTACGTCAGATATTGCATGTCCGATATTTTTTGGTAAACGCAGCCAAAAAAGAAAATTCAACGACATTTAGTACTTAACCATTTCATGCATACATTTTTTGTTGCATGGAAAACTGCCGAAATTCAATAAATTTTCGGGGTCACTGATTACAAATCATCATTCGATTTCCAAATCGAATTCCAATATTTCGAATTTCGAGATGTCGGAACGAAATGTAAAAAGCTCAAGTTGAAAAACGGAAAAAATTTGTTCCCCCTGAAAGAGACAGTTGCATAAATGAATAACAACATTTGTTGTTATTCCAACTATTTGCAAATTGGATGAATATTTAATTGTATTATCTTTTTACTGGGATTAAATATTTTTTATACTGTTAATCTAACGATCTCTTATTTTTTTTTGTGTACTTTATTGAGATGAAATTGCATACTCGAAATTTTTCTCAATGGCATTGAGAACCCCTGCGACAAAAAATATGAAGCATACAAAAATGGAGACATCAACCGCAACTTCCACGATCGCGTCTTTGAATTTGTCTTTGATGGGCACTTTTTAGAAAATTGAAATTTGTCATTTTAGTACCGAGTAATATATAGAGAATATAACATCGGATTAGTAATTCAGGGCCTCAAAATACCTAAGAATCCAGTTTCACTATGATCAAGTAACTTACTGGTTCGTGCACTGAGAAAACTAGACTATAAAAATGCTATTAAGATATTAAAGCTAAAGAACATGAGATTTATGCGAATATATAATGTGGGGTATAATCTATAATCCTTTCTTATAGACTTAAAATTTGTACAAATTATAATCTTTGGATTATACTTTTAAATAGCGGATATTAATTTACGATATCTGGGATGTTGAAAACATTAATTGTTGTAACTGAGTATTTTTAAGTTTAAAAATAATGTTTTTTAAGGTGCCGTTTTCGAATTCAAAACAAATATTGAAAGAATAGAAAGTAATACGCATGTAAATGTGTTCTGTATGTCACAAGTGACTTTTTTCCATTAGTTTATGAAGTATTATTGTCTTATAATGAACTACTGTTATGTATTTAAAACAGAACTGCAGTCACAGAAATCCCTAATCTTTATACATATTCCTTTATATTTATAAAGCATATGTCTATGCTTAGGTCCCCGTGAAAATAATGGTTTGAATGAATGACGCATACTAAGAAATATGACTGTATCTAAATCCTTATTGACAATGATATAAGTATTATAATCTGCTTTACGTTGTATAATCTAACCTGATGTAGTATATAATATCTACTTTTTCACTATCCAGCTATGTTAGATTATATTATTTAGATTGCTGTCCCATAGTCTATAATCCAAGATATTACAGCGTAATATAATTTCCACTACAACTTATTACAGTAGCCCTTCCCTTATTCTAATTTTCCCTACTCTAATGTCTCCCCTTATTCTAAATTTTTCTCTTCTTCTATTCTACTATTTCCCCTCACGCGTCCTTCCCACTGCCATGTGTCGACGTGTGGATTTTCTATAAATATAAATAACGGCGCATGCGCAACAAAAGAAAAAAAGACAAAAGTCTAAGTAGTGGGGGCGGGGAGAAAATTAGAATAAGGGAAGGACTACTGTATATAGTTTTCTCAGTGTTGTAAGCCATCTAGTATCCACCATTTCGAATTTTAACAATTTTGCCGTCGAATTCGTAATCTGACACTTTTTTTATTAATGTAAATAAATAAACCTAATATTTGACGACAAACATTAATTTATCTACTTTCCAAAATACATATGTGTAACAAAATTAAGTTTTAATTGAACGAAAAATAAAAAAAAAGCATTATCAAAAAGATGTACTCTCTGAAGGACGATTACTGATTAATAGGTTAAATGAAGTAAATACTTTTTAATTAACGGTCAAAGTTGTGTAACTTTTTTAATAGATTTGTTTGTCATTGTTAAGATATATTTTTGAAAAGCTTAGATCATCACTTTTAATTTGCATTTCGGATCATCTAAATCCATTTTATTGATGAGCTAGAAAGTATTTATTTACCCGGGATATCTCTGGTCTAGTTGTAAGTGCGCCTGAACGGGCCCCAACCCAAAAGTTCTTTCACTTCAAATCTTTTTTCTGGGTTCGAACATTTCAAAATAATCTGTGGAGCCCTTTTTGAAAAAACCCATTTTGAATTTTTTAATTATTGAAATTTCGATATTCTTCATAAAAATAATTAAGACATTTATACTATTATCAGAATATGTAAAAAGTCATGCAGAATTAATATAATTCATTAAAAGGAAATGTATTCCATTACGTTACAAAACCATTACAACAGCTATTAACTTTCTTAAACATGCATACTATTATACATACAGAGTGCGCGCAAAAGTTTCTTCACATATTCAGGATCAGTTATGGAAACTTTATTCTTTTCCCACACTGCTTGTACATCAAAATGGACCGATTCCATAGCTTGCTCGGAGAAAAATCCCACTCCTTTTTGAACCAAGTCACAGTACTGTTCTACGTGGAAGAATACGGCATGCATTTTGGGGGTAACCCAAATTGATATCCAAATTCGTGTCACTTATCTTGAATGATTTAAAAAAACGACATAAAAACAAACAATAATAACAGATATATATGAAGGAAATTGAAGTACGATCAAAATTATAAATTGCGTTATTTCATTTAAATAATATTATATAGTCGATTTTGTAATAATTTAATGAAATTATATTTTTTTAATTAACAAATTCAAGTTTTATTTATTGTACAAGAATGTTACACATTCCGATATTGAAATAAACATGTTATTAATTTTTTTATGAAGAATATCAGAATTTCAATAATTAAAAAAAATGGGTTTTCTGAAAAAGGGCTCCACAGATTATTTTGAAATTTTCACTGTATATCCCTGGTATAAAATCTGAACAGTTTTTATGGGCAGAGCAGAACCGAGAAACCAGCCAATTTTACTGCCCAAAACTTGCTTCCTAACTTCTAGCAAGAAATTGGTTGACAAATTGCCAGTTAATGCCCAATAATAAACCAGACTAGCATCAACCTATCTAGATTTTGCCCAGTTTAACTGCCTGAAAAATATGGTCTTCATTTGCCATATTTATGGCTAGAAACTAGCAATAAAATGGGCATATATTAAAACGATCTTACCTCAATAGTAACATACACAGTTTGGATTAAAAATATATACATAAACCAGTCAACTATCGAGCATAATCTCGTCGAGTTTTTGGCCATTAAAAATGGCTAGATTTTGGGCAAATGGGCGTTACATTACCAAAAACTGCGCAGAAACCAACAAGATTGGGCATAAACCAGCCAAAAAATGCTCCCTTTTTCTACCAGGGATTTTAAAAATAGTCTTGATTCGAACCCAGAAAGAAAATTTGAAGTGACAGAACTTATTGGGTTGGGGTCCATTCAGGCCCGGAGGGTTAAAAACATTCCTCCAGGAGTTAACTGAAATCAAATAACACTTTTAGAACATCATTCTTTTGCTTGCCATCTATATTTGTATTTCGATCCGCATCCCTGTATTTCATTGTCGAAAACCAATAAAGGAAGGATATTCCGGACGAACACATAATTCCAGATGTGATAAGCGACTATAAATTAGTAAGGGCGATGAAAGTGGCAGGTCGTCAAAGCGATCGTGGGGTTGAGAGCGTCCACGACCAACATTACGTTCTTGCTCCTCCTGTAATGTTCTCAAGACGTATATATACGTATATATGTATATTTATATATATACGAAACGTGCCAAGAGCATGCCGTGCGCAATTGGACGGGACGTCGAAGAATCTATAGACTTCCTCATCCGTCCTTAATTCGCTCATCCGCCTGTTGCGTTGGGACAAACCGGCGAAACAGCCTTGCGTAATATAACCGCAAGTAAACTCGAACTTTCAATGTCGTCCTACTGTCACTGCCAGTCGGTATAGCAGTTACCCGTCCAGCCCATGCCATTAGAAATTCACGTCCCAAGTTACCAGCCTCGTCTTGCTTCGCCCCGATGGACAGCGATCGATCGGCCTATTAATATCCCTCCAGTGCTACGATCTTCCTTAAATTAATCATGCCGAAACTCCCATAGTCGATTACGGTAATTTCCTCGAAAATTACTCCGCCTACCGATCTTCCAAGTGCCATTAATATTTCGAATGTAGATCCATTCAGCTTCCATTAGAGATATAAGCACGAGGGAGCGATTATCAATCCTATTTTCAAGTCATGACGTAAAAGTTAGGCAAATAATTAGCTGCCATGAATACATCACTATTGATTCCTAAGGACCAGCGAATAGGACCTTAAGTAAATAACAATTCAATTCTTGCATGAAAAAATGTGAAATTATTTATCATTCACAGAAAGAAATAACTCAAGGTTCCTGGCATACGTATGGTTATATCAGGCATAATTATGGTTAGATCGGCTTTCATATAGCTGATCTACCCATCCGTATGCCAGTTGCGTTATTTCTTTCAGTGTTAGGCCATGCAAATTACTGGATGGGACAACAATCAATAAAATACAAAACCGATGTTATCCTCTTAAATGATCACCAATATAATATAATTGATTGGATTGGTAGAACGAGGGGGTGAACCCATCTTCGTCAATCCACCGTAGTACTTTCGTTAATTCCTATCTTGATGTTTGAGGGTATCGGATGTCCCGAGCGAATAACAAGAACGATAAAACGATAGCGTCTATGGCGATCCTTTCCTCGCCTGGGAAAAAGTACGTCGAACGGAAGGAGACGACAAGGGTCGACGGGGAGGTCGAAGGGTCTTTCGAGAACGAAGGTGAGGTTGATAAAGAGGTTGGGTGTAAAAACGAGGAAGAGAAGCTGTGGCACAGTGCGAGGGTGGTTGGCGCGCGCAAAAGGGGGTGGGTGGATTTCATTGAACGCTACCCAGAATTCGACGGTGCTGCTACGGCGGCTATGCGGCAAACGCTCCAGGAAAGGAGAGGTGAGATACAGGGGGACTGTTGTCCGTCGTGTCGCTGCGGCAAATCTGCGGGGTATAGTGTATCGCATCTACCCACTCGGCACAAAGCCTTCCAGGAAGGGACACTCCGATGTACAGGATGTCCTTAAAGTGCACCGCACCCGGCCTGGATTAGGGTGACGGAGTTTTTAGAGCAAGAGAACAGTGCGAGTTGGTCGTTGTTCGGAGCAGCACCAGCGTCCCGTCGCGAGAGAAACGCGCGTGAGATGTCGAGATGCTGCGATGCTAAACGGATCCCTCCGGTGGTGTTAACGAGGTACGACCTCGCGGGGAACATTGCCAACGAGTGGCCTTCGAAAAGGCCCCTCCGACGTAAACGTATCCAGTGGATGGTGTTCGAGTGAACGTTTCCGAAAGTGCCATGCCGAACCGAGACAGATGAATCCCGAGCCAGATCGAATATTTGGAAACAACCAGCTACACCAAGATCAGGCACATCCTTCGATCTAGGAAATAAAGGTAATTGAAAAGTATCTAGTGACATCTCGATACGCCAGACTCGGGAACAAAATGGACGTACCAGAGATTACGTTGTCGGTCAGGGTCATGTCGGTGAGAATTATGTCAGGGGATTTGCGCCATGTCTTATTCAGCGGGTACTCAGTAGTAATTTCATATTTTATCAGCCCTACCAGCGGACTCTCCTGCATGCTCGACAACTTTAAACGGACATTTTTATAAATTGCTCAGCAAAACGCGTGATTAAGATTTCTTTGAAATAAATTTGAAACCCCCATAACGGAACTACTTAACTCGTGGGTTAGCATGTGCATTATCTTTTAACAAGACACTTTTATCCGCTTTTTATTTTTTCTTTCTGTAAGCAACTCGATGCAAGAACTGGTATGAATCCCTAAGCAAACAACTCATCGTTCTTTGCCTCTAGTTGCATTCTTAGATATGGTCTCATAAAACTCATCTATAAAACTTGCTTTGTTATGCTCGTTTCATTACTTCCTTTGTAACAGGAGGATACGTCCGCCCGTTAAATGTCAAACGACTTAGTAAATGCTACTCTTTATTCATAAGTTTATTTGAGCTACACATTCCTCGCATTTCAAAGGGCTTGCAACTTCTTAATCGGGATGATCAAACTTTTCCATAGATCATTCAGATTTTACCCTTTTGTTCCTTTTAGTTTACCACTTAAAGGGATAATTTACTTAAACAAACTTTCCTTGACGTCTGTATCCACGAAAGTTAAATTAACGAAACGTGACCAACAAAAGACAACGGAATAGAAAATGATTTTATAAAGATATTCCAGACTTGATTCATTTAAGCACTGAACGAATGGAATTAACGACGGTCGATGACCGCCGATCGGTGGTTGATAGGCTGACGGAGAACATCGAAGGGGTTCATGTATTGGGGGTGCGAAATTCATTACGGATTAGAAAGACAAACAAATCTCGAAAAGAATACAAATACATTCAATCTTTTCTAAATAAATATATCATTGCTAAATGCTGAGTACTGATGATTCTTACATTTCAAATCATCTCAATGATCGATCTTTTGAAGAAAAATATTTTTGTTTAGGTTTTTGTTGATGTTACAACAGTACCTCTTTCAGTATCCATTGTTTATAGCGATAAAATAAAGGGCAGCCTTTTAATTTAAGAAATTGCAATTTATTGCAATCCTCTTCGAAGCGTATCGAGCTTCTCCATGTCACGCTCCCGCTAATGCCTCTGTGATCGATGCGCGGGGCGGCTGGGGCATGAGAGCCTCTATGAGAGCGCAGCCTGCTCTTCAGAATTCAGATTTGTGGTCTATTAGATGCTCGAAGCTCTGGCTCACCGTTATTCGATACAGTGAATTCCACTAATACCCACGTTTCCTCTATGTATGCTTACGTATATCGGTGCTTATATTATTGCACAAATGACGCGAGTCTTGGGATGCCTTTGATTCTATACGATTTCATACACGCATAATGCAGACGACGCGGTCTGAGTAATTAATGTATTTCATCGATTTTCCGATCACGATGAAACAAAGACGTGGTGTTTTCAATTACGAAATAAATGTATAATACATAGAAATTAGGATAATTCAATATGGATTTAAGGATCTTCGAGAGGCTTATATGTAAGATCGCGAATTTTATTTCGATTTGCAAATACCTAACAGAAACGGCTTTTTACCAGGTGAAAAGACGAACGACTTTACTTCGAATGGAAGGACCGGCGGATACGAGAATCGCATTGCTGAACGAGGTGTACTCAATGAGAACAATTCTTCGTACCCGCTGTTCGATAATCCCGTGGAAATGAACGTGCTCAAGAATTCATGGGAGCGTTCGTTTCGTGAAAATGAGTTTTCCCACAGAAATATTCATGGATAAAAGAACCCTTGGTCAAGTGACACTCTCGGGTAAGGACTTATACAAATTACGGAGGTTAACAATTGCATTGGTTACTTTCATTCATAATGATCGAAAAAGGTTGATGGAAATTAGGTCAAGGGCTTGTTTGAAGCTAAGCATATTGTTTACATAACCGATCTTCAATGATGATTTGCCAATGCATAGCGTAATCACGATCAACTCTGTATGTAGTACATTGAAGATCATATCAGTGAAGAGCTAACCTCAATTTCTATTTTTTCTTTTTAGGATCCTGCAGCGTGGAGGGGTTAGGAGTAACCGTTGGTTCACTCAATGGATGTCGACGCGGAAGTATTTTAGCGACCTAAATAGTTCGGCGGTTCATCGACTTCGCCGATTCTCGAAGACGCAGAGCGAATAACCAAAGACCGACCGGTGGTATGTTAGATGTACCGCGTCACCCTCTTCGAGGGCACATCCTACTAGCCCTTTTCGTCCTGTTGACGAGTTTTACTCTGCTATCTCGAGCGGTTGCTTTTCCTGATTGGACCGACTGTCCTGCGGTGTGCAGTTGCAAATGGACATCCGGCAAAAAGTCTGCACTTTGTCCAGATGCCGGTCTCACGTCGCTTCCTGCGCCGTTAGATCCTGACATGCAAGTGTTGGATCTTTCTGGAAATAAGATACCAGCACTGCAGGCGGAAATTTTCAAACGGTACAATCTTCTGAATCTTCAGAGGGTCTTTTTCCGGAACACTGGAATTTACGAGATTCATCAAGATGCATTCAAAGAAATGCGAATCCTGGTGGAAGTTGACCTGTCGGATAACCATCTAGCCAGACTAGTACCTGGAACATTCAACGGAAACGAGAGGTTAAGGATTTTGAACTTAAATGGCAATCCACTGGGAATGTTTCAAAGTTATCAATTTCCTGTGCTTCTACATTTGCGAAACCTAGAATTGCAAAGATGTTCGTTGTCAGAGATCAATGCGTTAGCGTTCACCAGCCTCGTTGAAATCGAAACGTTGAGATTGGATAACAATCAATTGGAATATCTCGATGCTGCGGTAATATCGACACTCACAAAACTTAAAACGTTAACCTTAGATAACAATCCTTGGAGTTGCGACTGCAGGTTACGAGATTTTCGAAACGCACTTGTTTCGAATAGCGGGTTGTATGCAAGGCCTCAAATCTGTTCGGGGCCTTCTAGACTGGCTGGTCGAAATTGGGAGGATGTGAAAATTTCGGAATTTGCTTGTGAACCAAAAGTGTACCTGCTTTCCAATAGCATTCAAGAGGAAATTAATGGTAACTTAAGCTTAGCTTGTATGGCAACCGGAGACCCAGATCCAGATGTTTGGTGGCAACTGAATGGTGGTCCAGTGAATATTACACGCACAGAACAACCGTACACCGGTAGCTACATTACGTATTCTACGTCCGTCGAGGCCTACGTTTCAAATCGATTAAAAGAAAAGTGGAGTAATTTAACTATTTACAACGCTACCGATGCCGATACCGGGGACTATACATGTCACGCGAAGAACATTGCTGGAGAAAACAAAGACACTGTCAGCGTAGCCATTCCAAGAGTGTTCACTGCACCCACACTCTCACAAACCGATAATTGGTTAATGTGGGTAAGTTTAGCTGGTGGTGGTGCAGCCGCTATATGTATTTCTGTGTCCGGAATCTTGATGGCCTTGTGTCTTTGCGGTGGATCACGCCGCAGAAGAAATCGAGAAAAGGTCAAGTTGCAGGGCAGCGGAAGCTTCGGTGATCAGGAGAAGAAACTACTGGACCTGTCGGTGACGACGACGACGACCGGTGGCAACGACCGTATGAGCGGTCAATGCAGCCTAGCAGATGCCTGCAGCCCTGGAGATCTGGAACTTGCGGAAAGGAGTTCCATTTGCGATTCCCTGAACGCCGCCAGTGTCACCGTCGAAAGGCTCAGAGCAGAACTGTGCAACTCCAATGCAATTCGTGCCGTGGTGCCGTGTGCGGCCATCTTCCCACCACCTCCAAGTGGTTTTACCACTGGTTTACTGCCAGCTGGAACTTTCGGTAATATCTTTATTTCGGTGTCATTACCTCAGGACTCCGAACGTTGCTATCCCGACCTTCTGGATATTCCAGTTCACGGTACGGTGAGCCACATTTCGGAGAAATCAGTAGTGACGAACGCCCTGCCACCTGTGGTTTCAAGCTTCGCCACACTACCAAGACGGGCCCTGAGAACCACAACCGATCTTAGCTCGCCTTACGACAATATGGGGCCTCGAGTAACGGCAACCGGAAGTTCGACGTTTTCACTGGTCGAACCAGACCCCAGACTCTCACCACCATCGCCTCGCGTAATTCAACCACCTCCCGAATTCGTTTCGCTCTAGGAATCAGCAATCTTCGACCGTGGTAAGACCTACGATACGGCCATCTGTAATACAATTCAACATACGTTTCGGCCAAAAGTAATTTCATAATATATGTACTACGCGAGCTACGAAAGCAATCTACTTTGCAATTTTAGTTCGTGTCTTTTTGTTACGATTTCGAGAAATGCGATCACAATCTTTCGCCTATCATCCATAAGAAGTTCGACTGTTGAATGAAGAGAAGTGTACCGTCCAGCGATACTCTCGGAATCATTTTCCAAATTCCGAAATGTATTTCGCACGGGCGGACTAACTTCATTTCCACAATCGGATGATGACTCGAAGGCGATCTGAAACGAACTGCAGGTCGTATCACGTGTCCAGCCTAAGTCGAGTTAAATAGTAAGTAATAACTCAAACGCGTGCGAATACATTGTCAACATGTGCTATGTACACGGGATCGTTTAAAAGTGTCCAGAACAGAGTAGTTGCGAATACTCTAGGAAAACCCCGCAGATTCCTCGCGCATGCCAAGCTTCAGAAATAGTCAGCGATGACGGCATTTCGCGCTCGAATTCGTATTTCCAAACAGACATTAATGTTCAATAATGAATTTGAGCGATATTTTCAAACCTTCAATGATTCTTAGTCGATCTGTCCCGATTGCCACGAATACAAAATCTTTTGTAACAGAGCTTTTTCGAGCTTGGAATTTTCTATATACGTTTAAGGATCGATTTCATTGTTGTACGATAAAATGTATAATTTTTGTTACGTCGATTGAAATTTGCATTTGAGTCGGTATTATATGTTGCTACATGCATTTCAGTGTTCTCAAAATGGAAAAACGTGCAAGTAGAATTTCACACATCTTTACATCTTTGGAATGTGACATCTAGGGTATTTATCAACCTGCTTTCTTTGATGATCACATCTTATTTGATCAGATTCGAATCCTTTTTCCAAGTCTTTTTTCTCATTTGTTTCTCCATAATGTTAAAATAAGGAAAGAGTTAAAATTATCTGTAACTCAGAATAACTTTTTTTAGATGTACCAATATCAAAATGTATAGTGCAACGTTTTAAATTGTTCCAAAGATGCGGTACGACAAACGAAACTCTGCTGTCACGTTGTAAAATAGCTGAAATTCAATACCGCGTTTTGTAATTCTGTTTGACAAACTCGTTGGATCTGTCCGATATCAAAAATCCGACCTATTTCTATCGGTTCGCTACGAAATTGCTCCGCTCGCTCGCTCGGAGTCGAATCCTTAATTTTTAGACGTTACTTACGAAGAGTATATATAAATATGAAACCAGTCATTGTACATACTTCATTATTTCTTCGAATAAATTAATAACTAGCGTAAGAGAAAAACGGTTAGAATCGAAGAAATTATATCTTTCACTTCTCAAACACCCCCGTATCACTAGATTTGTTAAATTTACCTGTGTACATACTTGTTATTGCATATAAACGTATATAGAATGGTGTCCACGCGTATGCACGTTCGCACTCGTCTGCGTGGGTACACACGCGCGCACACGCGATACACGCGTACGCGTTTATAAATATATATTATATATAAAAACGCGCGTATGCGTGTACGTAAATTCGGACATACATACGTCGGTATTTATTATGAACGCTTTGTCAATTAATAAAAACATTGAATTTTACATAGTGATTTTCCTTTGGTGACACTTACGTTATCCGCCGACATTCGACATTCTCAATTTGTAAAAATCCACAGGTGAGTAAAATGATGAACGTTTGGGTTTTATAATTGTAATTCAGTACATGCTTCCTTAAAACTCATAAATCACTACAGATATTTTTTTATTAGCGGACAACGTGGATGGCCTCAGTAAAATTGTCATTTCGAATCGATTCAACGTATATGCCTAGTGGCAAATCTGCGGGCAGAAAATACTACGTGTAAATTGTAAGAAAGGCGACCTATTGTTCAGTATAATTTAGTTAATTTATAATTCGAAATAATAGATATCGGAGCGTTGCGTTGGTAGATTCTTGGTTAACTCGAATTTACTACATATAGTTTTACACATATGTAAATATTATCACTTTGAAATCGAAAGCAAATATAAAGCTCTTCATATATAATTGATGGTGTACCAGGTTCAAATGGGGTTGTAATACCAAGGCTTCCTTATGTCTCATTCGTTTTCCTAAGGTTGTTATTTCAGCTTTTAACGACGACTAAATCATACTGCAATATCACTTTATTTTAAGAATGATATTCATAAAATATTTTCTTAATCATATTTAATTAATCCAATTAAAGCAGTGACTAACTAGAATTGCCCGTATTCCACGCACAGTACTCATTACCCAAATTCAGATTATGCAATAATGAAGTATTTGCGAGACATTACGTTAACGTAAAGTATGAATTCCAGATATATTTTTTCGTTTGCAAATATTGAAGTTCCTTCAAAATGTAGGACAAATACCATGTAGAACCGGTATTTCAATTATCATAATTTGCAGATGCAAAATTATTAGCTCATTCCCACGACCAATTGGACGCTGAATAGCTTTCAATAACACGAGTACAAATATTTTGATGAACTAAAAATACATCAAGTTTACTCGAATTATTCCACACACATATATATGTAACGGACATAAATTATTCGATGATTAAACGGAAAATGGGGACACGAAATATAACCGAAGTTTATGGAAATGAACACGGATTCGGGGCTTATTTACATATTGCATTCGAAAGAATTTATATTATTTTGTGTACAGATTTTAAAATGATTAAACATTCATTAAATTCCCGAAGCTTTGTGGCTCGTGTTTATTATTAAGTTCGTATAACTTATAAACGGATTTATATTCATTCAAATGATTTTTCCTGAGAAGTATTTTTACTTTTACGAATTTCATATCTTAGAAAACTTTTGCATTACAAAAATAGTTGTATATACAGTGGTGTTAGAGTTTAATATGAAACATTATATTCTATTTTTGTATAATCACAATAGTAAGAATTTTTTTGCGTTTTTAGTTACTTTTATTCATCCAACCAGGATTGTTAGTACGACTGCTGCCTAACGTTGTTATTATTAATTCCGTACATAAATTGAAGTAGGAAATTGAAGTATATCATTTAATTGTTTTGATCAGATTCTAAATGTAAATTAGAAATCTATACACTGTGCAAATTGTATAAAAAGGTTACTATTTTAACTGGGACTATTTTTAATACAATTTTTACGAATATTAGAATGAAAAATTCATAACCTAGGACATAGATGATTTAGACTACGCATTTCTTTTCGAAAACATTTCGTGTCTCGTATTTGTATTCTACAAGTATTTCAGTTCCAGATTTGATCTTCGAAATTATCATTGAATTAATGATACAATGTCGCTAATTAATCTTTGAGCATTTGTTCGTAAATATGCAATTTTAATATTGATTTGAAGTAATCTCATCTTCAATTTAAAAATGTATAGCAGGTTTTCCCTTACGAAAGGGTTTAACTTACAACCAGCGCTCTAAAATATCCATTCTTTTCTATTTTTAGTCATATTCAGCACGATTAAATTATGGCAAAGATATTCAAAATTCGTCTGCCATATCGAATCCGACATCGGAATCTTCATTAGTGACCTCAAAAACATTAGAATACAAGTATTATCAGAAAAACTACAAGTAATTTGTAAAATATAAGACTTCATACCTTAAAACATTCAAAGTTTCTACCCCAAAATTGGCATTTCAGAAAAAAAAAGTACGTTAAATAATCTTTAAGGAAGTACTTGGATCTTCATAGAAAAAAAAATAGGTTGCGACAACCAACCTCTCAGTGCTTTCAGAAACAGACGAGAAATTAATTGGAGAAAAAAGGAAATATTTATACTAACCAATTCAATAGAATTGTGTTCCAATTAATTGGTAAGTAGCCAATTTATTTCTTAATGCATTATTTATTTGGTTGCCTTTTTATTTACTACGTCACTAGCGAGTAGTGGTAAATGAAAAGTACATTTTTGTCCGAGTACGCCGCAAGGTGCTATTTTGCACCCACGGGGATTCAAAATTAATCGAATTCACGTTTTAAACATTAGTAAATGTACATTTTATTTCTTACTGGAACAATTCTAAACGCCAAACAATAATCTAAAAGTAATATGAATGTAAATAATGGAGAACGGAAGGTGCAACTTTGAATTGAAAGGTGCAACCTTCGTGTTAAATAAAGGTAAATAATTGCATTATCAGTACAAATTATATAAAAATGTACAATCTACTTAGATGGATAATCAAAATTGAATTAAACACCAACTAAAAATACTGACCTTAACCGGTTAACTGGTGCAGCATTTTCCACTGATCGTGCCAATTCTGGTAGAAGCGAATTATCCACTAAAATACGTGCAATCTATATTTATGAGGTTTGTGTTTTTGTGCTCCGGATATCCAAGCTCAGTTTCCATTTTGCAACATCCTAAAGGGGTGAAAAATAACGGTTGAGGGTGAAATTTTCAGTTTTTCTAGAAACTTAGATCTAGAAGTTTTTGATATTGCTGATTACATTTCTAAGCTCAGTTTTCATTTTAAAACATCCTATAGGGGTGAGAAATAAGGGTTCGAGTGGAATGAAGAAGTGAAGAAATAAAGATTGAGGGTGAAATTTTCATTTTTACTATAGACTTTGATCCAGAGGTTTTGATACAGCTGATTCCGTTTCCAAGCTCAATTTCCATTTTGCAACATCCTAAAGGGGTGAAAAATAAGGGTTGAAAAATAAGCGTTGAAGTGTAGGAAAGAAGTGAATAAATAAGGGTTGAGTTTTCATCTTTTCCAGAAACTTAGATCTAGGGGTTCTGGTACCTTGCGCCAATGAGATGACGTTGCGTCGTCATTCTCGATTTAGGTCTTTAAATCGAGGTTCTAGTGTACTATATACGTTATTTTATGTCCGTTATCATAAATTATGCAAAACTGACAATAAATTTTATGACAGCATTAAAAAAACCCCAATTATTCAGATATACCATGACGAAAAACAGTTGTATACGAATTTTGGTTCAAATCGGTTGAAATCTTCAAAAGTTATTCAAATATGTACCTACATGTAGGTAGGATACACTACCAGTTATGTTACATTTTTTGTACATATATGATACAGTACCAGTTGACCGGTTAAAGTGTGGTATAGTGGATATAAAATGTTGATGGTAAAAACAGTACCGAAAAATTTCGAAATAATTTTTCATAACGAAAAATGTAATTACTTAACCCATTAACGCCCAAGAGTAGATAAGATTTTCTTTTATTTCAGAGATTACTTTTATAGTTAGGGAAAGCTTTAGAATATTTCAATATAACTCAATGTCTTAATGATTTCGAGATCACTTTTAAACTTTCCGAGATCAAAATTGAGGTTCAGCTGACAGGAATTCCAATATGGCGCGGAAATTGAAAAAAATACAAAAAAAATTGTATTCTCATAAATTTTTTTTTCTAATCATTAGAACATTGAGATTCGTTTGAAACTATACACGATATATAATTGAATTTTAAGACAAAATTTTAATTACTTTTTGTGCCATTTCATTTAACGTCCTCAAAATGGCGACCACGATAAAAATTTATTTGAAAAAAATTCTGTAATTTGAAAACTATGTTTTCAAAAAAAATAGTAAGAATGAAATTTTTTAAAATTTACCAAGAAATATAGTGGCATTTTTTCAGATTTTTGTGATAATATTTTGAGAAATTTTGTACCTAAATTTTACTTAAATTTTTTTTAAATTTCAAAAAATTCTAGTATATTACGTGATAAAATCTGAGCAAACCTGTTCTTAGCCATTTTTTCCAGAAGTTGATAATTTTCGAATAAAAATATCCTAGGCTATAACATTTTTGATTTTTTCTCGAAAACTATCAACTTTCGGAAAAGAAATGATAAAAACCAAATTTGTCTACAATTTATCATGAAATATACTAGCATTTTTATACATTTTTAACTCAAGGTACTATATTTTTTTATTAATCTTATTCTTGACCCATTAAAATTGTCTAATTTTACTACAAAGAATCAATTTTAAAAAAAGATCCTAACAATTTTTTTTACGAAACTACTTACAAGGGTCATCAGTACCAGAATTAACCAGAAATCTCATTTGGGAAGACTTTTTACTGAAAGTTAGTTTGAAGCCCACCGCGTGTTCTATTGTGCTGTTGTTTTATGTTTTGACCCCTGCATTTTCGAATTATATGCCAAAAATCTACATTTGATAATTCCTTTAAAAATATTTTATATTTAAATACAATTTTTGGGAAATTGTAATTTTTCATGTGTTTAAAAGGAACATCAATAATGCGATTATAATGTTGAAAAGAACATGTTTCCTAACTCTTTTATATCTTACAAATTTCTATAAAATTTAAAATTAAGAAAATATAAGCGTGAATTGAAGATTGAAAATCATTTGCCCTATTGGGGTCATGGCTAGAATCGATACTTAGGTCACGAATAACTTTGGCGTTAATATTAGGTGCAGAGGTGTCGGATCTGCCAACGGAAGGGATCTTTAGCAATCCCATAGTTCTTCTTACTGATCTCATAAAATTCATTTCTGGACTACAGCCTACTATTGGCTGCAAGAACAGAACCAAATGCCCTTGTAGACGTCGCTTGCACACTGTACATAAAAACGATAATTTTTGTTATCCAAGGAAACTTTCAGCAAATTTGGCACTGAGCAATACAAGAATATTTTAAGAAATTAAAATTTAAACATTGTACTAACAAAATATTTGATATCGCTTTAAAGCATATATTTAATATTTGGTGAATGCTGATGTAGTGCTTCGTTCCATGTAAACTGTGCACTGACAAAAATAAATCTTAAATTAAGACCAATAGTCACTAAATTCAGGTAACAAAAAGAAGCATTGTTCGACGGAAAAGTAGAGCATGTATCCAAGCTTTATGTAAAGTTCCGTACATTTTCATAAATTTTTTACCTACATGTAGGTAGTTCTATTATATCAAGAATCTGGAAATTAAAATACTGGATTACGTTGGTTATGAAAATCTAATTTAAAAAATGCACAAAAATTAAAGATAAGTTCAAAATCGAGGAAGAAAGGCATATGGAGGGGGAACTTTTCATGCGTGGATAACAAACAAAATAGTAAAATTTATTAAATTTACTACCTAATATATTAAATTGACGGGATAACTACACTGATAACATTATGTGTAATTGTGAGGGACAGAAATATAGTAGAGATAACTATATTACGAGTCTGAGGATTATACTTATTTGCAGGGTTGGAAGAAAAACTGACTACGTCTGTTTGTCACGAGTATTATAGTCACTGGTGGAATGCTAGGTGACTGACTTTCTTACATATTCTAACTAACTAGACTAATTTCCTTAAAGTTGATTGTTTATTTAAAATATTAAAAAAAAAAATTAGTTGTTTCACAAAAAAGTTTTGACATGGTCCGTGTCTGACATTTCAAATTAATAATTTTTTCTTGGACTGTTGACTAACATCCTACAACTCAATTTTGGTGTACAAATCAATAACAAAGGGTCTAGCAGGTAGGATAAGATGGTCCAAGTTATTTGGCCTTATAGAAACTTTTTAACGAATTCATACAAAATTCAAAAAATGTTTTCTCGCGTTTAAAAAATAATGCCCTCTTGAAAATATTCAAGAATATGTTCATAAATTTGAAATAATGTTTTAAAAATCTGAAGAAATTCTAATGGAATCGTTGATGAGTTCTAGGCACTTTTTATTGACTGCCATTTTTTCTGAAAGTTGATCGTTTTTTAGGAAAATAATATATAAAAAAAAATGTTCAATTAAAATTAGAAAAAAATTAAAATTCATCAAAGAATACATTAACCATTTTTCAGTATTGTTTTGAATTTTGTTAAAATATGAAATGTACAAAAGTGTCTCAAAAAGTCTGGAAAATTCTATTGCATCCCTTTGATGAATTCTCAACCCTTTTTGTAATTATAATTTTCTTCGAAAAGGTTATAGTTTTTTCATTAAAACCTCCGAAACATAATGAGCGAACATTCTCGTTTCGGACACCGTTTTGAATCATTCAGGTGACAAAATTGACTTTCCAAATAAATTTCCTCCACCATCTAAATTGGTTTCAAGATCATTATGTAATGGACAGTTTTTTTTTAATTTTGGATCCCACCATTCGAAAGATCAATTAAAAATCTATCAATTTCATGTGTTCATACATTTTTGAGGTACAAATTTATCACATCTAGAGAGCTCTGAAAAAGTGGTGAAAAAATTGTCCCCGTGGGCGTTAATGGGTTAAGACAACGAGTCTTTTTGAATACAAATATAATATATTTATAAGTGGTATTAATTGTGAATGAACAAATATATTAAAAATATGTTTTATAAATTAAAATCCATATATATAAGCGTCCGAAAATGTAAATATATAAACTGTAATTTCATTCATTGTTAATTCGTTCTAGTAATGCAAGTAACTATCTCATAATACATTTTACTAAATAAAAATGAGAATGATATTTTGATTATTGACTACCTCAACATTGTATATATTACTTTTTTCTCTCAGTGCACAATTCTTTCTCGTACACTGAAAAAAAATTTCCAAATTTCAAGTACATATTTACTTGAATAGCCGTAAAAAATATTTACTTAAATTAAGGAAATATTTTCTTAATTTAAATAAATATTTACTTGCTAGATAAAATCAAATTAATATTTAGTTGAATAAACAAACTATTTTTATATTATAAGTAAATATTTTGTTGCGACTATTCAAGTAAATATTTACTTGAAATTAGAATTTTTTTTTTCAGTGTATAATTACGTTTATTAATTAAAGCTTTTAAAACTAGTAAAAATGCCTTACGTATTTTGTAATGTTTTATTTATTCAGTGAATATTTAACCATAAACCAGTATATATAATAAACAATGTGCGTTATATTATATGGAAATTATTTCACATCAAAATTTAGCTATATCTATTTTCAAAATAGTACCCATGATTATAAACTAAAAATCAATTGTTGGTATAGGAACTAAAATTTCATTATAAGGAATAAATCATAGCGACCTGACCTGCCAATGGAGCGTACAATGTTTGAATATAAGAAAACGGTGGCCAAAAGTACGAAGAGATTTAAGCAGCAACAAAAGATTTTACCCGGAGGCTAAAAAATGTGAGCACGACGAAAAGTCGAAAATCCAATGCAATACTGAATGCCTCTGTTTCCCGAACGAGGAAATATATACACCCTACCGATGCCAATAAAGAACAGCATGAATCCGATATACCCCCAACCACTCGGAGCAAATGGGAGTCGAGATACATCGCTTGTGGGAGATCCCATTCCAACATTTGCCACTCGCTACTCTTTACGAGGTCTTGAAAAGCCTAATTTCCTTTATTATGTGACTGAGCGATTTAACAATTTAATTAATTATCAGTAAAACACTTGCTTTTTATTCAGCTTCAATGTAACGATTTTTCGTCTTATTTGATGTGACTTTTAGACAATATCTTAGAATCGGAATAATGATGATCAAATTGAAAAACTCGCAAATGATGTTATGATATTTAGGGGTATCACTATTTTTGCATCAGGGGTTTATCATACATTACTTATCCAGGGCGAAAACTAAAGGATTGCAGCGAGGGCGACGAGAAGGGGCCGAGGGCGTGCAAAATACAATTTTACGCCCGCTCGATCATAAATAGGTTGCATTCGAAGCTTGCCTGATTCATTAATATGCTGCAATTGTAACATCTGAATTTATATCGGCCAAAACGTGCTTCCACCAGCGATATGTACATCATTTTCTGTTACATCCGTACTGAAAAAGTCCACCATTAGGATCGGTAAGGAGGACAAAGGCAAAGCATGTTTGATGCTTCTACATCGTGACATATTGTTTTTCGATAAAAACATGTCATCAGATTGTAAGCGCGGTGAAATAGTACATTATGCTACTAGTGCGCAAAGTGGTACTTTTTCGCACGAGCCGAAAATTGTAGACATGAGTGCCAGGCAAAACTGGCCATGAGTATTCCGAAGACAGTACGCAACAGTAGCATATCAAATTTTAACCCTTTAAGGACCAAATATTCATAAATTTAACTTGATGTTTGTCAGTACTTTTTAGTAGTATAATGCAGTGAACAAAATATTGGAATTGACGTTTTTTACTGCTCACAGCCTGTTCTTTCGAATAGTGTATAGAAAAATGCATTAATTGTACCGTGAAGATGGCACACAAGAGGCCAAACGTTGAGATAAAATATAGATTTAAAAATTGTTTATTTATGGAAATTTACCGACACAACGAAGAAAACAGAATTTAATTTTAATAATTTTTTTAGTTTCTTTTCATTTATAAAGTTATTTATAACTTATTTAGCGTAAAAATCAAACTCTATTAGCGTTGTCGATTACATTTAGAAACAAGCAGGAAACTTTCTCCAAAATTAAATATTCAAATATGAATATTATTTAATAAATGAAGGTACCTTAACTATAACCATACTCTCGAAGGTATTGCGCGATTAATAATGAATTATGTTCCATAGGGAAACCCAAAGGCTATTCCTTGCAGCTTACAAGCGAAACCTTATATGCGTACGCAATCAAGAAAGTGAATACATACATCGAAACATGTAATCTGCATTTTGAAATTTTTTTTTTTTATTTTAAACTTTTATTTTAGAATGAAAATTATTGATTGTAATATTCTTTGTTTATTTTGGATTTAAACCTTCAAAATTTGAAATCCATGCTCATTTTTATGATTTTGCAGTGAAAGTAGAATTGTGCTACCTTATTAGGAATTAAATAAAAATAAGTGCTTGCGTGATGCCTCGCGTGAAAACTTCGACCTCGTGACAACTCTGCTGTTCCCTAATGAGTTCTCGTTCTTGAATAATTGTCTGCCAAAGTTTAAGGCGACGTCATGACCAGACTGAACAGATACACAGTAAAAAAAAAGTCTTAAAGTTGTTACATATTCAATTCAGCACCGTAAAAGGCTTAATTTCAGCCTAAAATTGTGCTAATTTTCTTACATTAAGTTAATATTTGCGCTCAAAACCTTGTTTTTAGTTTAGGAAACTTACTTTTAGTTAATATTCAGGTTCGAAATAATACTTCTCCAACTTTGGTGTGACAAGCTCGACAAATTTTTCTTTAAGCATAAATCTGGACTAAAATTAAACTTTGCTGTCTGAAAGTAAGACTTTTAGCTAAAATATTGATTTAATTTAAGAAAATTAGCTCGTTTTTAGGCTGAAATTAAGCCTTTTACAGTGCTTAATTTGAGATATAACATTTTTAAGACTTTTTCTGCGATGTTTCACCAGACTGACGTTTTTTTGTACATGTTGGCGATTGAAATATTCTGTTTGCCAGATACAATTTTTTTTGCAAATTATCCTTATATCTATATAAATAAGTAAATAAATATATACAGCCGAAGCATTAATAAATAACAAAATTATAATATACATAATAAAATAAGTCTTAAATTAAGATCAATAGTTCAATACTTTTAAAATGTAATGAAAAGCAGTCTTATTCGAATAAAAAGTAAACGACTCCGAAAATCTTGAAACCACCCTCCCGTGCGATGAAAATCAAATACTTAAGTATTAGGTATTAGAATACAGGCTCCAATTAAGCCAGATTCCAATTTTAAATCGAACCTCCAGCATAATTTATGCGCAAGAAAATTGGCTTATACATTCTTTTTTTTAATTTTCATTCGACTTTTACGATATTACCGTTGATTTTACGAAGAAAAAGTTTTTTTGTAAAGAATTTGAGGCTCTGCCACTTTTTCGGAAACATTAGTTTTGCATTTAATGCAAAATACAAATTTCACGTTTCTTACAAAAGTTCTATCTCGGCGAATATTAGTCTTACCAAATCTAAGAAGAAATTAAATTGTAGGTCCCAGCAAATGAAAAATTATTCAGATTGATTGAATCATAAAAGCATTCAAGAAGTATTCTTTTGGAATATTTAAAAATGTTTATTTGCTTATTGGTATTGTTCTTGAATGCTTTTCAATAATTTCGGACAAAACTTACAGAGACGATACTTCACTATCCCGAATGAAGCATGCATATTTAGAAACCTGAATGCTTCCTATGCTTACCAATACTTGTTCAAAGAGTAAGAAAAAGGATTCCGAAGTATTCAAGTTTCAATGCTTCTCAATCATTCTTCGTTTACTGGGGTATTTTTATCACCTATAATTTTGCTCCGTTCTTATTTATATCTAAAACTAATACTTTCCAAATTGCATACGATAAATTATAGTATATTCTAAATAACACTTCTGACGCACCACATCTTGAATTTGGAAAAATCCAGTCGTTTTACTATTTGATCGGCGGAACCTTGTATTTGTATACTGGCTGGTCTAATATACGTGTCTCTTCAACAAATGAAGAGCTCAGGACAACAAACGGTGAATTCATTTTTCACTTAACTATTTATTTAAATCTTCCAATAATTCAGAGCAACAAACAGCCAGAAAAAGCAAAACCATTCCGAGCAACAAACAGTCTCTTTTTATTTGACCGTTTGTTGCTCCGAAACAATCTGTATTCAATTACCTGGCCGAAAAAATACTATAAAACAGGTTTCACAAAACATATAGAGCACCATACAAATTGTATTTACTAAGAAAAAAAGTATCTAAATATGTGAATATTAACTTTATAGAAATGTTTAGGGCTTACAATTTTATTAAAAATTTACTTCAAATTAACATAATAAAACATTTAATTGATCGATTTTAAGCTGACTTTTACAAAGTTGATCAAAAATGTTTAGAAAGCTATTTTTTATTGCGTCGATAATCGAGTGATGTGGGAATTACAGTCGACCGTGAGACGACTCCAAATTTTCATTGGTCGATTTTCAGTTGACCGAACATTGACCGAATAATGGTTGTTTGGTTAAGTCAATAATCGGTTGATTTCGCAAAAGTTGACCGGAAGTCGACCCAACATTTAATAGACGGTCGATTTGTGGAAAAAATTGACCGAATATTGAGCGACAATTGACCGATTGGTTTTGTATAGGTCATGTCGACTTTAATTCGACCGAATATTGACCGATTTCATTTGAGTTGACTCTGAATCGATTTAAAAAACGAGTCGACCTGGGCCGATAAGGTAGTCAAATGATTGACTATTTCTTGCCTAAAACTAAGGACGAAATTAATAAAAAAATTTAGCTTGTAAAGTTTACATGATAGGAGCAACAAACGGTCACAAAAGTGTCTTCGAAAACACTAACTTGACTGTTCGTTGCCCCGAAAAATGAAAAAATTAATTTTCTTCGTTGTCAAGTAAAAAATGAGTTGCCCGTTTGTTGCCCTGAGCTCTTCAAATATTTTGGTTTTATTTTGAGTTCTTGCAGAGGTAACAAGTTAACTTCCATTTCTATGAAAATTTATTTAAAGGGAGTCACCACCTTTATTTTGACCCCTTTATATTAAAACTATCACATTTTTTCTTCACCATTTTGGACCTAAAAACATGCAAGGTGGCCAAAAATTAAAAATTTTAATTTTTTATCAGTTTTTCTTTTTACACCAGTTGGCGAGAGGTTGTTCGAAATTACAAAATATGCATAGAAAAAAAAGCATTGAAAAATATTAAAAATTGTAAAAGAAGATACATTTTTAATATTCAAATTTTACAGTTTTTAGACTAAAAAGAGTTGGAATCGTCAATAAAGTTTTTTTATTAATAAATACTACATTTTAACACATATATTAGCCTACTATATCGTGTAAACGTAGAAAAAGTATTTGCCATACGTACACTTTTTAGATATACATGCATATATACATAGATACATTCCCTATTTACTTTGACCCAGACCTTAGGTCTGGACGAAGTATTGAATTTGGTCACTTCGGGCATAAAAATTATCCTATAGTTTTTCATCAAATGTCGACGTTTCAGACCCTAAGGAGCCCAATTCAACAATAACAAAATTTGTGTCCGTGATCTTGTACGTACGTCCGTACGTTCCGTGTTTTTGTCGCGCGATAACTCGCGATCGAATAAGTGTAATGACATAATTTGTTTTTAAAATACGTGTCTTGGCATAACTTACATCTGATTAGATTTTGGCGCAGATCCATCCGTCCATTACTAAAAAACATTAGCCCCAATTACGTTTCTTCGCAATTTTTTGCATTTATTTTGTAAAAATACAAAGTTTATTCAAACATGTTTCAAAGAAAAAAGATAGAGCATTAAATTTTCTACAAAAAAGATTGTATGCATTTTGTTCCTAAAGTAAACGATAATGCCATAAAAACTGGTTTAAAATGCTTATGACTACTGTCTGAAAAAGTATTGAATTTGGTCACCTCGGCAAAAAAATTACCTTATAGTTTTTCATCAAATTTTGACGTTTCGATCCCATACCCCCCAGGGGTAGTCTTCGCCAGCCCCTCGGGCGCGGTGATCATCTACGGGCGCATAAGTTCTTTTACGGCCTTTGTACGAAATTAACTATTTCGATATATCTAAAAGATGTCTTATAGATATCTAAAAGATATCCGTCAGATATCTTTTCGACACTTTCAAGATATCTTTGACGAATTATATGTATATACAGGGTGATCGGCCAACCATTACCCAGCGGCTAACTCTAGATTCTACAAATAATTCTGAACAACTTTTTCCTCTAAAAAAATGTTCGGGAAGGTAGAGTTTTTAAGTTATTTAACACTAAAATTTAGGTGAAAAAATTACATTTGTTGAAATATCTCGACTCGGTTTGAAGGTACCTTAACGAACCGGAGCTCATTTTAAAAATATTTTAAAGCTCTATAAATTGTCTCTATTGGTTTTTGATCTATAATGAATATAATATCTCTCTTGTTATAGCCATAAAAACGGGATAAATGCCGATTTTTCAGGATTTTCGCGTTTAACTCGTTTCGACACATAGTTACCGAAATATCACACAGAAAAAAGTTGTAGGCCTTGAAAAAACAAAAATTTTTTGTTCTCTAATACGATGCGATTAAATTAAAACTGAACCCTACAAGAGCCTCGTAAAGTTGACAAAATACAGTTCGACAAATAAATCGATATTAATAACAAAATGTTATGAAAACGAGTACAAATAGGGTTCAGTTTTAATTTAATCGCATCGTATTAGAGGACAAAAAATGTTTGTGTTTTCAAGGCCTACAACTTTTTCCAGTGTGATATTTCGATAGCTATGTGTCCAAACGAGTTAGACGCGAAAAACCTGAAAAATCGGTATTTACCCCCGTTTTTATGGCTATAACAAGAGAAATATTCATTGCAGGTCAAAAATCAACAGATACAACTTATATAGCTTGAAAATATCTTTAAAATGAGCTTCGGTTCGTTAAGATACCTTCATACAGAGCCGAGATATTTCAAAAAAAGTGATTTTTCCCCCTAAATTTTAGTGTTGGATAACTTAAAAACTCTACCTTCCCGGAAATTTTTTCAGAGGAAAAAGTTGCTCAGAATTATCTGTACAATCTATAGTTAGCCGCTGGGTAATGGTTGGCCGATCACCCTGTATATTGTATATATAAGATCATAATAATACAGACAGTAATTAGTAAAACACAGTAAACATGTAATATGCATCTAATAGTCTATTACAATACAAGTGCATGAAGTAAGGGTTTTGCAACTTTTATTTATTAATACTTCAGCTGACCTGTTGTCGGGGTCGAAGTTTTGAAAATGCTCATTTTCAATTTTCATATACATATAAGAAACACTATATTGTTGTAACACATCTATCGAAGCCACTTGGACCTAAATATGATTGAACCCCCAAATATCGATATAGTTTTATAATATGCAGTAGTCCCCATCTAAGTTATACCGTTGGTTCTTTCAAAATGGCGGAAATTTATCCAAAGTTGTAGCCTCTCACTATCCCCACTTCCGTAACTCAGTTCATATCCGTACAATGACTGCTTCTGTGTGTGTGTGTGTGTGTGTGTGTGTGTGTGTGTGTGTGTGTGTGTGTGTATCGTGAGCGCGTGTGGCTCAGCAAAATAGTGTGGTGGGGGAATGAGAGGAAGAGAGAGGTATAACTTTGGACAAGTTAAATATATAACTTAGGATATACGTATAACTTTGGACGGTATAACTTAGGGTGGGGACTACTGTAATAAGGCTTTAACATAATATTTTTAAATATGTTCAATCGATAGTAAATGTAATGTTATACTACTAGATTTTTTTTTTTTAATAATAAAAAAAAATAGGTGAAAATGATGATTAAAATATCGGATAATGTAACTGCTCCGAAAAAGCTCCGGAAACCGCCGAGTGTTGACGATGTCTTCCGAAACGGTGAGTGACGTCACGATACTAGTTTGCTCCGTTTTTTAAAGGTAATTGACGTTAACGGTCTTACAAAGTCGTCAGATTTGAATTATTTATTGGAAAAAATCACGATTTGAGTAAATACAAGTGTTGTTTTGTGGCTTTGTGCAAAAATACAAATAAAAATGCGCCTGACAAAATTTTCATTCACGTGCCAAGGGACTTGAACCGTCGGAAATCATGGTTTCAAGTAGCTCGACGTACAGGAACGAATGAAAAATAACTTATTATTGCTGTGAGAATCATTTCAATGTACCTAAGTAATGAACAGGTAGATATTTTCGAAAAAAATAACGGGCGGTTTGCGCACTGCGAGTGTCATGGCCGCCGCAAGGTTCGTGCGGCGCCATCCCAATAAGCAAAAAGAAATGTTGAAATATTCAAAAAGAATACTTCTTGAATGCTTTTATGAAAGAAGAATTCCAGAAGAATTCTTTGTAAATGCTTAAAAAAATTACGAATGTCCGCTTTAGTTATTAAATTAAGAGTTAGATACGAATGCTTTTTTATAAGCATTTTGTAAAAATGTTCTTCACAAACCATAACTAAGTGTTCACAAAGAATTCTTTTACTGAATAAGTATACTAATAAGTGTGGAATTAATTTTGAGAGCGAGAGAGAAAGAGAGAGATGCATATTATCCGAATGTAAAAATGCAGACAATACATATATGTAACATTGTAACATACAGCATGCCGCGTTTGTTGTACTACTTTTGGAGGTTCCTTATATACAAACTTGCCCAAGACTCGTGCGCTTGCGAGAAACTCGGTCGCTAACTCAAATTTGTTATAAAAGAATTCTTTTTTATTACGTCTTATACATTATAAGTATAATTTCATGAGGACTTTCGAGAAGTCATAAAGTATTCTTTTTTCAAAATCTGTGTTTATTGGGATGACACGAGGACGCAAAACGCCCGTCGGAATTCGTGTGTCGAACAATGTTTTTCATTATAAACGTTATAAACGCATGCATAACCCGAGTTTGCAAAACGGTCATGGGCATCCGAAACAACTGAATCTTGCCGGTGCGCAAAATCTCGTTAGCGGTGCGCAAAATATTTTCTAAGCTAATTTATAACGTTATAGCAATACATAAATTTAAAATTAGTAGTATCGTGACGTCACGAGCGGATGGACCAATCACAGCCGTTTTCGGAACAGATAAATGCGAAACTGATAAACAATTAAAATTTTTAATTTTTGTCCACCTTATATGTTTTTGGGTCAAAAATGATGAAGAAAAAAAATATAACCTTTCTCTGATAATTTTAACATAAAGGGGGCAAAATAAAGGTGGTAACTCCCCTTAAATTCATACCTTTTTGAGAGTCCATCTGTGAATTTCATGGCGGATACAGCGGATACATTAAAAGGGAAAGCGCGCGTATACTTTCCATCCCCTCCCTAAAAAATTACTAACCTTCCTAACATGACGTCATATGTTAAGGCGATTCTCAATTCTTCAAACCTGCGACGACGCGTCATTTCACATTTGATTTGATGTGTAGTTTTGGCGGTTAATAATACTTTGACTGAGTTTGTGGGGTACTGTTTGTCAACTTCTCCCCTGAAAGCGTACGCTTTATAATAAAGTGAAGTTTCAAAAATTAGTTTTAAGTTATCAGAATCTCAAGATGATTACAGGTTTGGAAAATGTTCCTCCCGAGTATCGTAAAGATGTCCATGAAACCGTGCGGTTAATGCAAGAAAACTCAAAATCTCGTGGAGAAAGAAATGGGTAAATTATATATTAAAAAAAAACAATTAAATTGTTTAATACAGTTAAAACAAATATACAAAGTACCTTGTATCATATAATATTTAGGTACAATTGGAGTCTTGACAATTTCGATATCGGAGCTCCGCTAGGTCGGGGCAAATTTGGGCGAGTATATCTTGCCCGAGAGAAGAATACTCATTTCATGGTTGCGTTAAAAACCTTATTCAAAACAGAACTAATAAAAAGCCGAGTCGAAAAGCAAGTCTTGCGTGAAATCGAAATACAATCTCATCTAAGGTAAACTTTCTTTAATTTACAAAAGTACATAAAATTATACTAAATTATATTTTACAGGCATCCGCATATACTTCAACTTTACACATACTTCCATGACGAGAAGCGAATCTATCTTGTTCTTGAATTTGCAGCAAAGGGAGAGCTTTATAAGGAACTTAAACGACAGCCGAAAGAAAGATTCAGTGAACATTTGTAAAATCTTTTAAACTACCTACTTTAATTACTTTTAATCGTTTTAATCAAAATTTTTTCTTTTTAGATCTGCTAAATACACCTACCAAGTAGCAGATGCTTTGCATTACTGTCACAAAAACAATGTTATTCACAGGGATATAAAGCCTGAAAATTTATTGTTGACCTTCAACGGTGACATTAAACTGGCTGACTTCGGGTGGTCTGTTCACGCTCCAAGTTCTAAGTAAGTACACCACAGTGAGCTACGATTGAGTTCAACCCAAAGCAAGGTCTCATGGTTATTTTAATCCATAAATAAAAAAAATCGGAGGGAAACGAAAAATATCCCAAATTTTCAATTTTTAAGTTATTTCAAATAATTTCCTTGCAATACTTCTGTTACATAATTATATTTCATTTCAATTCGATATTGTGTGTTAGGAAAGTAATCCTATAATGATTAATACATTTTCAATGTTGAAATACGAAGCAATATTCGAAAATAGCTCAAACGAGCCGTTTTTACAGCTTTTTTTGCATCTGGCTCATTAACTACAGTTTCCTCGTTAAAATGGCTCAGGAATGAATTGAACCAAAGAAAATTATCTACAAAACTAGTGTAATAACTTTCCATTATTTAATGTATTTCCAAAAATATGGCCATTTAAAGTTACCTAAAAGGGGACAAAATTATGGTCGTTGTTTAGGGTTGATTAACTTTTTTCCTGGGCATTTCATGAGAAAAGTTATAGGGGAGTAAGTTAAAGTGAAGGTAATTACGAACAATTTACAAAAAAATTGAATCATTTTTATCCTCTACATCAAAAGTTGCAGAGCTTTGAAGATACCTAATTTTTCTGCCTTGATTTGACATCATGCCAGTTGAATTGAAATAGTTTTTTACGACTTTTAAAGTAATTTTGAATAGTTAAAATGATACTTAATTGTTTTTAACTTCTGCAATTATTACAATAAAGTGTAGTATATGGGAATATCTCCGAAACTTTTCATTTTTGTGATGATGGGTGGTTTAGGAGCTTCCCCGTAATATATATTATACAGTGACTGCATAGAACATTAGTAAATATGTTTAAATAGAGGAAGACGTTAATTTAAACTCAGTTGTGTGTCCTTTTCAAGTACAAAAAGTGACAAATCCACAAAATTTTGCTAATGTAGCAGTGATGATATCAATGTTGTTTTAGTTCCACAAGGATCTCACCTTGGTCCATTACTGTTTTTGATATTTATCAACGATATTGATACTGTTTTTAATCACTCCCAATTTCTTCTGTTTGCAGACGATTGTAAGTTTTTTAGAGTAGTCAATAGTCAGTCAATCGGATGACGATGCGCTACTTTTACAGCGTGACTTAGAGTCTTTGCAAAAATGGTGTGCTACAAATCATATGGCGCTAAATACAAGTAAATGTAAAGTCTTGAGTGTAACAAGATCACGTTCGCCTTTACAATTTAACTACACTATTAATGGTACAATTATTGAAAATGTATCTGTTATACGAGATCTTGGTGTGCTTGTAGACTGTAAGCTATCATTTGTCGAACACATTGATTATGTCACTAACAAAGCTTTACGCAACTTAGGATTTCTTAAAAGGCAATGTCAAGCATTTACAAATTTATCTGCGATTATAACTTTGTACAATGCTCTAGTTAAGTCTATTTTGATGTATAATTCGACGGTTTGGTCACCATTCTTTGAGGTGCACAAAAGAAAGATTGAGAGAGTTCAGCACAGATTTTTAGTATTTATAGCCTACAAGTTGCGCATGCAGAACCCTACGGAATTTCATGACTATACCGAGGTAGCGACTAGAATTAAATTGAGCACTCTGGAGTCTTATAGAACATTTTCTGATATTTGTTTTTTATATAAAATAGTTAATGGTAAAATACTTTGTCCAGAGTTGAGTTCCTGTTTTATTCAATTGGAAAACTCTTATATGTTCCGCAATTCCAGTATAATGTATGTTTACAAATATTTTTAAACAGTAAACGAGCGATTTATAGTTGCTAATTACAAACAAAATATTGTTAAAAATTTAATATCACTGTTTATAACCCCAAATATGAATTTATACATGGAACAAATTTGCCGTACCTCGTAAGAAAAGTCGTAACTCCATTTTTGTCAAAAATGAGATAAAAATATATTTGTAATCAGCAAAATGAAATACATCATATTCTGAAAAAAAAATTACTAATATTTATTATAAATTATTTAAAAAAAATGATTTGTTTCGTACAAAAATGAATTTTCGATAGGTATAATTCCTAAAAAAGCCGTAAGTGCCACATATGGGAGTTGCCGCTGTATTTCTCGATTTGTCAGTTTAGTATATTCTATAAGAAGGTCGTATCTCCAAATACTGACTATAACAGTCGTATGTACACTTTCTGATGAACATACGACGTTTTTGGCTTGTATAATAACAGCAATTTATGTGAAACTAAATCTAAGAGAATATGCTATTAAATAATAAATAACAAAGAAAAAGCATGAATAATAGTCTAATAATCATATTTATAATAAATTATTAATTTGACATATATTAAATTCAAAATAGCCTTTCGTTTGCCTTAAATACATCTTGTTTACAGGTAAAATTATTATTATTAATAATTTAATATTCTGCATTAGGTTAACGAAATTTATTGTTATTGACAGTATAGGCATAATTTATAATTTTATACTAACGTATAAATAAATTTATGCCTCTTACTATTGCATTATATGATACCCGAAATTCTGTTGTTAAAAGGATTAAAGCATAATTAATTATATTTACAGCAATATATATATTGCACTATAGTGCGCAAAGTATTTGAAAAATGAAAAATGTAACATACGACTTTCTTGGATAGTATCTCTACTTTTAATAAAGAGGCAGGGATATGTAATGTCAAGAATACAATAAAAAAAGGTGGTATGTCCATAAATTGGGAGTTACGACCTTTTTCGGCAGTATCAATGCTTCCTGATTATTCGGTATGTCCATTTTCAACTATTGTTTATTAATTAATTTGCATCAAATTTATATCAAATGATACATTAAGTTATGAAATAAATTATGCAAGTATCAAAAATAATTATTGAAAATAAACAAATTCATATTTGCTCAAAAACAGTTTTTCATCAATATCTCAAAATCATTAAAATGGAGTTACGACTTTTCTTACGAGGTACGGCAGAAATGGTACACATAATTGTTACGGTGTAAATAACCATTGGCAATGGCTAAAATATCATTTGAAGTTGATAACAAAGTGTGCCTGGTCGAAAAGTATATTTTTTTAACGAGTGGCGCTTTTAATTTTAAAATTCAAAATGCTATAAAAACTGTTTTTGAAGAAGCACACTCAATTGCTCAAGGCCAGTTTGTAGCATTTTTCGTGTAGAATAGACCTACCTTCAACCTTTTTAGTTAAATGAAATGTTTAAAAAGTTGTTACATAAATAATCATTCAGGATGAATTTTCTAAAAATGCGTTCTCCATTTTTGTTTATTTTCTAACTATGTTTTTTTTATAGGCACACATAAATGTTGAGTATTTTTTGTTTTTTTTTTAGGTTACTAGTGATGCTGTAAAAAAAATTAAAGTCGTTATCGATAATGTTAAAAAAGTTACAGTAATAAAATATTTATTTATTTATTTTATTTATTTATTAACCAAGAAACGGGCATTACTGCCCAAAAAAAATACATGTAATATAACAATAAACTCGCAAAAGAATAAGAAAAAATTTAACAAATGATAATATAAAATGGTAACAAAACATATACGCATATATTTAAAATACACAGTATAATATATATAACAGTAATAACTTTATAGCCGCAAGTTAACGATAATCTTGCAAGAGTTTTACTCTTGCTTGATTCTTAAAACGACCAAAAATGTCATTTAATGGAGGGCAAGATGAGCTATTCCCAAGTTTTATTAACCTACTTATGACAGAGTTAAGTCCATATTCAGTTCTATAATTCTGTGAAACAAAAAGTCTGGAATTGCGGAACATATAAGAGTTTTCCAATTGAATAAAACAGGAACTCAACTCTGGACAAAGTATTTTACCATTAACTATTTTATATAAAAAACAAATATCAGAAAATGTTCTATAAGACTCCAGAGTGCTCAATTTAATTCTAGTCGCTACCTCGGTATAGTCATGAAATTCCGTAGGGTTCTGCATGCGCAACTTGTAGGCTATAAATACTAAAAATCTGTGCTGAACTCTCTCAATCTTTCTTTTGTGCACCTCAAAGAATGGTGACCAAACCGTCGAATTATACATCAAAATAGACTTAACTAGAGCATTGTACAAAGTTATAATCGCAGATAAATTTGTAAATGCTTGACATTGCCTTTTAAGAAATCCTAAGTTGCGTAAAGCTTTGTTAGTGACATAATCAATGTGTTCGACAAATGATAGCTTACAGTCTACAAGCACACCAAGATCTCGTATAACAGATACATTTTCAATAATTGTACCATTAATAGTGTAGTTAAATTGTAAAGGCGAACGTGATCTTGTTACACTCAAGACTTTACATTTACTTGTATTTAGCGCCATATGATTTGTAGCACACCATTTTTGCAAAGACTCTAAGTCACGCTGTAAAAGTAGCGCATCGTCATCCGATTGACTGACTATTGACTACTCTAAAAAACTTACAATCGTCTGCAAACAGAAGAAATTGGGAGTGATTAAAAACAGTATCAATATCGTTGATAAATATCAAAAACAGTAATGGACCAAGGTGAGATCCTTGTGGAACTAAAACAACATTGATATCATCACTGCTACATTAGCAAAATTTTGTGGATTTGTCACTTTTTGTACTTGAAAAGGACACACAACTGAGTTTAAATTAACGTCTTCCTCTATTTAAACATATTTACTAATGTTCTATGCAGTCACTGTATAATATATATTACGGGGAAGCTCCTAAACCACCCATCATCACAAAAATGAAAAGTTTCGGAGATATTCCCATATACTACACTTTATTGTAATAATTGAAGAAGTTAAAAACAATTAAGTATCATTTTAACTATTCAAAATTACTTTAAAAGTCGTAAAAAACTATTTCAATTCAACTGGCATGATATCAAATCAAGGCAGAAAAATTAGGTATCTTCAAAGCTCTGCAACTTTTGATGTAGAGGATAAAAATGATTCAATTTTTTTGTAAATTGTTCGTAATTACCTTCACTTTAACTTACTCCCCTATAACTTTTCTCATGAAATGCCCAGGAAAAAAGTTAATCAACCCTAAACAACGACCATAATTTTGTCCCCTTTTAGGTAACTTTAAATGGCCATATTTTTGGAAATACATTAAATAATGGAAAGTTATTACACTAATTTTATAGATAATTTTCTTCGCTTCAATTCATTCCTGAGCCATTTTAACGAGGAAACTGTAGTAAATGAGCCAGATGCAAAAAAGCTGTAAAAACGGCTCGTTTCGAGCTATTTTCGAATATTGCTTCGTATTTCAACATTGAAAATGTATTAATCATTATAGGATTACTTTCCTAATACAAAATATCGAATTCAAATGAAATATAATTATGTAAAAGAAGTATTGCAAGAAAATTATTTGAAATAACTGAAAAATTGAAAATTTGGGATATCTTTCGTTTCCCTCCGATTTTTTTTATTTATGGCTTAAAATAACCATGGGACCTTGCTGAAATGATATCTGAAAAACAAAAAACTAAACTAATACAATAAAACTTTCAGACGAAACACTATGTGTGGAACCCTAGATTATTTGCCGCCAGAAATGGTTACTGGTCAAAAATACGATATTTACGTCGATCACTGGTGCTTAGGAATTTTATGTTACGAATTCCTCGTCGGACGTCCCCCATTCCTCAGCGATAGTTCGGATGAAACTTATGTGAAAATTAAAAACGTTAATATTCCATGGCCACCGCAGATTACGCCTGGCGCTAAAGATTTAATATCAAAGGTTTGTCATTTTATTCTATCACTATTAATTGCGTTTGTTAATCTCTAATTTAATTACAGCTCATCAAGAGAAGGAGTACAGAAAGGATTTCTTTACCTGGAGTCATGGGACACCCGTGGATAGTAGAAAATAAGGATTAATTGTAAAAAATCTAGAATAATAGTTTTTAACACTTTTTATTATTTACGAAACTTCCTGCGTCTATCTACGTTTTGTATTTACAGTTGACAAAATTATTATACATAATAATCATCACTTTTTATTATTAGAGACGTTTTTTACAACGTATTTATAAAGAGACGCATTTATTCTCTTCAACCTTTCAATCTCCTGTTGCATTCCCAAAACTTTTTCTCCCTCGTACGCTTTATCCATCGGTTCATGAAGTCTTGGTACATACACATTGAAGTTCAATATATCCAACATCTTTTGCCTAGTCGTCATTTCAACAGGTACTTCGCTTTCGGCTCCTTCTTCAAACGATCGTTGTAACGCCTTGACGATTACACTCGGTTTGAAAATATTCGCACTAAAGTTGCCATACGCTTTCGTAAAGAACGCTGCAGTTATCGGACTTTTATGACGGAATGTTCTGATTACTTGACAGCTCGGAATGTCCCACATTTGTACCATTCCGTCGTTTGAACCCGACAACATCGTCTGACAATCGGTGGAAACTGATAAAGTCGTAATGCTGCTTTCGTGTCCTTTAAACTTACTTTTTTCAGTATTGTGATTTTCGATTCCTCTCAGCGATTCTCGAAGGTTACACTTGGCAATCTCCCCGGTTGACGATCCGACAAACATTGAATTTTCTAGTAAATCCATGCATATCGTTGTTAACGGATACTCGAAAACTAATGACACAAGCAATAAACCGCTGCAAGGATCATAAATTTTTGCAGTACAATCGAGAGAAGTTGAACACAATCTTCCTAACGATCCGAGATGACCATAATAGAGATCCGTAACTGGTAAAGTATGATCCGAAAACGAATGGGTTGGCTTAGCGTCTTTATTGTTTGCAACTTCGCACAGCGACCAAACAAAAATCAACCCGTCGTCTCCTCCACTTGCCAAACTTGCGCCATCCTTATTGAATGTCAAACTATTAATCGTCTGGTAATGTCTAGATAGTATAGCGACCAATTTTCCCGTGCACGCAAGCCAAACGTAAATTTTCTGTTGTACTGCCGCTGCAATATGCAAGCCGTTGGGTGTACATGTCAAGCCTGAAACTTTTCCTGGTGTCGCCATTCGCAAGTTTGGTACTGGCAATGCACTGTTCAGCGCCCACATGTGTAATCTTGGTTTCGTTGCATCTGCAGCAATGATATAACTGTCGCTGACAACTTTTAAGGTTCGATAACTAACAGCTCCGGCTTGTTTGAAGGTGTAGAGAACCGAGCCGGTGTTGGGATCCTTGACGACAGCACTGCAGCCTTCGCCAGAAGCTTCACTTATCACGACAACTTCTTTCGCACACCTCATTTTGATCTAGAAATATTTTAAAACGACATTTTATTATTTTTACAATTTATTAGCCACATTATTGTTTATCGATGTATACAAATTTTTCATGTAAAATTTTATGTAATAGGCATGTAAATGCCGTGAATTTATAAATAAATAAATAAATAAATAAAAAAACTGACGTAAAGTATTAATTACAATACAGATATAGTATGTACTTACATGTTCCTTCAGCAATCGAAAATGACGTATGACAATATTTACTACACTGGATGAGGACGCCGAATGAAATCATAGAAGTCAGCCTTTTTTTGCAACAATTTAGAGAGAGAAAAACAGATATTGTATATCTATCTCACTCTTTCTTATGTAATGTTCGGTTACGTTGCCACAAGATGGCGGACCAACAAAAAGTAGTTTTGTGATGGCCGTCGTTGTTGACGCGACGCGTCATCCAAGATGGCCGAAATACATGTGAATCTACCCACACACACACAAATATAACCCTATTGACCTGCCGCTAATAAAAGTTAACTGTACAAATTATTTTTACAATGCAGTGAACGATGAGTTTTTTTAAACATTTTCGAAAATAGTGAATATTTCGAATAAAGGTATTAGAATTTTGTAATTTCGTTTTATAGGATTCTATTCCATTAGCGACATTAGCGTCCCTCAGGGCGTGAGTTCCGATTACTAATTCGTTCGATTTTCTTTTTGAATTTTTGAAGGAAAAGTAGAAACAAAGGAAAATCAGCTTTTCTACATCCAAAAATGGCTTTACCGGCAAATTATAAACAAGTGGCGATCGCCGGTCCTAACGTCGTCGCTGCTTCAAATCGTAAGTTCATTTGTTTTATTATTTTCTATAGAAAGTTAATCTAAGCTGTTGAACAATTGTTCGATAGTTTATATTTATTCATTACATCTTTGTTGCAGAACGTATAAGATCTTCGGGTGGAAGCAGCGGTGGATCTGGATCAGCGGTAAGTCTGACATTACTTTCCGATACTACGTTAATCCCAATATATTTTGTATTTAACATTCGACTGTACTTTTGTTTCATCCTCGCTGTTGTTTACTGTCGTATTTGGTAGAATAAACTAAATTTGTTAAAATTTGTATTACATATTTCATATTAAACAATTTATTTAGTTTATTCGTTGTTGGTACTTCAATTTATTGAATTAAGGTTAGAATTTAATGTATATTTACGTCTATTTTAAAAAATAATATAGAGTAAGTAGTAACGATGGATTAAAAGAATTAAAAGAAAATGTATTCCGTCTTTCGTTAATGATCGTAGTAAACTAATTAATGATTAACAGTACAAATCATGTAAATTTAGTCTAGTTTATTAAATCTTTTGATTATAAACACATTTATCGTCAATTGTAGCAGTTAATTAAGAAAGACGCAAATTGTTATATTTCTCGCAGTAATTTGGAGTTTTAGGTTATTATTGATTGTATTATTAATTAAAAATCGATGAGTAAACTCCATTCAATTTTTGTTTGCCTGACGTTTCGACAGCCAAGCTGTCATCTTCAGAGACTCAAAATTAATCCTTTAACTCTGAGATGTGCTGATTTTCTACAATAGGACCTCTCTTATTCTAATCGTTCCCCCCCAAGTCTTCTCCCACTATCACACGAAAAGTCAACGAAAAATATTGTCCACGAATCACAAACTCCCAAGCAAAGTAAGTGAGGGTAAGGGGAAAATTAGAATAAGAGAGGTCGGCGCCATCTTGAAAAACTTTACTAATTAGAATAAGAGAGGTCCTACTGTATATAGATTTCAGCCTCGTAAATTTATTAGAAAAACAAGTAAGAAAGTTTCGTCAGATCCATTTCTATTTTTGAGGTTGCTCCTTCGAATAGCGTGGGAAAAATTTTGAAAAAATTACATTTACCCAGTCCGTTTTTAAAAAATGCAAAAAATAAGTATCAGTTTATTGCCAGATCATTTTTTTCTATCATATAACATACTGAGTATCATATGAAGTATTAGAATCGTATTCCCGATTGTTGCATTATGAAAATGTACATTGTACATTTTGTTCTTATCTGATTTTGAACCCAAAATGGCTGATTACGAATCTGAAGATTTTAATAATTAAAAATTTCTCGACATCGATTGGTGGTCCAATTTTTCAAAATTTTTTTGTATCACCCTTTGACTTGGAGAGCACAAATGTTAATCGAATTCGAGAGCATTTTATGCGAATCTGCTCACCATATGAAAAGTTTTGAAATATTTTTACGTTTTACAGGCTCTATTTTGGGTTAAAAAAAGAATAACCCATCAAACGAAAATTCATTGAAATTCATTGAGTGATTTAGAATAAAACTCGATAGATTTGAAATAGTTTTCTTAATCACTAGATATCAATAGAAATCTATTAAACAGAGCTGTAATCAGTGATTTTCAATTGTTTTAAAATCATTGACTTCAGTACGTGCTTATTATATTATTGAAATTCATTCAATTTCATTGGCTTTCACATTTTTTAATGAAGTTTTCTAATTATTTATTATTACATTATGGTACATCTTGTCACATGAGAAGGAAATATTATTGCTGACACTTAAATTGTAGTAATTTTCTAATACCATGCTGTTTTTCAAGGTGTAAATTTGGCAGAATACTTTAAAAAGTTGGAATAATTTATATTTATTAATTAAAATCTTTTAAAGTAGATTAGACTTTCTTAAGGGGTATCATTAAGTAGTAATCAAACCTAAAAAAAATGTAAATTAAAAAGTTCTGACTCATTTTTTTTAAATTTGGCCTTTGTAAAGGCAATTCTAACCATTGTTGACTATCTCCTAAAAGAATCAAAAACAATTAAAGTGAATTAGCTGAGAATTTTCTGCAATACATGATTTTTCGATATTGGAGAAGATTCTCTGACAATTCTCGACAAATTTCTTTAATTTTTTTTTAAAACAGCATACAAAATTGTTAGAATTGCCTTTATGAAATTCAAATTTTGAAAATTCGATTCAGTAATTTTTAATTTCAATTTTTTCATTACTACTTTATTCTAAATTGATTTAAAAATTTCAAAAATTTGGGTGAACATAAAAACACATTTTTTCTAAATTACGGATGGATTTAAAGAAATTAAATTTTTTTACATTTTTTATTCCAACTCCACTGACTTCCGCGTCAAAAGTTACTCAAGAACGAATTTCTTTGATCCATTAAAATTGGCTAAATTAATTTAAACATTCAAAAAAAGTTTGGTGAACAGAAAAACGTATTTTCGAAATAATTACGCATGGATTTTAAAAAATTCCATTTCTTTTCGAGGAAGAAATTGTTTTGGGTAAAAAAATTTGTTACATTTTTTATTATACTATCTTTGAATTCCTCGTAAAAAATTACTAAAGAAACAACTTTTTGGTATTTTTTGAATGATTGTTTCATTTAAATATTTTATTTCCATTCAAAATAATTTACCTCCCAACCTTGCTATTGGTAATAACCGATTCGATTTCATTCATTTCACTTGCATTTTCGTCTAATTTTGTTTTTGATTCAAAATCATTAAACATGGTGGCCGCTATCAGGGAAAACCGGGAAAAGTCAGGGAATTTCAAAAACTAGTCAGGGAATCAGGGAAAAGTCGGGGAATTTCAATATTGGTCAGGGAAAATTATGGCTGGGTCGCTGAAAAAAACGAAATACCTAAAAAACTCAATATTTTTTACTAAAAAAGTAAATAATAAATTCTATTTTATTTACGTTGAATTAGTGATAGTCTTTTGTTGACATTCATTTTTCGAGCGTTGTTTCTTGTCTGTACCTGTATCGACATGCGCAAGAGACATTCGTTTGTCTCGCGGATTCGCAGTCACGCGGTCACCTCTAATTGTTTATACCTGAGAGATCGTGAAATTCAGCAGCTTATTGCTTGCATCAGTTGAGAAATTGGAAGTTTCGAACATTTTATAAAAATGTTATATTGTTTTATATTTTATATTAAGCTTAAGAAATCCAAAGATTGTTACCAAAGATCTAACATTTGTAAACTAAAATTACAAAATATATTTTTAAATATAGTTTATTCGTTATTCATTGAGAAGCATGTCAAATACCGTTCCCTCTTTTAATTTTTAAAGCATTACTATTCATTTATTAATAGCAATCATTAAAATATAAGTCAGGGAAATTTTGTAAATTGGTCAGGGAAAAGTCAGGGAATTTTTTTCTTGGAAAAAAGCGGCCACCGTGTTAAATTTGTTGTCCTGTAATAATTAACTTTCCATTCAAATTAATTTGTGGCAAATATAACTATTTTTCCATTGAAATTCATTCAACTTGCAATTGTTCTATTCGCAGTTTTCAATTGAAATTCATTCAACAAAATCATTTCTTCATTCCACTATTTTCCCATTCAAAATCATAAAATCGAACAACTTTTTATGAGCTGTTAACCATTCAAAATCATTGAAACCCATTTTCTCATTGAAATTCATTGCAGAAGCTTTTTTGTGAAGGCACAATATCAGAAACAGTTTTGTCTGGTCTAGCTAGCCTTGAATAGTAATAGAAAATATGAGCTCACGATTGTTTTGAAGACTTTTTTTTGGAAAACTTATAATTTACATATAAGCTGAACAAGTATTTAGAACCTTGTTCAATTATCAAGGATTTAGGTATTTTGTTTGATAGATTGCTTTCTTTTTCTGATCATTTGCAAGTATGTGTATCGAAGGCATATTCATCTCTTGGGTTCGTAAGACGTTCCACATCAGGTTTTAGAAATGTTGAAACGTTAATTTATCTTTATAAAACTAGTCTTACCTCACATCTTGCTTGGGTCTTCAGTATGGACACCTTACACTCAGCAAGGCATTGATGCCTTGGAGTCGGTTCAACACCGGTTCATAAGGCTTTTATGTCTTAAAGAAGGTTCACCTAAGAATCTGTATAATCATGACTACTCTGGCCATGCAGAACGCTTTAATTTAAGTACAGTTAAATCGATACATTTATGCTTAGATTTAAAATTAGCCTTTAGAATTATTAAAAATATCTTAAGTTGTAGTGAATTAGATTCTGTTTTCTCTATGCTTTCAATACAGCATAATCTTTGGAGCTTGAGTTAGAGACAAAATCGCAGTTAAATAACTAAATTTGATACACAGTATTAAAATAGTGATGTTTTATACACGTTCAAATATATTTATTTGCAGAAAGATTCTCAAAGTCCATTCATCCAAACACCCCACGGACATCCAGGTTTTACTCCTCAGAAAGTTGGTAAAAATGCAGGGGTACGTTGACAATAATAAACGTTTTCAAAAAACCAATTTGTTTGCCTTGATTTGTATAATCACGATGCAATTTCAGGCTGACTCCCGTTTGCCAAAACCTCCAAAACCTCCAGAGAAACCATTGATGCCATACATGCGTTACAGCAGGAAAGTTTGGGATACGGTGAAGGCGCAGAACCCAGAACTGAAATTATGGGAAATCGGAAAAATCATTGGCCAAATGTGGCGAGATTTACCCGAGGAGGAGAAAACGGAATTTATTGAAGAATATGAAGCTGAAAAGGTAAATTTCTTCTTCCTGCGCTAATCGATAGAGAAACTAAAATGTGTTTTTCGTTGCAGATTGAATATGAAAAAAGTTTAAAAACTTATCATAATTCTCCTGCATATTTAGCATATATTGCAGCTAAAAATAGAGGTAAATCTGGTACGTTATAAAAACTTTTACTAATATTGTTGTTGTGCTTTAGCCTAATACATTTTGCATGTGCTTTTTGTGTTTGCCTGATCGTAACTAGTTGATTGGTGTCTATATTATTTCACAACTATCTTATGGGTGATTCTACGATAAGAAGTAATTTGTGCGACAATCGATTTTAAACAGATTTTTTACTTTAGTTATTGTATATTTTTGCAATTAATTATACCATTTTAAGGCAGTTTATAATAACATCACGATGTCAATGCTCAATTAAAGCACATTTTTCTGATATTCCTTATCAATGAAGAAACTCCATCTTTTCTCCTTGACCGAAACCTTATTGTAGAATTACCTGTATACATCGTAATAAAAGCTCTGAAATACTGAAATATATTTATATTGTCGTAAGTAAATATGTTTATGAAGATCTCTCAATCTTTTAAATTAAAAAAAAAAGAAATCTTTGGATATTATTCATCATTTATTTTGGATACAGCGCTATCAGCAGCACAACAAACTAACGATGATCGGGAAAATCATGAACGGTCATCTGGAAGCAGCAAATCACAAGCCGCGCAAGATCGGCGTATTGACATTCTTCCTGCTGAAGATGATGACGGTAATATATTTGAAAAAGCTGTCATTTATTTTACTTATACGACAATTTTATATAAAATGGAAATTACAGATCAAGACGATGGATACTCTGTGAAACACGTGGCTTATTCTCGATATATTAGAAACCACAGGCTTATCAATGAAATTTTTAGTGACACGGTAGTACCAGACGTTCGGTCTGTTGTGACGACTCAAAGGATGCAAGTCCTTCGACGACAAGTCCAATCACTCACTATGCATCAGGTATGTAAGAATAAAACAGTTACATAAAGACAATTTTCTTGATAAAAAAAATACAATTTTGCTGAATCTTTACATTAATGTTTCGTCCCAAAACGACAAAATTTGTCACCGATTTTCATCTTCCGTAAGTTTACGGATATCTTTGAGACATGTTATGAAATTTAGGTTTCTTCTTTTCGAATCTGAAGTCCGTTTTTCGATATCACTTTCCATTTTTTAAGATTCTAGCCACTAAATATCATAAGACAAAATATTATTGGACAAAATATTATTTGCATAAAATATTATTTTACAAAATATTATTATAACCTAACCTAACTTAACCTAACCTAACCTAAACAGTAATCAAATTCAAGAAATATAATAAATGTACACAGTGTCATTGAATAAATTCGTATTTGCAAGTAACATCACAAAATTTTCGATGAAAACTATACAATATTAAATTAATAATATATAATAATATATATTAAAATTACATTATTTTAAAATAAAATATAATACATATATAATAATATATACACTACCGGCCAAAAGTTCGTGAACGCTATGAATTTTCCAGCTCGTCAAAAAATGTGTCGGATCTCCGAATCCTTTAACGATATTGAAAAAACTCATAGGACATCTTTTGAAGTACACAAATAAAGCATCTAAGTGGTGCATTCGGTTTTACTTTAGACATTATTGTTTCTTAGCTGTCAAACATGGAAAATGATGAATTTTTTAACTTTTTTCTTCCGAATTGTAACTCTGACAGTAAGCGTAACAAATTTCTCTGGCAATTGACAATTTTTTTATAAATTCTACATTTCAAGACCTTTAAAATCCATTTTGGAAAAAGTCGCTACGATTTTTTGTTCCAGAGTTATGATTTTTTGAAATTTTGTTATTTTACTCATTGAGACAGAAATCATTGAAAAAAGGCCAAAAGTTCGTGAACATGCAGTTTATTCATGTTTCGCGGATCGCAGTGATTCGTACCTTTTAAAGATGATGCAAAATACTAAAATTAATCGAAAAATACACTTTTTCAATGTTAACTATAATTCAAAACTCCAAGCTAAGATGGTATAAATAACAGAAGTAAGTATTAACCCTTTAATGCTACAATTATAGTTTTCGAGTATTCTAAGTTCAGTATGGGTTCAATTAACTAAAACTGGGGAAAAACTTACATTAAGTCCATATTCAACGATTGTAGGTATTCTCTTTTGATTGGCGCATGTTAAAATACCGTAAAACCACAAAAATATGATCATTTTTTTCGATTAAGTTTAAAAAACACGTTTTTTTGGTCCATTTTTTTCTTTTCACATAAAATCTTTTAAAATCGTGGAATTGGAACTCGAACTAAAAAGTTACGAGCCTATAAAAATTCATTTTAATATATCGAATCCAATGTGGCGTTCGAAATGACACATTGGCAGGGTAAACATTCATGATTTTTTAACTTGAGTACCATCAACTTTAAGAAAAAATATTATAGGACAAAAAATGTTCAGAATCACTCGAAAAACACGTCTAAATTTTTTCAACATTTTTAAAGTTATTTTTGGGTTTTTAAAAAAACTGCCAAATCCAAAAAAATCTAAAAACGTCTCCAAAAATTCTGAAAATATTTAAATTGATTTCTTACATGAATCTACATACCAAGCTGAAATGACATAAGTAACTCAGGTAAGCATTAACCTGTCACGTTTTGTGGAAAATAACTTTTATTTTAATTGGGTTAGTTTTTATCGAACACATACAATATTTATACCTAAATAATGTCAAATTATATAACAATAAATTCATAACAAAAAAAATCATAACTCTGGAACAAAAAATCGTAGCGACTTTTTCCAAAATGGAGTTTAAAGGTCTTGAAATGTAGAATTTATAAAAAAATTGTCAATTGCCAGAGAAATTTGTTACACTTGCTGTCAGAGTTACAATTCGGAAGAAAAAAGTTAAAAAATTCATCATTTTCCATGTTTGACAGCTAAGAACAATAATGTCTAAAGTAAAACCGAATGCACCACTTAGATACTTTATTTGTGTACTTCAAAAGATGTCCTATGAGTTTTTTCAATATCGTTAAAGGATTCGGAGATCCGACACATTTTTTGACGAGCTGGAAAATTCATAGCGTTCACGAACTTTTGGCCGGTAGTGTAATATTTTGGAATGTAATATTTTTGATTATAATATTTTGGAAAATAATATTTTGTCCCATGATATTTAAAAATGCATCCATTTTTTTTAAATTGGCTACTTTAATAAAAAAAAAAAAGTCGAAAAAAGCAAAAACTTTTTTAGTAAACTGTAATTTTTATTGCAAAGAAGTTCTGAGATCGTGTCAGGCCTCAAAATCCTGTGGCATAATGAGTTTTACTAAAAATTGGTCAATATTACGATAAAAATGATAAAATGGAGTCCTCAAAATGGCGTTATTTGCGTTTTATTAAAATATTTTTAGTATCTTGACATGTATTTTTAGGAATATGTAGATTGTTTTTGAGATGGCTCGATTCCAACCTGTTATTAAATTTTTTAAATTCAAAATGGCCGATTAAGTATGACTTTTTTTAATTTCTTTTTTTTTTTTTAATTTCGGTTAGCCATATTGTATTCGCCATTTTTAATTTCCAAACTCTATTAACAGATTTATATTCAGCAACTTGAAACAATTTGAAAAAACATATTCATTAAAATACACGCCAAGATACCAGAAATATTTTAATAAAACGCAAATAACAAAAAAAAATCCGAATCAACGACGCCATTTTGTAATTTAAATCTTAATATTGACCAACGTTTAGTAAAACTCATTATGCCATAAGATTCTGAGGCCTGACATGATCCCGGAACTCCTTTGCAATAAAAATTGCAGTTTACTGAAAATGTTTTTGATTTTTTCCGCGTTTTTTTCTTTTAAGTGACCATATTTAAAAAAATGGAAAGTGGTATTGTAAAACGGACTTCGGATTCGAAAAGAGGAAACCTAAATTTCATAACAATATCTCAAAGATATCCATAAACTTACAGAGGATGAAAAACGGCGACAAATTTTGTCGTTTTTTGGACGAAACGGGTTAACACAATTTTTTACATTTCTATTATTAATCTTTTCAGAGAAAATTGGAAGCTGAATTACAACAAATAGAGGAAAAGTTCGAAGCAAAGAAACGCAAGTTCATAAAAACCAGTGAAGTATTTCAAGACGAATTGAAAAAGGTAATAATTTATTAAATTAACCCATTAACCCCCAAATGCACGGAAAATTTACACCAACTTGAAAGATTATTTCCAATACGACATAAATTTCGAAAAAAATCACACTTACCAGATTCTACCATTTTCGGGGTCGCTATTTCGAGTGGTGAAGAGAAAATTGTAAAAAATTCAAAATTTATCTATGATTTTAACACATATAATTAAAAAAACAGGTTTTTTTCAGGGCGCATTTCTTACAAATATCGAGTTTTCGATAGAATATCGTACTTTGAATGAGCTGAAATATATTAGAAGCGTCCACTGGGTAGTTGTACTTAAAAGCTACACTGGTATATATTTTAAATTTTGCAATATTAAATCCAAAATGGCCACCGCAGCAACAAATTTTTATTTAAAATTTAACCATTTTTTTCTTCAAAACCATACACTTTAGAGAAACATTTCTGAGGACAATTTTGTTTAGAATGAGTCAACGAATACCCTCGAATTTTTTCGAGATGTATTGTTACAATTTTTAATTTTTCGATTTGAAAAACTTAAATTTTGCAAAATGTTAGTTGAAAAATCTAAAAAAACTTTAGGGCATTTTTCAACCAATTCTAAGACATTTTTGGTTATGTGCAAATTTTCTCTAAATTGTATACTTTTCCGGAAACCAAATTACTAAATTTTTCTAGATATCTAGACCAATAATTTATTTTCTTGATAACTATACTCTTTAGAGAAAATTTCCAAAGAAAGAAAATGTCTTCAGAAAAAATTCGAGGGTATTCTATGACTCACTCTAAAACAAAATTTTCTTTAGAAATTGTTCGCTGAAGTGTATAGTTTTGAAGAAAAAAATTGTTCAATTTTAAGGTAGTTAGACCCCAGGATATAATATGTTAGCGAAAATATTTTAATAACACTTCCAGGAATAAAATTTTTATTATGCATGATATTATGACAGAGTTCGAGCGTTATTTTTCTTGAAAAAAAAATGAAACTTGCAAAAATAATTTCATAACCAACTTTTCTTAGCGACTCAAATTTTCTACTTATTTTCATTCAAAACTTTTCTAAAAATGAATGGATTTCAATGAATGACGGCTTATTTTTTCAAGAAAAAGATTCTCTACAACTTCACCGAATGAATTTCTTGAATTTCTAAAACTAGGGTCAAATATCTCGAATTATTAAAAAAAAATATATATTATTTTTTAACTTTTCTGAATAATGTTAGTGATCAGGCAAATAATTTGAGAAATTTATTCGGTGAAGTTGTAGAGAATCTTTTTCACGAAAAAATAAGCCGTCATTCATTGAAATCCATTCATTTTTAGAAGATTTTTGAATGAAAATAAGAAGAAAATTTGAGTCGCTAAGAAAAGTTGGTTAACAAATTATTTTTGCAAGTTTCAATTTTTTTCAAGAATAATAATGCTTGAACTCTGTAACAATATCATGTATAATAAAACTTCAATTCCTGGAAGTGTTATTAAATTATTTTCGCTAACATATGATATCTTGGGGTCTAGCTACCTTAAATAGAAATTCGTTGCTGCAGTGGCCATTTTGGATTTAACATTGCAAAGTTTAAAATATATATCAGTATAGTTTTTTGGTACAACCAGCGAGTGCGCGCTTCTAATATATTTTAGCTCTTTCAAAGCACGTTATTGTATCGAAAACTCGCTATTTGTAAGAAATGCGCCCTAAAAAAAACTTGTTTTTTTATTACATATGCTAAAATCATAGATAAATTTTGAATTTTTTACAATTTTCTCTTCACTACTCGAAAGAGCAACCCCGAAAATGGTAGAATCTGGTAAATTTGTTATTTTTCGAAGTTTATTTCATACTGGAAATAAGCGTTGAAGTTGGTGTATATTTCCTGTGCATTTGGGCGTTAATGGGTTAATATTATAAAAAGACATTAAATGATTTCGATTTTAATTTATTAGCACTGCAAACCAGCAGTTGATGAAGAAACATTCAGTGAAATGGTAGAGAGGCAATATGAACTATTATGCAAAGATAGATTAATGAAGGGTTCAGAAGAAAATCGTTCGGATGGTCCACCGTCAGGAGATTCGACACCCAATTCGACTCCAACTCCAACACCAGCTCCAATGAACGAAGATACTCCAGCTGATGTGAGTACATTTCAATCTCTTCCTTTTCAATTTTAATACAAAATAAAAAATGCTAATTTTTAGACTCCTGAGAGCTGCGAATCGGTAGAGAAAAATAAAATGGAGGTCGACAGACCGTGTGAAATGAAGAAAGGGACACCGTCGCCTCCGTACGTCGAAACGAAGCTTGAGATGCCAGTGCAAGGGAATGCTGTGCAACAGCCAGTAAACAACGGCAATGCTTATCCAGGCGTAGTAAGTCCTGTACATCAGCATCCGCAGCAGATGCAACAGCTGATGCAACCACCTCATATGCAGTTGCAGCCTTCGCAACCCTCGCATTTGCAACAGCCACCGGCGCCTCATTCGCAGCACATGCAACCGCAGCCGCCACCTCCACAGCACATGCAGCAGCAAACGCCGCAACCATCTCATATGCAGCAGCAGCAACCCCCAACGTCACAGAGCCAATCGCATCAACTACCCCCACAATCATCAATGCCGCCTCAGATGTCGCAACAGATATCGCAGCAAATGTCGCAACAGCAACAACAAACACCGTTGCCAATGCCACCGCAACAGCAGATGCAGACTCAGCAACAAATGGCTTCGCAGCAACAGATACCTTCGCAGCAGCAAATGCAACCGATGCCACCCCAACAACAAATCCAACCTCCACAATTATCGCAGCAGCAGCAAATGGGTCCCGGTGTACCATCGCCACCGCAACAGCAGCAGCAGCAGCAGCAGCAACCGATGCCACCGCAGTCACAGGTGACACCGCAGCAACAGTCGCAATTGCCACCGCAACAGCAACCACAGATACCTCCACCGCAGCAACAACAGCAGCAGCAAATGCCACCATCGGGTGCTACAACGGGAGCAGCTGCTGTAGCTGCCGCTGCAGTGGCTGCTGCTCATGCTGCTGCAGCTCCACCTCAGCCTCCTCCGCAGAGTCAACCTCCGATGCAACATCCGTCTCAACATCAGCAGCCACCGGGAATGCTTCCGAATCATTCTGTTCCATCGCATCAACAACCGCCTGGAGGTTTGGGACATCCTCCGCAAGGAGGACCAACGGCTCCTCATGGACCACCGATGATATCACCTGGTCAGGGATATCCTCAGCAGTACCAACCACCTGGTGGTCCTCAACAAGCCCAAAACGTTCCACTGGCTCCCAGACCGCCTCATCCTTCGTACGGTTACGCTCAGCAGCAGTATCATCAGCCGTACCCTCAATACTCGCATCCTTATTACCATCAGCCGTACTCGCAGTATCCTCCTCACACAATGGGTCGTCCTCACGGCCACGGACCTCACAGTCCTCACAGTCCGCATACGAGCCCCCACTATCATCCGCAATCACCCCACGGAGCACCGGACAGCGGACCAGGCAGTAACCCAGCTGCCGGAAGCAATCCGGATACTGGAAACTCTTCCTATCCACCGTCATCCGTTCACAACGAAAGCGATCGTTCGATAGCGGAGAACGCAGATGGACAGTCCGACGGAAAATCAGGATCCGGCTGATTTTAAACGAATCTTCAGTGTAATGTTGGGATGATCGATACTTTTAAATAATCATGAATCGATTGGATATTAGCTTTTTACGAAGGAAAAGTTTAAGCAATCAAAGGGAATCGACTTAATGTCATGTCGAGGTTTCTAGACATAAGAATAAAGTTTTAAAAGTGAGAATTTTATTAGTTCTTAATATGTAATTTTGTTGAAACCTATTCCACTTTGTCACTTTACTTCACGCTCTTCATCTGCCACAAACCGTCGTTGAGATAATGACAGTTTTCGACTCCCACACCTTTGTTCACTTTGATACTGAAAACATTTTATTTTATAAGTGCGAAATGATTTAAAAATCATTCGGTTTGATTTCTTCTTGACCTCTTATTAACCCTTTAAGTCCCAAATGTGCACAATTTGCACATGGATTTCAGCATCGTTTTATGTATAAAATAAAAATTTAAAAAAAAATGGAAACATCTATATCCGACTAGTTTTGAGGTCGCTCTTTCGATCGGCGCTACTGAAATTTTTTAAAAATGACGTTTAACACAGTTTTTTACAGAAATACTGAAAAAACCGCGATTTTTTAGCTACAATTTTTTTTTTAAATGCATTTTTAACTATGATACAGGTTTCAGATCACCTTCCAATCTGTCAGAAACGTGTTCCCGATTGTTTTACTTCAAAATTATACATTTACACATTTTGATTTATTTTGTTTTTCGTTTCAAAATGGCGGCTGAACGTTGAAAATTTTTGAAAGTGAAGAAAATGCTATTATTTCGGATCTGCTAGGTTTTCTTTGAAGTAAAATCGTAGAAATAAGTTATTACGAGTTTTGTATGACCTATTTTGATTTACGGAAGCAGTAATATCCCATAAAATCCAATTTCAAGATGGCGACTGTCATGTGCTCGGTAGAAATACGTGTATTTCGAGACAACCAAAATTGGTGTGAAATTTGCTAATTACCATCTCGTAGGTTTCAGTCATCGCTAAACTCAAATCTTGAGTCAGTTTACTGAAATTCAAAATGGCGGATCCAATATGGCGGACCCGTTATGTAAAATTTCACATTTCTGGAATAGGAAAAATACTATCGTATTCCACTCAGATTTTCAAGTCAACATTATTCTTAAGATTTTTTTGAATATATACATGGTTTTTGTGACAGTCGCCATCTTGAAATTAGAATTTATGGGATATTACTGCTTTCGTAAATCAAAATAGGTCATACAAAACTCGTAATAACTTATTTGTACGATTTTACTACAAAGAAAACCTAGCAGATCCGAAATAACAGCATTTTCTTCAGTTTCAAAAATTTTCAACGTTCAGACGCCATTTTGAAAAACAAAATAAATCAAAATATGTGAATGTATAATTTTGAAGTAAAACAATCGGGAACACATTTCTGACAGATTAGAAGGTGATCTAAAACCGGTATCATAGTTAAAAATGCATTTAAAAAAAAAAATGTAGCTAAAAAATCGCGTTTTTTTCAGTATTTTTGTAAAAAAAACTGTGTTAAACGTCATTTTTCGAGAATTTTAGTAGCGCCAATCGAAAGAGCGACCTCAAAACTAGTCGGATATAGATGTTTCCATTTTTTTTAAATTTTTATTTTATACGTAAAACGATGCTGAAATCCATGTGCAAATTGTGCACATTTGGGACTTAAAGGGTTAAATAAAGTGCGAAAACCTTAAGGAGTTCAAGGAGGTTCTTGGTGAGACGGTCCAAAAACAATTTAAACGTTTCGGCTCTCGATGCGAGCCTTCTTCAGTATAATTTCTATAAATATATAATTAAATACAATTTTTAAAAAGAGTTTCACATAAAATACAAAATAATTTACAAAAACGCAAGTTACTTACAAAACTTATAAATGAAATTGAAATTTAGTTATCGATAAATCCGTTGATGGAAATGTGAAAATTGACCCTACAAACATGATATGAATAACTTCCATCAACGGATTTTTCGATATGTAACTAAATTTTAATTTCATTTATAAGTCTTGTGAGTAACTTGCGTTTTTGTAAATTATTTTGTATTTTATGTGAAACTTTTTTAAAAAATTGTACAGTAGAACCCCGCTGGATTGTCGGGATTCAACCCCGCTGGATTAGCACTTGAGGATCCCTTTACCCCCACCACGCCGCTCGCCGTCTATAGTGCTGTTTATTCTGTCTGTTGTCTATTCACAGGCCGTGTCTGTGATTGGTCATGAACGTCACGTCATTACGGCGTAGAGGTGGAAGCGATGCTTTCCCTATTGCCGACAATCCAGCGGGGTTTGCGGGGAAGACTCGGAACCGGCCGTGACAATCCAGCGGGGTTCTATTGTATTTATTTATTTATTTATTTATAGAAATTGTACTGAAGAAGGCTCTCATCGAGAGCCGAAACGTTTAAATTGTTTTTTTTAAATTATTTTTGGACCGTCTCACCAAGAACCTCCTAGAACTCCTTAACCACTTCAATGGCAATGGATCATATATGTACAAAAAAAATGATCGACAAACGTGGTAATGGGTCATATGTGTAAATTTTGCAATAACTTTTACAATTCTTAATAAATTTGCATGAAACTTCGTATACCAAGATATTTTGGCTCGCTGGATCCGAATCTGTCGTCAAAATGGGAAAATTCAAAATGGCGGATCAAATATGGCGGCTGTAAATTTGCTATATTTATTAAAATGTGCGGCGCACATTTTTCTTTATACGGAAAACAGCTGAAAATTGTTACTCGGGGGTTTCCGGGGTCGCCGATTACGAATCTGAAGTTAGATTTTGAAAATTCAAAATGGCGGATCCAAGATGGCCGACCGAAATGCGAAAAATTACCCAAACTTTATGAAACTGGGTTCTCGGGGGTTTTCGGGGCCGCTGATTATAAATCGGAAATCAGATTTTGAAAATTCAAAATGTCGGTTCCAAGATGGCGGACATAAATGTAAAAAATTTACTTGATTTTGATGAAAGTTGGTACTCGGGAATTTTTTGGGTCGCTGATTACGAATTTGAAGTCAGATTTTGTAAATTCAAAATGGCGGATCCAAGATGGCCGACATAAATGTGAAATATTACTTGATTTTTTAAATGATCATTTAAATGTTAAATGATATATTTTAGGAAAAAATGGAACCCGTGTTTCACCGTTTTTCGATATCTTAAGTACAGGGCTGTACCACTTCTGGCATTTTTTTTTTTTAACAGCTGCCACTGAAGTGGTTAAGGTTTTCGCACTTTACATTTTATTTTATAGTCGACGAATCCGAAATTATTTAGTTTCGAGTACTTACATGTCTTCGGTAGATAAAGTAGTTATTCCTACGGCTAATGCGTGTTGTTTTCCCTCCGCCATAATTGCCTGATATATTTGTAAGGAAAATATATTTACAGTACATTTCGTAAATAAATTTCTTAGATTTTATATTTTATTGTTTTATATAATTTTAAAAGGATACAACAACAGTTCCTTTCGGAACTTCAGTTATTTCAGCCCCTTTGGAGGTTAATCCAGGACACATTATATTCGCACCGCTGAGAACAAATCGAATCGCACCTTTATCTACCTGCTGCATCGGTAAGAAAAATGGATCTGAAACGGAATTTAAAGCGTAAATAAAAGTCTAATTTGTGTTGGGGTAAAACGTACATTTGTGAAGAAGTTTAAGAGTCGGCAACCAAGGTCCATCACGCTGACGGAAGAATAACAGCTCGCCGCTGCTATTTACCATGATCTCAATATGATCATGACTGTAATGAAATGATTAGATATCTGTAAGAATATATAAATTTTGTAGTTACTTACCACTTAACGATTCTAAAAGCTTCTTTTTTGGGAATTACGGCATCTACATAATTTTCTAAATACGGATAAAGCTCTAAAAGTTTCGAACGAATTCCTTTCTGGACGGAAGATTTCAATTGTTGTACTCCGGAGACACTATCTTTCTCATCGAATCTACATAAAAATATTCGTAAATTGAAATTGCTTAAATAAAATATAAGTAAATTTTGAGAAAAAAAAATAGTAATAAACTTACTTTTTAAACATTTTCTTTGGTTTCGTTCTTTTACGTATGTGAAGAAAGTAAAAATTGCAACTCTTTGGAAGAGTTGTTGATTATCTTGTAATTTATATGTGAACCCTTGTGTTTTGTACCAGCAATATTCTGACAAATAGTTTTAGGTTAGGAGTTCGTAAATTTCCAAGCATAAAGGCGATTTTTCATGAAGCGACTGCGCCGGTCGGTAATAAGTCACGTGGTATCAAATACGGTAGTCCTTCCCTTATTCTAATTTGTCCAGTCAGGTAAGATGGCGGCCTGATTCTAATTTCCCCCACTACTTACATTTGTTGTGTCACTTTTATTGCACATGCCGTTATTTGTACAGTAGTCCATCTCTTATTCTAATTTGTCCAGTCAGGCAAGATGGCGACCTTCTTCTCTTATTCTAATTTTCTCCTCTCTCCCACTAAACGTTTGCTGTCTCGCTTTTCCTCTCTCTTTCTCTTTCGCAGAGCATGCGCAGTTATATGTCATATGTGCTTCTAAGCAAAGTAGAAGGTGCGGTGGGGAGAACGCGTGAGGGGAAATATTAGATTAGAGGAAGTAAAAAAATTAGAATAAGGGAACGACTACTGTACAGTAGGACCTCTCTTATTGTAATTACAGTAGACGCTCGATATAAGAACCATCGCTATAAGAACCGATCGGTATAAGAACACTTTTTTATCATTACAGTGCCTATGAACATTCGAGATGTATCCCCTCCACACACTTTTCGCTGCGAACCGTTCCGCGCATTTCGTCGAGTCCACCTATACATACATACAGTAGCCCTTCCCTTATTCTAATTTCCCTTACTCTAATGTCTTCCCTTATTCTAATTTTTTCTCTTCTCCTATTCTAATATTTCCCCTCACGCGTTCTTCCCACTGCCATGTGTGGACGTGTGGATTTTCTATAAATACAAATAACGGCGCATGCGCAACAAAAGAACAAGAGACAAAAGTCTAAGTAGTGGGGGAGAGGAGAAAATTAGAATAAGGGAAGAAGGTCGCCATCTTGCCTGACTGGACAAATTAGAATAAGGGAAGGACTACTGTACATACAAGAGAAAGAGAAGCACCAATTCCCCTCCAATGGTTCTTATATCGGCGCTTGGCGGGGAAGCTCGGAACGGACGTTGTTCTTGTATCGAGTGTCTACTGTAGTAAAGTTTTTCAAGATGGCGCCGACCTCTCTTATTCTAATTTCCCCCTTTTCCCCACTTACTTTGCTTGCGAGCTTGTGATTCGTGGACAATATTTTTCGTTGACTTTTCGTGTGATAGTGGGAGAAGACTTGTGGGGGAATGATTAGAATAAGAGAGGCTGGACAATTAAAATAAGAAAGGCAATTAGAATAAGAGAGGTTCGAATAAGAGAGGTCCTACTGTATTTTGAAAATTCACACGTTACATCAGTGGGGAGAACGCGTGAGGGGAAATATTAGAATAGGAGAAAAGAGAAAAATTAGAATAAGAGAAAGGCTACTGTAATCTCTGACTGTGTACCGACAGAGCACATATGTAGTTCATGACCAAACCCGCATCAGTTTTCTTTATTGACAAATAAGCCGGTTTTAAAAACTGATTGTACATAACTTGTTCCGCCGATAAAGTAGGAATTTTCATTAAAAACCGTCAATAAAAAATTAGTGAATCGATTTTTCAAAATTCGGACTCTATATAGGCAATTCTAAACACTATAAACAGTTTCCTAGAAAATACCAAAGATATTAATTGACAACTGACCGAGAATTTTCGAAAAAAAGTGATTTTTATTTATTTCTCAAAATTCTCGGTCAATTCTGAATTGATTTCCTTGACATTTTCTTGAATACCGTATATAGTAATTAAACTTGTCCTTACAGGGACTGAATTTTGAAAAATCGATTCAGTCATTTTTTATGTACGAATTTTTAGTGAAAATTCCTACCTTATCGGACGAGCACTTTAGTACCCCTAAATTGTGACATTTTTAGGTTAGGACAGTTTTAGGTTAGGAGTTCATAAATTTCCAAGCATAAAGGTGAAATTTCATGAAGCGACTGTGCCGATATAAGTCACGTGGTATCAAATTTGTCCAGTTAGACAAGATGGCGGCCTTCTTCCCTTATTCTAATTTCCACTACTACTTACATTTGCTGTCTCACTTTTGTTGCGCATGCGCCGTTATTTGTATTTTGAAAATCCACACGTTAACACACATCAGTCCCGAGAACGCGTGAGGGGAAATAGAATAGGAGAAGAGAGAAAAAATTAGAATAAGGGAAGGACTACTGTGTTACGTCCTACGTAACGGACTTTTATTGAAGTAATACTAATTCATTCTTAATACATTTTTTATTGAAATAATATTTCGCTGAACAATCTTCATAATATTTTTTGTTAGAATAAAACTTTTCCTTTTTCAAAATCCTACAAGAAACTTTCGAAACGTGCACATGGCCCACGATAGTCCGACCCCATTCAGAAAAGATATAAAAAGATTAGGCTAGGAAAAATGAACATCTGCTTATACACGGTGGTACTGGAAAAACCCAACCGACTACGATACGCTTTTCCTTATTTTACATTACAAATTCGATAAACAATATTAAGCTTTACCAAATTGATAAATAAAGTTACAAACAATAATTTTCTCCTTCACATTTCCCTTTACAGCTACTAAGAAAAACTGTCAGATATTGGTATAACAAAGCACAATGCTATTTTTATAAATTATTAAATTATTTAAAAGAATTACATTTCAATAGAATTAAAATACACTCAACTGTCTTCCTGTAAAATTAGTACAACCCTTGAATGAATATTTATAAGAACAAATAATTAAAACTAATATTTAACATTAAAAAGAACAATTAAAAATGTTCACATAAATTAGAAATATATTTTAATAACTCAAAATAAGTAATTATATATTGGTTATTTCACAGATTAAAGTGCTCGTCTGATAAGGTAGAAATTTTCACTAAAAATTCGTAAATAAAAAATGACTGAATCGATTTTTCAAAATTCGGGCCCTGTGAGGTCAATTTTAATTACTATAGACGGTATTCAACAAAATTCGAAGGAAATCAATTCAGAATTGACCGAGAATTTCGGTAAATAAATAAAAATCACTTTTTTCCGAAAATTTTCGATCAGTTGTCAATTAATATCTTTGGTATTTTTTAGGAAACTGTTTATAGTGTTTAGAATTGCCTTTACAGAGTCCGATTTTTGAAAAATCGATTCACTCATTTTTTATTTACGGGTTTTAATGAAAATTCCTACTTTATCGGCGGAACAAGTTATGTACAATCAGTTTTTAAAACCGGCTTATTTGTCGATAAAGAAAACTGATGCAGGTTTGGTCATGAACTACATATGTGCTCTGTCGGTATACAGTACGTAGTCCTTCCCATATTCTAATTTTTTCTCTCTTCTCCTATTCTATTTCCCCTCACGCGTTCTCCCCACTGATGTGTGTTTTTTAACTATATACATTTAAATTCATATTTAATAATTATTTAAAATTATGTTTTTTTAATTATGTAAAAACTAAATTAGATTATTTGTAAAGAAATTATTTTGTAAAAACTGATTCATTTATATTAATCAATTATATAAACAATGAACTTTGTATAATAATAACGAAAATGTTATTAAATTTTAGTATAGTATATTTACAAGGTTACATTTTTACTTACAGAACCAAAGTAATAGAGTCCGAGCGGTAGTGACAAAATTTTTTTGAGCAATTTTTTACAGAATGCCTTTCATAGGGGACTTACTTACAACCTTGAGGAACAGGAATGTGCATAAAAATTGCCGAGTCTTACATCATATCTTACATCATAGTTAAAATAGTACTTTTAGCCCTAGCGGGGGCAAATCAGCATTGATAAGATAGGACTTTTCCCATCCCATCAAGTTTAAATTTCTACTTTAACCTCGAGTTTTAAAGGAATGGGGAAAACTCCCATCTTATCAATGCTAATTTACCCCCGTTCGGGTTAAAAGTACTATTTAAACTATAATGTTAAAGATATTCGGCAATTCCTGTTCCTCAAGTCTGTAAGTTGGTCCCCTATGAAAGGCATATGTTGTAAAAAATTGCTCCGAAGATTTCGTCACTATTGCCCGGACAGACTTCACATGACAGTACAGACAACACATGTAGAGACAAATTACAAGGCGAAAGCCACCCAGAGCCTGTCCCCGGCCCAGAATGCGCCCTGCAGAGCGATTTGACCCCTTCTGTAACGCTCTATTGCACGAGGGTCTGGTATCATCACTGAAAAATTATAAGGCAGCTGTCTCCCGCTCAACAGTTGAAAAAGTGGTCTAGACATAGCAAGCAAGGTGTTCTCAAATGACCTATCCTCCTAAGAATTCTCATAGAGGACGCTTAACGCAAATGTGTGACCAGCACCCCGCCGACCAATTGAGCCTCTGTTGTCGGTTTTATAGTACAGTATAGAACCCCTCTTACAGTGGCCCTCCCCTTATTTTAACTCCTATTATTTTAACTGCGTCCTTTATTTTAACTTTCTTTCGTCCTTTATGTTAACTTCTTCCACTCGTGAGTTCCCCCACCATTCGCCATTTGAAAGTGTTCAAAAGAATGCGGATTGCTGTTTGCGCTTGCGCATACAAATGAAGAAAGACGTGAGGATGAGGGGAAGTGGTAAAATAAGGGAAGAAGCCGGCATTTTCCTTGACTTGAAAAGTTAAAGTAAGGGGGAGGGCCACTGTATTTGAATTGTCCAACCCCTCTTAATTGAATCGTTTCCCCTCAGGCCTTCCCCCACCACCGCTCGAACATCTCGATACGGTTAACAGTGTTTATACCATCAAAGTTGTACGTACAGTGTAAATACCGTTTAACCTAAATTTGGTATCAGTCGGTAGACTGACATGTAATGAAATTTTAAATCAATTTCCAATTTTGCATCAAACTCTTGATTTACATCATACAAATTATTCGAGAAGCTGCTAATTTCGTAAAATAAAAGTACACATTTGAAGGTTAGGATGTTGTCAATTTTTAACGATGCGTATTTCAAGGCCTCCACAAAAATTGAAAAGTCTTTCATTTGCAAAATAACAAACAAATCCAATATCAGCAGCTTAGTACTGAATTTGAAGTGATTTGAAGCTTTCATTAATCATATTTGCAAATTTGGGTTAAATACTGTCTCCTATATTTATTTCGGTCTTAATCACAGTGTATTTGATAAAAATTATTGATACATAATTATATGTAATAAGTGCATAATCTAAATTTAAAATATTTATTTCTACATTCGAATGCAGATATAAATGACCACAATAAATGCGAAATGTTGCAGTCTTTATTTATCACATAAAGGCACGAGTTGAGATCCCGTTATGTACATTTTTATCCAAATTTAAAATTCTCTTCACATTTTTCAGATAAATTATATAAATATTTTTTGTAATACGGGTTCGGAAAATGTGTGTTTTCCGAACAGATTTTAGTGTGGAAATTTAATTTAATTTTTATATTTTCCACATCCCAGTTTGGGAAATCACATTGTACACTGATATAGGAAAACGATATGATATTATAAAAAATATAAGAAAGTTTTTGTATCTGTAAAATCATAAATATGTTTATATCGGGGGGAACCCCCCTTTCGCGCCACGACTCCCCCCTCCCCCCTTTATCTCCCCATCATTTATAAGAACGTATACTTTACGTATGCTATAATAAATTTTAAATGTTACGTGTAGTGGCCACATTTTCCGCACACTTATTACAAAAAAAATCGTTCGTTACACGTGCGGACGTTTCCCCCACTCGTATGATTCACACAGCACTCGTGGCTGGCTTCGCCGGGCACTCGTGTCGGTGTGATCATTACGCGTGCGGGAAATCGCATTTTCCGCACTTGTTACGAAATATACTATTACATAATTCAACTCTAAAATATATACGATGTCTAACAAAAATAAGAAAATATCACATATCAGATATTATCATCCACTATTAAAGCGTTAAGTAGAGTAAGGGGGTAAGGGGAAATTTCAAATAAGAGGGGTCGGCGCCATCTTGTAAACCATGACCAGTTATAAGAGAGGTTCTACAAATAATATAAACAATGATATATAATATTCACGCATTGCTTTATGATTTAAATTCAACCATAAATGTTAACAAAGATTAAAAACGAGCTCCAATCTTCCTGCTTCATTGAGTTATGTATTACAGTAGTCCTTCTCTTATTCTAATTCCTCTTATTCTGACATAACCAATATATAAGTAATTATATAAGTAATTATATCGTATTCTATGTTCCCTCACGCATTCTCCCCACTGATGTGTGTTAACGTGTGGTTTTTCAAAATACAGTAGTCCTGTTATTCTAATTCCTCTTATTCTAACTTCTTCTCTTATTCTAATTTTTTTACTTCCTCTAATCTAATTTCATGCATACAGCATAACCTAAAAATACTCTTTTTAAAAACAAAAACATTTAACAATAAGTCAGTTCGGTTATCTGCCTAATAAATAATATTGTGTAAATTAATATTGATGTAAAAACCCCTCATAAGATCCAAGAAAAGTGCAAACGTTTTTGGCGGCAAATTAGAATACGAGAAGGAGACGCCATCTTGCCTGTCTGGACAAATTAGAATAAGAGAAGGGCCAGAAGGGCTACTGTATAAATAACAGCGCATACGCAACAAAAGAAAAAGAGACAAAAGTGAGACAGCAAATGTAAGTAGTGGGGGAAATTAGAATAAGGGAAGAAGGCCGCCATCTTGTCTGACTGGACAAATTTGATACCACGTGACGTACACCGGCACAGTCGCTTCATGAAATTTCGCCTTTATGCTTGGAAATTTACGAACTCCTAACCTAAAACTATTTGTCAGAATATTGCCATAAACTTAGAAGTAATCTATGATTAAGGGGTTCTAAAGTGCTCGTCCGATAAGGTAGGAATTTTCACTAAAAATTCGTAAATAAAAAATGACTGAATCGATTTTTCCAAATTCGGGCCCTGTACGGTCAATTTTAATTACCATAGACGGTATTCAACAAAATTCCAAGGAAATCCATTCAGAATTGACCGAGAATTTTGAGAAATAAACAAAAATCACTTTTTTCTGAAAATTCTCGGTCAGTTGTCAATTAATATCTTTGGTATTTTCTAGGAAACTGTTTATATTGTTTAGAATTGCCTTTACAGAGTCCGAATTTTGAAAAAGCGATTCACTCATTTCTTATTTGCGGTTTTTAATGAAAATTCCTACCTTATCGGCGGAACAAGTTATGTACAACCAGTTTTCAAAACCGGCTTATTTGTCGATAAAGAAAACTGACGCAGGTTTGGTCATGAACTACATGTGCTCTGTCGGTATACAGTACGTAGTCCTTCCCTTATTCTAATTTGTTCTCTCTTCTCCTATTCTGTTTCCCCTCACGCGTTCTCCCCATTGATGTGTGTTAACGTGTGGTTTTTCAAAATACAGTAGTCCTTCTCTTATTCTAATTCCTCTTATTCTAAATTCTTCTCTTATTCTAATTTTTTCACTTCTTCTAATCTAATTTCATGCATACAACATAACCTAAAAAAAACTCTTTTTAAAAACAAAAAACATTTAACAATAAGTCAGTTCGGTTATCTGTCTAATAAATAATATTGTGTAAATTTACATTGATGTAGAAACCCCTCACAAGATCCTAGAAAAGTGCAAACGTTTTTGGCGGCAAATTAGAATACGAGAAGGAGACGCCATCTTGCCTGTCTCGACAAATTAGAATAAGAGATGGGTTGTATTGTATAACCAGAGAAGAGATGGGTTGTATTGTATAACCACCTCATCTCTGGTATAACCCGGTTCTCGCCTAAAAAGGAATCGATTCCACGATTCTCGATTCTTGAAAGAATCGAAAAATAATCGATTCTCAAAGGAGGAATCAAATCGATTCTATCGGGAATCGAGTACCGTCGAATTCGGGATTTTTTCCGGCTCCCAGTAAATAGTTTAATTTTTTCTTTGTAATTCCGTGCATAATTATGGAATCAAAAAAGGTTTTAGAGGAAAAACTGCGAGAAGCAGCTTGTATGGGAGATATCGAATGTGTTGAAAAGCTTATAAACTGTGGTGTTAATGTAAATGCAAGACATTCTATAAATGGATGGTAAGGGAACGAAGAAGAAATAGTTATAATCCAATTTTCCAATATATTTAAAAATGAAATAATTCTGCTAAGATTGAGACAGGAAAAAATTACTCGTCTGATACTGTAAACGATTATTTACAAATAAAATTGCAGCATTATATTGAACGTTATGGAATTTGTCAAATCTCTTTACTTTGACATTTATTTAAAATAATTCGTAATTAGTATCACACAATAATTTTAATTGACATCATATAAGAGGGTCTAATAACATATTTTCAGATAATAACACTTTTAGTTACAGAATACCAAATTTCGAAACATAAATTCAACTTCAAAATATTCCTTGTCTGTATCACTATCCATTTTTAATGGAAAAAATCTTTCTCGCTCGTCTGATGACAAAAATAATTTTTTGAAAAAAAAAAATACTTTCCATCGGTTTAAGAAATATAATCTTTCGGTGAATTTCGCAACTCCTCTGATGTGGCAGACGTTTCTGACTTCATGGGGCAAAAGAACCGAAAGATTTTTAAAAATAAGTTGCAAAAAATGCCATCATATTTGTTCACTATAAGCCTTGAAATATCTGACTCCTTGTTTATTTATTTATTTGGTAATTTACACAGGCATTACAAGGATTGCTAAACAGTCCAGGCCCTTCAGATACTAAAATAATAAAATAACGCTTATATAAAATTCAAAATATAATAAAGTACCTACTGTACTTAGAAACAATGAGAGAAAAAACAAGATGAAATACAAAATTAACTAGGTTAATGTAAATTTAACGCAAGAATAGATTTCTGCAACGTAGCCTTAAAAACATTAATTTCACTGGTTTAACAAATTTTCTGGCAACCGATTCCAGATTAGTAGTCTGATTTTTTGCAAAAAATATAAAAAATTAGATCTAGTCGTCTCCTCGACTCTGAGGTGTTTTATATTATACAACGATAATCTGTAAAGGAACATATTTATAAATTCATCACATTGTATTCTGCAAAAAGTTGAATACAAGCATAATATCATTATATTCGTGGTGTGTACGGATAGTCTACAACTTAAATCTATCCATTACAGGCATGTAATTGTGGTTAAAACAATGCATAGGGATCTTAGAGCAAAATGATTATCGTAGCAACCGATGGTTGACCGTTTCCAACATATGACTAACAAAAATATATAGAGTCCATAGTGGCGAAGCATTAATATTGGAATAACCAGAGTCTTATGTAGTATAATATTGGATTACGAAAGCCTCCAGTCGTTCTAATCATGAACCCAAGCATTCCAAGCCTTCGAAGCGGTCGACTGAATATGGTTGTTAAAAAGAGATCCTCGATAGACTGAACTCTGTTCAGGAAATTACCACCGTATAATGGTATTCAAAATTGACATCGGTTTTACAAAATGTAATAGCATTGCATTTAGCATAATTCAATTGAAGACCTTTGGGCCACTGGACTAAATTGTCAAGATCCATTTGAAGTTAGACGAATCCATCGGACTTAAAATTTGTGAATAGTTTCATATCATTGGCGAATATTAATATTTTCGAGTTAACTAAAATTTTAGGTAGGTCATTAATGTAAACTAGAAACAAAATAGGACCAAAGTGAGATCCTTGAGGGACTCTGATACACTTAGATTTACAGTTTAATCTCACCGATGATGAGCGGTCTGATAGATATGACCCTGTACTTTGTGATTCCAAAGTTCATCTAATAATTTTAAGTGATTAACTCTGTCAAACGCTTTTGAGAAATCAAGATAGATGGAATCTGCCTGACCCTGAGCCCCAAGGAATGAAACAGATAATCACAATAGATAAGTAAGTTAGAGACAGTAGATCTTCCCTTGCAAAACCCATGTTGCCCAAAAACTGTTTTTGACTGAAGAAATAATGAAAGCTTATTAGCTACAATCAAATCTAGTAGTTTAGGTATTGTACTTGGAATGGCTATTGGTCTGTAATTTTCAATATTGTGTTTATTGCCAGATTTAAAAATTGGGTATATAAAAGAATGTTTTCAGCGAGCTGGATATATATAGAAAGTGAAGAATTAAATAAATGCAATAACGGCTTCTCAAGAGAAGAAAAACATTTTTTAATAATAGTAGGAGGAATACTGTCAGGACCACTTTTTACACTTTATCCAAACGTGAAATAACCAATTTAATGTCTTCCGACAATATAACTAAATCCGATAGTTATCAAAATAATCATGAGGCTGTCGAGACAAAATTGAAGATGAATATGATTTGGAAAAATGGTCAGCAGATAAGTGCGTTATATCTAGAGTATTGGTACTTGATTTTAATTAAAAATACATATTTGAAAAATCGAATTATCAGATTTCATATTTTTAAGATAAGTCCAAAATGATTTTACATTACACCTTAAATTCTCCTCAACTTTTTCAATATATTTTTGTAGTCGGACCTGCGCACGCAACTGAATGTAGCATAATCTGAAGAATCTCTTGATATTTTCCAGTTACAATGTGCTCTTTTCTTATCGGTTATTAATTTAATTAGCTGTATGTTAAACCAAGCAGGGTAATTGTTTGAGGCAAAATTAATTTTGAATTTGGGAACATATTTGTTGATAATGTCCGACAAGTTGACGTAAAAAGTATTTAATTTGGTATCAATGTCACTATCGAACAAAATATTGTCCCAATTAATACCCTGCAGAGCTTGATTAATAAGTTCATAATTAGCAGCAGAATAATTTAACAAAACATTTGGATAATTCGGTTTAACAACCGACACTCATCAGTAAAGAATTCAATGAGAAAACAGCAGTATAAATTGTTTGTTGCAATTTAAAATTAATAGATAAAATTTGAATTTGAATCTATCCATAGACCGGGCTACAATGTAGTACATACAATTACAAAGTAGCGAAACTGAAGAGCGCAAAAATGAAAAAGCATCAACAGTATGTTGCAGAGATATTAAACATATCTATACGAAACCGGATACAATAAAACATAATACTTGTAAGCTTAAAACTAAAAGTTAAAGAAAACAAATAAAATAACAAAAAATAAATATATATATGGGACGTTCCGCGTCAACTGAAACAACGCTCTGAACAAAATTGTTCTTAACCGATTTTGATGTATGAGGGCTCAAAATGTCCGTGTTGAAATGTTCTTTCGAATGGTGTCTGGCATATATGTGACATTCAAAATGGCGGTCAGCTGTGGCGGTCTAAAGAGCCAAAATAGAGAATGCGTTTCAAATATGAGCGAACAAAAATGTTGACACTCGATTTTAGTGAAAATCAAAATGCGGGTGTTTTTAGATTCGCTGATTACGAATATGAACTCAGAATTGTGAAATTCAAAATGGCGGAACTAATATGACGGACACAAAAACTAAAGATCGTTGAATTTGTCAGAAAATGGATATTCGAGGGTTTTTGGAGTTGCTGATAACGAATATAAACTCAGAATTGTGAAATTCAAAATGTCGGATCCAATGTGGCGGACGGTTTTTTGAAAATGAAACGTGTTACTATTTGAAACGTGTTACTCGGGGGTTTTTGAGATCGCTGATTACTCTGAAAGTAATCGTTTACAAATTTTCAAAATTTGAAGTCAGATTTTAAAAATCAAGTACATTTCGTTTCATTTTCAAAAAACCGTCCGCCATATTGGATCCACCATGTTGAATTTTGAAAATCTGAGTTCAGATTCGTAATCGCTACCGCACACGGAAAAGGGGCCTGTGACGGAGTTGGAGCTATTTTAAAAAAGAGTGCCGACACGTGCAAGTTTGCAAGCTAAAGCAACGGAACCAATTTTTAATTTGGATGATCTTTTCGAGTGGGCGCAAAAAAATTTAAATCGATCACATTGTACCGTTACAGTAAAGAAGATCATGCAAGAGCCCAACGTTCCCGTGCGAAAAGATTTTCACAAGCGCCATCGGTTACGCGGATTTCAGAGGGTCACGCGTTTATGACAAATGATAATGACGTACTGAAAGTACTGACATACTCAGAATCATTGACACAAGGTAAAATAAATACAAAAAAAAATATTAAAAAAAAAAAAATAATGCGGGCTTCAGTCAAACCACTTGAAGACAGTCTCAACCCTGTATAACGCAGAGAGCTTTTTCTTTTCATTTCTTGTTCTTAAAATTTTGTCCGTGATATTGGATTTGCAACTTCCAATTTTACAAATTATCAGTTTATAGATATGTATTCAAATATAGTGAATCACTTATTTGCCATTATGAATTTAACCATTTTCAGTTCAAATTTGCAATCATCGACTCCAAAAACCCCGAAATATCGATTTTCAGGCAAATTCAACGATTTTTAATTTTTGTGTCCGCCATATTAGATCCGCCATTTTTAATTTCACAATTCTGAGTTCATATTCGTAATCAGCGAATCCAAAAACACCCGCATTTTGATTTTCACTAAAATCGAGTGACCTTTAACATTTCTGTTCGCTCATATTTGAAACGCATTCTCTATTTTGGCTCTTTAGACCGCCATAGCTGAACGCCATTTTGAATGTCACATATATGCCAGACACCATTCGAAAGAACTTTTCAACACGGACATTTTGAGCCCGTCATATATCAAAATCGGTTAACCACTTCACTGGTAATGTATCATATGTGTACAAATAAAAAAAGTGCCACGACTGGTAATGTATCATATATGTACATTTTTAAATAACTTCCACAATTTCCAATGAAGTTGCACGAAATTTGGTATGCTATAGGTTCTTAGGTCGCTGAATACGAATCTGAGGTCACCGTTTCAAAATTCAATATGGTGGTTCTAATATGGCGGCTACAAGCCATATGGTTTTGAAGCAAATTTTTTTCTGTGCGTGGAAATCGGCTGAAATTTGTCACTCGGGGGTTTTTGGGGTCGCTGATTACGAATCTGACCTTAGATTTTCAAAATTCAAAATGGCTGATCCAAGATGGCAGACGAATTTTTAAAAATTTGTCGGATTTGCTTGAAACTCGTTAGTTGGGGGTTTTTGGGGTTGTTGATTACGAATCTGATCTCAGATTTTCAAAATTCAAAATGATATATCCGAGATGGAAAATAGAATGGGCAAAATGAATTTTGACCTTACCTTGGCGGGCTCAATTTTCAATATTTCATAAAATGAAAAAATTATGTGGTTGACTATAACGACGATTGGTTAATTATTACGACCCCAGAGTGCACCACGAGGAGGTAGTGGGAGGATATTGCACTCCATTTTTTTTTTTTTTTTTTTTTTTTGTGTATTTTTGTTGTTTTTTTTTCTTTTTTGTATTTTTGATCCGGTATTTTGAATCTATAAACTAATGCACACTTCAAATTCATTTGATATCATGTTCAGATAAACATATTTCTTGTGAAAAGAGATGTTTCAATATTGTTTTGTTTCGTCCGTCAAATTGGATCTACCATTTTGAATTTTTAAATTCTGAGATCATACTCGTATCCAACAACTCCGAAAACTTCATATTTAACATTCGCATCGAAATTTGGTAAAGAAAAATGTATACTTTAAAAAAATGTATGCACCATGTGGGGGTGATGTGGAAGGGGGAGGTGAGTTTTTTTTACGTTAAATGATATGTTTTTGATGAAATGGAACCCATGTTTCACAGTTTCTTGATATCTTAAAAACTGGCTCGTACCAGTCTTGGCACTTTTTATTTGAAAACGGCTACCAGTGAAGTGGTTAAGAACAATTTTGTTTGGAGCGTTGTTTCAGTTGACGCGGAACGTCCCATATGTATATATTAACATCGAGATCCGCATTTTAATGTATTCACTATACTATTAACAATTTTCAACGAGTACAGTATCTATAACTTTTGCTATGACCTGCTTATAGTTTTTATTACTTAAAATTTTGTACTTATTAGGTAATTTTTTAAAAATCAAGCAGTATATTATAGCATGCTGATAAAATTTGCTAGTATTCTTTTACGTAAAAAAACGATGTTTTTTAACAGAAAAACGTGTATAACTTTTTGCGGTTCATTTTATCGAAATTTTATTGAATGATTCTGAAAGAGCATACGATTTTACGTTAGAAACTGTAGAGCTCATATTTTTCTAAAGGCATTTATATACAAATTATCGATGTTCAAACTAATGCTGAAAATTCGTCCGTCTGAGCGTTAATGGGTTAATATACAGGGTCATCGAAAAGTATCGGACCCCCCTAATATCTTCAGTTAGAATGCACTTAGGAGAAAATGTCCAATAGCAAAGTCGTATGGTTTCAAGCGGGGAGTAAGATGATGACCTTGACTTTGACCTTGACCATGTCCTTCAAGGTCATTTCAAGGTCAATCTTATTTTTTTAAATAGAACCCCCTACATTTTATTGCATATTCTTATAGCTTATCTCGAGAGCTTTCCAAAACACTATAATAAAATATTTTTTTATTAAGTACTTTTTGAGTTATAAAGGTTTGAAGTTAACAATTTGTTAAGTGGTTTGCGAGTCCGACCAGTTAAGGCAAGAGTGGTGTGCAAGCCCGACCAGTTAAGGCAAGAGTGGTGTGCGAGTCCGACCAGTTAAGGCAAGAGTGGTGTGCGAGTCCGACCAGTTAAGGCAAGAGTGGTGTGTGAGTCCGGCCAGTTAAGGCAAATTTAATTCCAATTGGTTAGCTTGGGCAAAATATTTAATTGTACCAAACAATTCACAACAAATGTTCAAATTGTTGCCCTTCAACAGCCTGGCAATGTGCCAATCTGTTATAAACAGCCGAAACCGCATTCCGGTACGTTTCTGGCGGTATTAGTTCTATCTCTCGAGTTATTCTCCCTCTTAAATCATCTAAATCTTGAGGTTTGGTGGCATAAACTTTACTTTTCAAGTAACCCCACAAAAAAAAGTCAAGTGGGGTCAAGTCCGGAGACCGAGGTGGCCACTCAATATGACCCCTTCGCCCTATCCACCTGTCCTGAAAGACCTCATTCAAATATTGACGGACAATGACACCATAATGAGGTGGAGCTCCATCCTGTTGGAAATAAATTTCATCCATATTTCCACCAGCTATGTCTCGAATAGCTGGAACAATTTGTTCGCGAAGCATGACTAGGTATACTTGTGCTGTCAAATTGCCTTCAATGAAGAAAGGGCCAACTGGTCTACCATTAAGAATACCAGCCCATACGTTAACTTTTTGTGGATATTGAGTATGATTGTCTCTTTTCCAGTGAGGATTAACGTCACTCCAGTATCTACAATTGTGTCTATTTACATTTCCAGTCAGTTCAAATGTTGCCTCATCAGAGAAAACAATATTATCAAGTAATAGAGGATCGTCGACAATCATCTCCATCATAAGATCACAAAATTCGATGCGTCTATCAAAATCGTCTTCGGACAACTCTTGGACCAAATGGAGTTTGTATGGATGCCATTTATTCAATTTCAGAATTTTATTGACAGATGCATGACCGATTTCGTGTTCTTGTGCAACGCGATTGATGGAAATATGGGGATCTTCAACGAAAGACTGTAAAACATCTAATGCCTTATCATTATTTGTTGCTGTTTTAGGTCTACCAGATTTTGGGCGGCTTTTAACGCTACCAATGGCCTCGAAACGTTGAATAGTACGGATTACAGTACTTTTGGAGATCCTATTATTTTCATTCCGAAAATTTTCATTAAATAATCGCGTTACTGTTTTATACCCTCTTTGTTGATCTCCCCATCCTCGCATCATTAACAGTGTTATTCGATCTCTTTTAGAAAGCGCCGCCATTCTTAATTAGAGCGAAGAAGAATTAATCAGGTAAGTGATAGGAAATTGATCTAGATAATTAAGTAGAGAAAAATACTAATTATTAAGTGTTGGTCCAACTATCGATTTGTTTATTTTAACCAGCACTAGCAAAAAGCTCGTTGAGCAACTGAAAATCTAATAGATCAATTAATAATATTTACGAAAAATTTCTGGGCTATTGGAAACAAAATGAAGATGTTTGGGACAATCAATTGAAGCGCATTAAGGTTATGATTACTGAAAACTAAATAATATTTTACAAGATATTCTACATTTTGTGTCAAAAAATTGTTAACTTCAAACCTTTATAACTCAAAAAGTACTTAATAAAAAAATATTTTATTATAGTGTTTTGGAAAGCTCTCGAGATAAGCTATAAGAATATGCAATAAAATGTAGGGGGTTCTATTTAAAAAAATAAGATTGACCTTGAAATGACCTTGAAGGACATGGTCAAGGTCAAAGTCATGGTCATCATTTTTTTAGGGGGGTCCGATACTTTTCGATGACCATGTATACATGTAATAAATAATAAAGGACCTAGCACTGTTCCTTGAGAAACGACAGATTGCACTGTTAACAATACGCTATTTACATTTCCAAGCTTTATGAATTGTGGTTCGATAAATCAAGGAAAATTGCTGCTTGAGACTTGCTTTACTAAATTTATATACAACGGTGGCTAATGCTTCCTTTGTTTCAATTCCTTTCCAAAATCCATACTGATTGTTGAATAGTATTGGATATTTATCAAAAAATGATAAATTTTATCATAGAGTAGTTTTTAAAAAATCTTAGCCAAATTAGAAATTAACGAAATCGGTCTGTCATTATTTGCAAGCTGTTTTTCACAATTTTTAAAAATGGGAATAATTTCAGCAATTTTGAAATGTTCTGGGTACATACCAGTTTCAAAGCACAGATTGAATATATATATGTTAATTGACTTACGATATAATTTATAACAGTTATGTATTATCAATACCGCCATTTTTATTTTTTAATTTCTTAATAATATAACGAATTTTATTTTCATTGATAGGATACAAAAAGATAGAATGATTATTAGAAAAAGATGAAATATTTGAGTAAGATGTAGTGCTGAGATTTGAGGCATTATTATATATATATTTTCCGCTCGATTTTCCGTTATTGTTTGACCGATATTACAAAAATATTTATGAAGATATTTGGAGATATTAACATCTCCTTCTAAAAGTTTTAGGTTTTCAGTATTAATAAGATGTTCTAATTTATGGTTTTTTGAATGTTTTCCTCCACTCAATTTATCATTCACGAAAGACCACATTTTTTTAGGATTATTTTTGTATCCATTAACTTTATTCTTTTCAAAATTTTACTTCTGTCTTTAACATTTTATTTAGTATCTTTTCTAGTAGTAGTCTTAACTACTGTTTAGTAGTTTTTATAATCAATTTTTCGTTTTATGTTGTTTGTTTTCTTTTTCCACTTTTTATACAGATATTCCTTCTTAGCAATTGATTTTATTAATGCAGCAGCAGTCCAGGAATTTTTAGGAAAACGTTTATTTCTTATAAAATAAGTAGCTTGATTCTTAGCAGATTGTATTTTGCTAAAACTTTTATAATATTTGTAGTGGAACTAATAAAAAATGTATAATCTCCCGATTTATTGGGATAATTTAAGGACTCCACTGCATTGGGCATGCAAACGAAATTTGTTCAATATCGTCAAACTACTCTTGGAAAATGGAGCTGATAAAGATATTGCAGCGGGGAAAGGTGAAATACCAGCATTCTTCAGTACAAATGAGGAAATTCATCGAATCCTCGGATATTCTTCAGATGTTCAAGAAGACCAGTGCAGAGACAAAAATGATTTTGTGCCAAATTACTTGAAAAATTCACCTCTAAATTACAGAGTGGACTTAGGACCATTAGCGAAAGCTAGCAACAATCTTTTTCTACAAGATGGTATTTTGTTATTACTTTTAAAATGTTTTTATTTTTATATATTTATAAAAAATAAATTAACAGTGCTCATTATAAACAAATTTTTTTAAACATATAAACAAATTACAACATAAATTTATAACATTATAATATAACATTATAAGTTTTATAAATCATCTTTTTTGCAGAATTGGTATTAAAAATACGTCAAGCAAAGCAAACTGACACAGATTTCATTGAAGTTGAACTTCCTAAGGATAAATTGACTTTTCATAATTTAGTTGAATTATGTTGTGAAGAATTGAATGTGAAATCAGCTACTATTGAGAAAATAAGGAAATTACCAAATACTATAATAAGAAAGGACAAGGATGTGCAAAGACTTAAGGATTTCCAAGAAATCGAAATAATCGTTGTAGATAATACTTAGCATAGGTAGATTTGGATCTCGAGAATACACTAAAAATTTGTATAAATATTAATGAATATTTTTTCATGTTAATATTATTGAAATATAGAAATAACTGTTTATTAAAATAATATGAAATTGCATTTATTTACAGTCTAAAACATAGTCTTATATGTTTATTATATCTATATAATGACAACACCGCGTAGACATTTTTCACGACATTCAGCACAGCTATCCTCAAAGGGTCATAAGTCTGACAAAAATGTGGAGAAAACATTTTTTGATCCGAACTCCTTTTAATCCGTAAAGTGTGATTTTACGGACTGATCTCCGCACTTTACGGACTAAAAACAGTCGGTAATGTGCCTACTTTGAGAAAAAAGTGTATCAAGAAATAGTGTTCGCTCCTCGGCCGCAAAATTTTACGACCTCGGTTTGAAGATTGTGCGTCCGAGGACTGGCGAAGCCGGTCCGTAAAATTGAACTTTGCGGCCTAGGACCGTAAAGTACTATTTCGATTGGAGGTCAATTGCCGGTAATAACGAAAAATCGCTGTAAAAATTGTAAATCACCAATAATCAGCTATATTTGGAGAAAACGATCAGCTGGGATTTCACGGTTTGCAAATTTTGAAGCTAAATAGTTGTACAAATAAAGCCGTGAAAGCCGTTTTTCTCCAGATTTTTGTTAGACCTATGGCCCTTTGAGGATAGCTGTGTCAGGAGAACCAAAAAAACTACTAACGCCCAAGGGCGACTTCTTCTTGCGTCAATTTCAGTCCAATATTTCGTATCAAACTCGAAGTTAACAAAAATTAAGAGGTACATATCGTACTATTTTCGAGGTCGCTCTTCAAGATTCCGAGGTCAAAATTGGGTTTCATCCATCGGGAATTCCAATATGTCGCCGAATTTGGAAACAATGTCCAGAAAATTGGGAAATATTTATTCTTACCAATTTTTTTCGAGTCCTTAATATTGGAATTCTATTGAAACTCTGAACAAAGGTAAACAAAATACTTCAATTTTAAGGAAAAATTTTACTTTTATACCCTACATCATTCTAACGACCTCAAAATGCCGATACAATGAAAATTTCTTTAAAATTTTCTGGACGCTCTAACACAAAACTACGAGCTTTATTAAAAAAAAAGGTAAGAATGAAAAGTTCTTAGAATTTACCGAGAAATATCATGGAATTTTTTTAGAATTTTTTGATGACATTTGGGGATTTTTTTTTTAAATTTTTTTTACAAATTGTAATTTGTTAACGGAAAATTATGAAAAAAATTTACTGTATTTTCTAATGAATTCTAAGCATTTTTTGTTCTTTGCAATTTTTTCCAAATGTTGACAGTTTTCGAGAAAAAAAAATCCTAAGCTATAATATCACTTTTATTAACTTAAGTATCACAAAGTAAGAAAAGTTTGAATTTTCGACAATGTCATCTGAGGTTTAAATTTTGCATAATATTCTAAAAGGATTACTACAATGTAACGTTTATGTATTGATTCTACTTAAAATTATATATAGTTAGTTATATTATGTAGTTTCTGTAATTTACGAAAATGTAATTTTACATTTTTGAGGTTAGAATTTCCACATGTGCGGCAGATTTATTTTTCAAAATAAGAAAATGAGAAAAATCACTTAACACCTGGTTAGACGGGCGGAAAAAAAAACAGATGGACAAAAATGGAGGATGACTTATTTTATGCTTGCTGTAAAAAATGTAGGTATCCCCAATACATATGCATAAATTGTGGTGGAGTACACTATGGAAGTTGCTGTGAACGCGATTCGGCAGACGAAATAATATGTAAAGGGTGGATTAAAATGCTGCGAAGAGGAAGATTTGGACACACGGCCCCCAATACAAGCATATTTTAGAAATTAAATAGACAACCCAACGGGCACGAAAGTCCCGAATGTTTCTAAAACGTTTTTCGAACGTTCCAGAAACGTTTTAGCAACATTTGGGTCCTTCGTGCCCGTTGGGAAGCTAAATGAGATTATTAATAAATTAAAAGATGATTTGCAAATTAAGAATGATGAGGTAGAATTATTAAGAACAGAGAATAATGCACTTAAAAAAAATATAGAGCATTGGAAAATAATTTAGCCAATAAGAATAATGGTATGTCTAGGCGGCTCCACGTCTTTATTTCACGTGACAACTACTCACATGACAAAAGAGAACACGACAAAATATCACATAGACAAATAACCATCATCAAAAATATCACTACAAAAAAAACAAGTCCACAATAACAAATTTAATTATGCACAGAAATTACTTTAATTATACACGGAAATTCATATCAGTCTTTTGTCACCGCCGTTTTGCCCCCACCGTGTTGGCGTCAGAATGTTTTGGCCCTGCTGTTTTGGCGCCGGATATTTTGGCTCGGCCGTTTTGGCACCAGTCTATTTGACCCCGGTTTTTATCGCGAGATTTATTTTAGATCAAAGATACAGTATAGTGAAATGGGGGAAGCGAAGAAATATCAACGTCACGAAATTAACCTAACCTAACTAGTCAGAACTCCGCCTACCTGTAATAATGCCTAAAAGCATATGCGTGTCATAAAACTAACCTAACCTAACAAGTCAGAACTCCGCTTACTCCTAATAATACATAAATGAATATCGCTGCATAGGGAAATTTTTAAATGTGTGTATTTTGTCGATGTGACATTTTAACAATGTGATATATTGTCTTTGTGGTATTTTTATGCGAGACATTTTATCATTGTGATAATTTGACGTGTGATCAAATGTCCGTGATATTTTCTCGTGTGATCATTTGTCCGTGAAATAAAGACGTGCTACCGTCTAGGCAATTAGGAAAAACCAATAAAAGTATAGAACGTAAAGACGCTAACGAAATAATGCACCTACGCGAAAAAAATACGCTTCTTGAGAACCTAAACACAGAAATTAAAGATGAAAACTCATTATTAATAGAAAAAAATGAATGGCTAACAAACAGCCTAAAAGAACTGCAAAATAAAAAAAGCCAGGAGACTTAATATGCAAATGTAACAGGCAATGTAATCATATATTAATAGGTGACATCAATATTGATATACTTAAGGATGAAGACACTCCGCTACAATATTTAAACACAAAGCAAGAATTTGGCTTTATCTCCGCAGTAAACAAACACACGAGAATGTCGAAGGATAGTAAATCATGTATTGACCACATTTTTATGAAAACGGATGGAACACATGATTTGATTGAATCAGCAATATTAAATATAGGTATTACTGACCATTACCCTATCTTTCTGCTGGTGAGGGTAAACACGAATTTACCTATAAATAAAAAGAAAAACATACGACTAAAAACAGATTATGCTAAAGCTAAAGAACTTTCAGAGACGTACCGCTAGGATGCAGTCTAACAAAGTGCAGACCCCGACATTTGTTGTAAACACTTTTTAGAAATCATCAAGATAACAAGAGGAAAGTGTGGATTACTGCAGGATTGATAAAATCTATTCATACTAGAGAAAAAATGAGGAAGAAAATGGAAAATCAGAAAAGCATAGAAGCGACTCAAAGATACAGAATATAGAGAAATCAGTTAAATTCACTATTGAAAAATAGTAAACAATTTCACTATACAAATAAAGTAAATGCATGTAAAAATTATCCTAAAGCTCTATTTATTATCATAAAATTTTAAAAATCTTTCGAAATAGTATCACCAAACCGATGATGGCAATTTTCGAAAGTGGTATAGTGCCCGAAGACTTCAAATGTGCGGTAATTACACCCATTTTCAAATCCGGAAACCGAAGACAAGTGAACAACTATCGTCCTATATCCTTAATTTCGAACCTAGCTAAAATCTTTGAGAAATGCCTAAAACAAAGAATGATTCAATTTATAACAAAAAATAACATCATAAGTAAGGCACAATTCGGTTTCAGAGCTGGATTATCTACGTCCGATGCCCTAGAAGAGAATTCAAAAATTCTTCACTCCAACCTCGATATGGCTAAACCTACGCTAGCGATTTTTATTGATCTTGCTAAAATTGCTGATTCATGAGATTTTAATTGAGAAAATGAGGTTTCTTGGATTAAGAGGACTATCACCAAGTTTCATAAAAATAAAGAAACATTACAAAAATCGACGGGCATATTCGATTCGCCGTTTTGATTTTTTGTTTAAATAAATAAAAATTCATACTCAGAGACCCAGAAGTCATACGAGTACTAAATTTTATTAAGATCGGGCAATTTTTGGAGATTTAGTACATTACAATAAAATTTGTGTCTTGTGCACATTCATGAATTAAACGGTTACAGAATACACAAATTTGCCTTTGAATTTGTAAGTTTCTATCTTGATTCTGAATATCTTTCAACTATAGAAAACAACTGGTTTTTTAATCGAGTACTAACACTGGTTCGTCTTCCATAAAAAAGTACTTATATAACTTGCACTAAACTGCAAACCGAAATGAATAGCGACACATTGTTTACATATATGCGACTCCATGCGGCTACAATGTTAACTACTGCAATGCAGTTAATTACACGGTCGTGGTTCTCCACGAGATAGAGAAAACAAAATTGAGTTGCAAAATCTGCACTAAGATTGGAACAAGATATATTTAACCGATTACCGTCAAATGTGCACATTTTCTTATGCCCACTTTCAACACTGTGAAGAAGTATCAAATCCATCAGAAATGACCATGCAAACCATGTTTTCTGATACATTTTGTCATGAACTTTGAGAGTCTGGGGTGAAAATTTCGAAAAAATTCTTGTTTGAGCCTCATTTTTGCAGTTTTAGGGAAATAAACGTACATTTTTTGTTGAAAATCCAAAATGTTCACAGAGAATCCATTGAGCATGTCTAAAATCTCCAAAAATCGTGCACAAACTATTTTTTCTTGAAACCCGTACCCTTAAAAACATCTAAAATCAACTTAATGATTAATTTTTTTACTCAAAGCGGAATCGCTTTATTTATTTTATTATTTAACGGGCGGAATCGCCCTTTTACACAGTTTTTCAAAAATATTCAATTGTAATATTTGCGAGAGCTGAAGATCGACTTAGGAAGATGGCACCATACTTCATATTTTTGTATGAAATGTAGGAACTGCAGAAACCTACACCAAGTACAGCAGCGGTCATGAGTCGATTTCCGCCAGATAAACAATATTTTCGAAACGCAAACAAACAACGTGGTTCTTCTTACTAACAACGAGCTGCTGCTTCAAAACGAAATCGAAAAATTCTTCACCGGACAGGGATCGAACTCATGACCTACGACTTCGTAGTCCAGTGCGTTACCACGTGAGCCACGAAGTCGCTGTAGAAAAATAAATTCACTTTATAAAAATTGTTTAGAATTATCCAAATTATACATATATGAATTTTTTCCATGACGTTTTGGGAAATTTTTAAATTTTGTCGAAAAATGGCCAGAACCAAAAAATCGAAAGTGGCCCGAAACACTGAAGATGATCTACAAAAACGGGATAATGCCCCTTTTTAGTTTTTTATCTAAAATTACTCATTGTAATTGTGGAATTAGCAATAAACATGTACCGAGAAAACCAATCCGTTTGTATCCAATTTTAAGACTTTAAAATGTTCCTCGTGTGATCCATTTTTACCGAAATGAACCGTATATGAATGTTCAAATTCTTCGTCTTTGAAATTCTACAACGTCTATACATGTGATATTTTATTGGTACCCCCCCCCCCCCCCGGCCGCGATGTAATAATAATTCTAATTTTAAAGAAACAAAAAATTATAGTAAATTATTTTATTCGTTTTTACATTTTTGTATCGAAATGTTTGTAAAGTAAAATAAAAATTGATTCGTTTATTTCCGATATTTATAGATACTTATGCATCTGTTAAATCGGAGAAGAGGATTCTTGTTAATTTTATAACTAGTGTACATGAATCCACATTTTTATCATGAGAGAAACCGTCTGGCACAATCAAATCAGCTGAGTTGGGTGTAACATTTCCCGGCAAGAAGAGGAGAATTCATTAGAATTGAAATGGGTTAAAATATCGACCAATTTTTTACGTTTTTAATCCTTTTGAATGTTGTTTCTGTCCTTTGACATTCTAATTTGATTCCTAACCATTCAATTGCTGTCATTTCAATCATACTTTATTCTACGCCAATATTGTGTCGAAATTGTTCATATTTTAATTCTCTTACAGATAGCTAATATCGTAACTGATTTAATACTATTTAATATTGTAGGTTTTGCACTCGATTTAATTTTAATGCTTCTTGAAGAGCTGCAATTTGAAGCAAATTAATCTCGTTCAATTTCAGGGATTAATACGGAATTATGAAATCAATTTAATGATGCTAATCGTGTTTAAACTCAGAAAAAAAATTCTGATCAATACTTTTGAAACATGTAATCGTTTCATTCTTCTGTATGAAGATTTCATATACGTGCTTTTAATACGATTAATTACAATTTAATAACCCGTATATTATAGGTATACTGAAATTGAGGAAAATTATTACAAATAATATGTAAAAGTGAAATTTTTAATCTATTAAAACTCAAAAACTGAATATCATAAAAATAACAATAACCTTCTTAAATAAGACATATATGATAGTATTTTTTCGATACATGCGTATATGTTTTCTTTGAATGAGTAAAACGAAGTGAATGAACAGTTCTGAAAATGTGATTGAATCTTTTAATATAAGTCCTGAAAATAAGAAATGGCTAATTTAGAATATCTGGGATGATATATGGGTAATTTGCAAATAATTGTTATTTTTTGAAGATATGTCTGCTGATTAAAAATTGAACCAGATTTTATTTTTGGTACACGTTTTGGTTAATTTTTATTATTAAACTGTATGTACAACGGGAAAATATAATAGCTTAAAAAAGCACAACCCCACTTCAATAATCCAGGTGGGTTTTTCACATGGTCTGACTATGTGGTCTTGACCTGGTAGTTTTGACCAATTTGATCAGGTCGAGACCATGTCAAATTCTCGCGTTTCCGCCGTACTTAAATATTTTTTCAGACAAAAATAACTGCATAAAATGGTTGCGTTTACTATTTTATCAGTAACTATTAACATCTGTAAAGAACTGCTTAAGTTTTTATTTGAGCTAAACCTGCATTTATCAATATGTCTTCTGCACTTGAATATAAGTTACTCTTGTTCACGTAATTATATATATGTGAGCGTAGCATAGTGGTTAGGGGGAGGGTCCGAGCTCAAAATCGGCTATATGAAGCAGGCGTTCCAATATTCCCAAAAAATTATTTCTTTACTAATTTTTTATAAGGAATTCAATTTTTTTTCGAGAAAAAATTTTTTTAATTTTGCTATATTTTGCCCAAATTTGTGAATCAAATACTATTTCTTAAATTTTTAAGATATTTTATTTGTATAAATAGATATTTATATAAAAAATAAGTAATAAATACATACAACAAACATATATATATATATATATATATATATACAGGGTGTACGAAAAGTCCCGGGACGGTTGAATAACTTTCGAAAGAATAAAAATTTCAAAAATCGCCGAAACACGTGATTCGATTTTTCAAACAAGCTATCTTATGAGTGGGGGTTTCGGCCCCCCAACCTCAAGGGGGGCGGGGGGCACGAGGGGGGCAAAAAATCTTAAATGGCAACATGGTTTGAGTGGGGGCTCATTTGAAAGGTATTTTCGAGACGAATGCAGATCACTGGTCATAGAGGGCGCTGCGATCATTTTTCGGAGAGATACAAGTAAAAGAGGTTTTCAATGTAACGTTCAGAAACGGGTTGACACCCGTTTAAGAATATTGTTTTACACGATTTTAAGTTTTTTAAGAATATTGAATTACACGATTCGGCGACTTCGAAATTTTCATTTTTTCAAACGTTAGTACGTCTAAGATCTGAAAAAGTCAAAAATCTCTGCGAAAAATGATCGCAGCGCCCTCTATGACCAGTGATCTGAATTCATCTCGAAAATACCTTTCAAATGAGCCCCCACTCAAACCATGTTGCCATTTAAGATTTTTGGCCCCCCTCGTGCCCCACGCCCCCCTTGAGGTTGGGGGGCCGAAACCCCCCCTCAAATGATAGCTTGTTTGAAAAATCGAATCACGTGTTTCGGCGATTTTTGAAATTTTTATTCTTTTGAAAGTTATTCAACCGTCCCGGGACTTTTCGTACACCCTGTATAATGAATTAATTCGCTATAACAGCAAGTTTTTACTAATTCATTAGTCCAATTCTACTAATCTCAAATTAATAATTTTTTATATATTATTACAAAAGTGAACTAGTAGAATTTGACTAATGAATTTGTATAATCTGACTAACAATTAGTCGTTCTTTACTATTTGTTAGTAAAAATCATTACTAATTCAATTAGCGGCCGTCTATTCATTTTTTAGTTAGTAGTTTTAGCCTAATTCAGATTTAGAGAGCAGGTTACAGATTACATGCAAACTTTTTGATTTTTGTTTGAGTGAATTATTTCCAAACCTCTATGATTTCGTCCCTTTTTTCTGCGGTCGTTTGCAAACAGCATATTTCAAATAATTTGGAAGAACATGTAAAAACGTAAATTGCGAATTCATAAACAACGTTCCAATCGTATGGAACCATTACAAAGAAAGTAGATTGAATCCAACGTTATCATCAAAATTTACGTCGAGTAAATTGAAAGACATTCAAATATGCAGATATCATCAATATTTGATATAAATTACCGAATGGCTTTAGCGTTTTTTCACATCGGCAAAAACTATCGAGTCATTGCATTATTTTGCATAAATGTAATGTCATCTTCAATAAGTATTTTTCCATATTTATGTGCCCAATATAAGCAAGTCCTTATCTCCTAAAATAGAAGAAACGCTGCAAATTGCGCGTACTGTAGTAAGAATGACATAAATTTAGGCAGGATCTAACAATCAATGTGATGATCAAGACACACGAGTGCCCGAACGGTACGTAAAATCAAATTTTATGCATACACTCTAAAATTATTGACTCAATTGCGGAGTCCAAGAGAGAGTAATCGTTAAATTTCACTCCTATAGGCTTCAATTTTACTCTCTTGGAGTCACATTTGCTCCTTTGAGGTATTTCATGCTATAGGTTTGAATCTCTTTACCGGTGTAGTTATATAATGCATCGATATTGTTTTATTTCAACTCGCTATAACTTAAGCAATTCTGAGAATTTTGAAACGAATAAAAAAGAAATTGTTCGTTAGAGTTTTTTTGCACCTAATGGAGAATGAACAAATTATATATCTCAATAAACAATGAAGTTTTCCAGGGCCACGAAGTACATGACGCGTTGGTCATCGGCTGCCACCAACTTTAAACATTCATTACTTTTTGACTATCCGACCAATAAAGATAAAACTTTCCAGACAATTTGTTCATACCTTTGTGAACAACTTTCTCGCTGACAGTTTTCGGATACTCTAAAATTGGCTCGATAAACGAAGAGCCAGAAGGCATATTTTGCAGTTGCGTAGGAAAAAATATAATAACTTTATTGTTTATTGAGATATATCATAATTATATCATCATTAGATGCGGAAATCTCTAACGAACAATTTCTTTTTTTATTCGTTTCAAAACCTTCAAAATTGGCTGTTATATTGAGTTGAAATAAAAACTAGTGTTGGCGTGGTGCCTCGCTCGCTTCGCTCGCTCAGAAACTTCGACCCAGTGCAGAGTCGGCTATTCCTTAATACTCGTTCGTTTACTAACAGCTTTCAATTATATTATAAAATTATATTGATATTTGGGGGTCCAATCATATTTAGGTCGAAGTGGCTTCGATAGATATGTTACAACAATATAGTGTTTCTTATATGTATGAAAATTGAAAATGAGCATTTTATTAATTTAATTATTATTATTTTTTACGCAAGGGCGTAAAAGAACTTATGCGCCCGTAGGTGATCACCACGCCCGAGGGGCTGGCAAAGGCTACCCCTAGGGGGTAGGGGGTCGAAACGTCGAAATTTGATGAAAAACTGTAGGGTAATTTTTTGGCCGAGGTGACCAAATTCAATACTTTTTCAGACAATAGTCATAAGCATTTAAAACCAGTTTTTATGGCATTATCGTTGACTTTAGGAAGAAAACGCATAAAACCTTTTTTGTAGAGAATTGAATGCTCTATCTTTTTTGTTTGAAACTTTTTTTAATAAAATTTGTATTTTTCAAAATAAATGCAAAAAAATACGAAGAAACTTAATTGGGGCTAATGTTTTTTAGTAATAGACGGATGGATCTGCGCCAAAATCTAATCTGATCTGAGTTATGCCAAGACACGTATTTAAAAAAAAATTCTGTCATTACGCTTATACGCACGGACGTACGTACGTACAAGATCATGGACACAAATTTTTTTATGGTTGATTTGGGCTCCTTAGGGTCTGAAACGTCGACATTTGATGAAAAACTGTAGGGTCATTTTTATGCCCGAAGTGATCAAATTCAATACTTCGTCCAGACCTAAGGTCTGGGTCGAAGTAAAAAACGGACGCGTATTCAGTCGCCTTTCTCTTTTTCCGTATTTATGACGCCATTAAACTAAATTTTGACTCCAAAGAACTCAAATGTAGTCGAACCCGGCCTACCCCATTTTCTACTCTTTTCGTGCACCCTGTATATCTTTTTACATAAATAAAATATCTTTAAAAATTAAGAAATAGTATATGGTTCACGAATTTGGGTGAAATATAGCAAAATTAAACGTTTAACGAGAAAAAAAAATATTTCTTTTCGAAAAAAGGGTATTAAAAATCGCTAAGTTAACTAAAACATTCAAAAAAATTATAGTAAACAAAAAAACACATTTTTGAACTAAATTATGGATGGATTTAAAAAAAATCCATTTTTTACAGTTTTTATTGTATTACCATTGAATTCCTCATAAAAAATTAGTAAAAAAATAATCTTTGGGGAATTTTTGAACACCTGCTTCATATAGCCGATTTTGAGCCCGGACCCTCCCCTTAAGGCGTCAACATAGTAAATGGAAGACCCGGGTTCGATCCTCGGTCGTGGTAAATTATTTTGAAATTATTATAAAAACGTTTTCATTTTAATTCCTTCTATTTCATTTGCAGACACAATTTAGAATTCAAATGTCACAGAAACGAGATTCGTTAATTCACTTGTTCTTGTCGGGTTTCCACATTTGGCGTTGCAAAAGTATTTGTAGAATCTATTAAAGATGAATCACATTCAGTTTTAACAGCAGAAGAAACATTATTAGTAGATTCCATGACAGGCATTGAACCTGAATGCTGCTAATATTTATATTAGAAACTGACAAAGACAATGAAGAAAAGACGCGAGAAGATGTTTGTGTTATTGTTTTGGAAACGTAATCTCTGAATTCGATCTTATTCTTTTTTGTTTGTTGGGCTGTTTACACTGTGAAAAATGTCCATGTAATTTCTTTACAGTGAAATGATGTAAATTAAAATACTGGTCAGTGAAAATCATGGTAAATTTATAGCGTTGTGGTAAAATTCCAACATTGTCGACGCGATTTTACATGTGCACTATAAATAAGACGTCAATCGGTTATTGGTGAGAGGGACCCGATTCACTATAGAGAGAGGAGCAGATACATAAATCCCTATAGCACAATTTACAGTGCGCTTGTAATATTAAAAAAATGTAAAATTAAATTTTTTAAATTACACAATCGATGTAAAATTATCACAATTATTACTGGTATTTTTATTTAAATAAATTTCCATTTCCATTGTGAATTTTACATGTTTATGGTAAATTTCCTTCTATTTTCGGATGATTTTCACAAGAAAATTGTAGTTTTACTACGAAAATAATAGGAAATTTCAACAAAACTGTAAAAACTCGGAAATGTAGTTTTACTTTTCACAGTGTACGATTATCGACGTTGACATTCACATTCAAATATTGGAAGGTAGCAATTTATAAACATAAATTTATAAACACTAATGGATATTTCATTTTTAATGAACATCTTTATATTTCGCGGTCTCGGTCTTACATTTAGTATTTCGCGGCCTCTATACGGGACGCGAAAATTCATTTTGCGACCTGAGGACAAGAAAATTACTTTTTTAAAAAGAAATAGATTGTGAAAAATAATCTTATATAACCATATCGGCGAAAATAACGATTCTAATGTTTTGGGATGCTGCGGTTACGTATCCAATCAGAATTTTGAAATTCAATATGGCGAATACAATATGTCGAGCACAAAGTACACAAATATTCATCAATTTTGGAGACTTTCAGTGTACTCTTGAGCCTTCGATCATGAATTTTTGATATCAGATTTGCGAAATTCAAAATGGCTGATCCCAAACGATGGACGCCTTTCTCTAAATTTTATAAGTGAACAGTATCGTACTGTTTCTTAAAAAACAAATGTCTAACTTTCAAATTATTTGATAAAAACAATACTAAACATTACTTTTTCATTTTGGTTTATAATATAAACTCATATTTGTTGCATTTCCGAAATATAAAACTTTAGAGATTTCATCCGCTATTTTGAAGTCGCCATTTTAATTTCGAAAATGTCTATCCTTCCTGAAAAAATACTATAGAACACGATTCAGAAAACATATAGAGCACCATACAAATTATATTTATTAAGAAAAAAAGTTATGTTACAGAAATATTGAGGGTATACAATTTTATTCAAAACTTCCGTCAAAACTAAAAAAAGTAAGAAACATTGCGAATCCTATGTAAAAAGACCTTGTCCTAATTTTAACTTTGTATGGTTTTTGCGCCATTGAATAGTTTTTGCACCATACAAAATTAAATTTAGGACAAGGTCTTTTCACACGGGATTCGCAATATTTCTTACTGTTTTAAGTTTTGAAGGAAGTTTTTAATAAAATTGTAAGCCCTCCACATTTCTACAACGTAAATATTCAGGTATTTAGCTACTTTTTTCTCAATAAATATAATTTGTAGGGTGCTTTATATGTTTTCTGAATCGTGGTCTATAGTATTCTTTCGGCAGGGTTACCAACATTTAAATGAATACATTATGCAAATTATGTTTAAAACCTACTCCTCAACATATAAACGCCCTTTACAGGTGCATTGATTATAAAATTTATTATTTCCTTTATTTTGCATCAGAATTTGTATGTAATTGATTATTTGTCATGTGATATTTAGTGTTCTTGTAATCAATGAAAAACCTACTTTCTGGATTTTTAAAACACTGTATTTTGTACCTTGCAAAAACACATTTTAACAATTTAAAGAAAATGAGTATAATCTTTTATGTAAAGAATTTTGCACTCTGTAGTTTTTGTTTAAAACCCTTTTTTTAGACAATTTTTATTTTTGTAAATAAAAGTTTAAATAAAGACACTCTTTTTTGTTTTATAATTATATTCATAATAGGCAAACATTCAATATTCATGGATACAATATTTCTCGTAGAGGAAATAGTCTTTCGAAAGGTTTACCCAGTTAACTCCCTTTAATAATGCGTCATCTTTCTCCATTGGCTAGAATTTATGCACAACGTAGTACTGATACACCTACGCATACATGTATTCTTATACCCACTGCTTTTACATGTATTATACATCAGTGTCTATACCTTCTACTCGTTTCTAACATGAATGTATATGTGACGTCTCCCCATTCACCCTCATCTAGGGATTTTTGTTAATGAATTATTAGTGATTGCGAGTGTGTGCTCCATTTATCGATATGTCATGATCACAAAATGTTCTCCTTTCTCCCTCATTGATTCTGAAAATTGTTCTATTTTTCATTTTTGTATTATTTTTTTTTAAATTTGGCACTTCTGCTACAAATAGGGTACAAAATACATACAAGAACTAGTTATTGATATAAATATACTTGACGTTTGTATTTTTTGCTTCTCAAACACACTGTAATGCCTTGGGAGTATACCTGGACTGCTTAGCAATGTACCGTTACGTTAAGTGATGTAGCAATCTGCAGATGATGACCACAGACAACACAAATCTCTGTAACTACTAATCGTAGTTTTACATAACATATAAATATCTATACAAGTCGAATTGTTTAATAAACATGGTGAAAAATTGTTGCATTAAAGGATGCAAATCTCTTTGGTTTCCGAATCAATGCCTTTCATTTTTCAGGTATAAGATTTAAATTGTATTCAAAACAAAATTTAGGTTAAATGCTGAAAATAAATATTTTTTTAATCTAGTTTTCCCTTCAAAAATGCTTCGCTTCTAAAAGAATGGCAGCAAGTAATTCCTGATGGACATGTTAGCAAATCATCTGTTATTTGCAGTAAGCATTTCCAAGAGAGTGATTTTAAGTATAAAGGACATCGCAGAATGTTGAATGAATGTGCAGTGCCAAGTCGCTTTGCAAATGATATTGTAAATGTAAGTATTTTATTATTAAAATTACCTAGAAATTTGTATTGTGTAAAAAAAAGAAAATTATTATTTTTTAAACGCTGATTGATTGATAATTTCAAGAATATTAATATTAATCGACTTATATTTTCAAATAGTTTTGGTATTTTTCAGTCACATAAAAATTAAAAATGGTTAAGTTTAATAAAAATTAGTCTCCTTGAAGAGGACTCATATCAGAGTCGAAACATTGCTAATATTATTGACCCTTTTTTTTCTAATTTTTAAATTTTTATTAAACTCAACCATTTTTAATTTTTATGTGACCGAAAAATACCAAGACTATTTAAATATATTAATTTATAGATCGGTCAAAGATTATTTGCATTTCCAATAAATTATTTTGAATTTATCTGCACTTATTTGTTTTATGTGACTCATTTTGTTAATAAGCTTTCAGAAATCTATATCAAAAGTATTATATTGAATTCTTTTTATATTTTCTTAAATTATTTTTTCATTAAAAAGTAAACAATTCATCATATTAAAAAATATTTGAATAAATAAATTTAAATTCAATAATTATCCAACTTAGTTGATGGAACTATAATCGACTATGAGTAAATGTAAAATCATTAATTCATGATTAAATTGAAGATGAAAAAGTTCTTAATTTTATTTTTCGATGTTTGATTATAGGATAAAGATTTAAATAGAAAAGAGAAGTCTGTGGAGGATAGAAGTAAAAGTCTGACAAATATGGATGTTGATTTAAAAAGAAAAGTTGTACATAAAAACTCTGATGAAAAGTTATTTTGTGATACAGACATCGAAGGCTCTTGCAATAATTTACAAGACGAGGATAAAATAACTGTATTAAAATACTACAAATTACGGGTAAACATAAATTTACTTTATATCAATATTATATTTAAGAATTTCATCGCCAGTTCCCAATAAAGGAAAATGAATAACAAGTTAAAAATACAAATTGAAACGAATTCAACGCATGAAAATGATTAATTGAATCCACTTTTTAATTCATTTTAATTCACTTGAATTCATTTCAATTCGTATTTTTAACTTTCTATTCGTTTTTGTATACTGGGTTATGATGCATACACTTATTAATAAATAAATAAGTATTTTTAACATTTTAAAATCCATTTTGTGACCTTAATTTTGTTGAAGTACAATTATAATTTGGATGTCGAATTTTGTTCCAAAATTTTTGATAAAAATACTAACCAGACTAATGTAGTATTTTAAATTCATATTTAAAATGTGAACTTAACGTTTATTTCTTTACAGAATGTTAAAATTCCAAGGCACTCAAAAACAGTAAACGAAAGGGAAATAATTTTGCAACGACAAATATGTATTCTGCAGAAAGAAAATAGACGTCTGCAAAACAGGTGCCAAAATATGACTGGCTGCATTAAAATATTGCAAAAAAGAGTTGAACACACAGAAGAATTAGAAAAGATTGTATTAGAGAGATGTTCAGATTACGAGTCGGATCTTGGTTCAGTTATACGAAGAGGATCAAAAAGTATCAGTTCTCCAAATATGGATCATACATACGCCCAACAAATTATAAGCTGACATCCATAAATAGTTTGTAGATCTAAATGGCTTTAGATCTACGATTGTTACAAATTGAAGGTTTCAGCCAAGCAACCCACGATTTATTGCTGTGTAAATAAGTCCAGTAAAATCACAGTCTACACCTCACTACGAGACTGGTTGTTGGCTCAAGCACGAACAGTAGATGCTCCGATATAAGAACCGATCGGTATACGAACACTTTTGTAATCATTAGTCACATGAATGTTCGAGCTTGATTCCCTCCACAAACGTTTCGAATGCATGAAGCACGGAACGGCCAAAGTGTGTGATATATGATCTAGAAAAAGGGAAGCTTCGATTCTCTGCCAAGGTTCTTATATCGATGTTTGGAGAGGAAGTTCAGAACGGAGATGGTTCCTATATCGAACATCTACTGTAATCGGTGGATTTTCAAAAGTAAAATGATCTAATCATTCTCAGTTGAGGTAAGTTGAAGAAATCCACTTTCTGGATTCAAACCGAAAGGGCTAATCATAAATCCTTAACATACCAAATGTATACTGAATACACTTATACTTTCCAGTTATTGTTTACATTCAAGCAAGTGAATTTAACAATTTAATGTAATTGCACTCTTGAAATTCATTAGTGGGACATACAATCGACTGAATGCGCCTATTATATAAAATGTTTAATAAACTGAACTCTGTTTCATAGCATCGACTTATTTTCATTATTTTCCCATGCTTTATTATAAGTTTATGATAATGAACTTTTAAAGTTTAATGGATTAAAATCTCTTAGCATCATTAGTTGAAATTGAGGAGATATATTAGACATATAATGCAATGTCAATATAATATTTATATATTATATATTATTAATATACTCGACTATTCGATTCACCTTCAATCTTTAAGCGTGATGCAAGTCCCAGTAAACGAAAAAAGATTAAAAGTGATTAAAAAATTTTTAATTTCTTTTTTGTTGGTATTGAAATTAAAACAATTCTATCTTTTTTAATCCCATATAATCCGAAATCAATAAATTAAAAAAAAGCAGATTCGCTTCGACCGAAAATCGAACCATGGTCCTCTGCGCAGCAAGTTCGAAGTGCAACCACTCGGCCACACTCACTGTTGTGAAATAATGAAAAAATAACAAATAGTTGAAACAGAAAGTAGAGAATTTTTCTATGTGTTTATATAATAATGTATTTGGGCAGGCTAAAATACATTAAATACCACAATTCACAGCGAAATTTCACTGAATTATTTACTTTAAAAACAATCGAAACAAAGAGTTGATCTTTTTCTGCGTGTATATAAAATAACATAAATACATCAAACATTTTATTAATCTTTTTTTCGCGCTCGAAAAAATGTTGTTTTAAATTTTTGTTATATGAAACAAAAGTTAATTTACATATAAATTTATGAACTCGTGCATCTATTCAATGATCATTATTTATGTTTTTAATCATTTTATCATAATAGTAAATTCAGTATTCACTGAAAACAATTCCAAATTTGGTATCTATTGGGATAAGTTTTAATGTTTGGAATCGTTGGTATTCAAGCGGATCCATAATATATCTTTTGCAATTCTGGGCTGAAATTCAAAATTAATTTAGGGCTATTCAAGGGAATTCATTAAAATGAGTTTGAATTCCAAATATGGAATACAATGGAATTAATTTTGAAATGGTAATTGATAGATTTCGAGGGGATTCAGTAATACATTCTTTTATCCCATATTTGGTATTGAATGGTATTTTTTAATGCGAGGAATTTGAGGGGATTCAATGAGATATTTTTTAATTCCAAATCTTGTATTCGCTAGATTCATTTTGATGGCCGTTTGTAGAACGGCATTTGAGGGGATTCAATAAATCAAAATTCTTTTCATAATTGGGGTTTTATTGGGATTAAAAATCAATACCTTTTTTTAACAAAATGAGATAAAAACAATCAAATTTTAATCTCCATTAATCCCCTTCTAATACCTTTCAATCTTTTTTTGTTTACTGGGATTGGTAATCGATAGTATTCGACAGTATTCAAAGAATATAATCCTAAATCCCATATCTTGTATTAAATAGGATTCTTTCAAATATTGGTAATAACTGGTATTCAAGGGGATCCAAGAAAGGAATTTTTAATTCCAGAAATAGTATTTAAACGATACTGACAGATGTGGAATTCATGGGGATTGAAACATACGTTTTTCATTCCCAGTTATGGCATTCAAGGGGATTGATTTTCACAACGATTATTCGAGGAGGATTCACAGGGATTCGATAATTTCAATTTATATACCTACTTTGGAATTTACTAGAAATCAAAACCACTCTAATCCCTTTTTTAAACAAAATGAATTAAAAGTAATCTCATTTTAATCCCAATTGATACCTTTTTAATACTTTTCAATCTTTTTTCGTTTACTGGGATGAAAGCCTTGCATCGATCCGCAAATTTCTATTGTTATCAATGTAATTATACTTCTTTTATACAACTTATACTTCTTTTATACAACTTATACTTTTCAATTATATATAACGTATCCGTATGTAGCCTTAAGGTAACGCAGTCACCACTGCCACCAAGGCTTAATAAATGTTTTTCGTTCATTCATTCATTCATTAACAAAGACATCGTAAAGCATTTATTAAAGACAAACTTATTAAAATTTGTATATCTTTTGTCGATCTTTGATTTTGAACAATTAAACAAAGTGATATAAAGTAAATTTTGCAGCACTTTTCGCAGTCTCCGAAGAATAATTAAAATATAGCTTAGATCATGATTTCAATCATATTCTTTATTTTTTCAAATTATTTGCAATTTAAACAAAGTTAATTGTGAATCGCAATATTCATCGAATTTGTCTCGTGTGTAGCATTTTTGTAGAAAAATAAACACGTATGTAATAGAATCTCAGAATCTTACAATCTCTAAAGATTAAAATATTTAATAGATATTTTATTTCAAATTACTTATCTAGTATGATGGACTTCTTCCCCAAAAAATATGGATGATGTAAGTCTTGAATCGTATTACATATTGATAATTGTTGTAAAAGGCTTTTCCGGAATACAGAACTAAAACGAACATCTAAATAAAATATTAATAATGGTGTTTCAATTTCCTTTTCAGAGAATTCCTTCACAAAAATTTATCAATTCAAACACAGATTCATGATGGGAACAGAAAGTAATTTCTTATTTTTGCCACCATTATCCATAGCGCTAGTATCTTCAGCTTATTGATTGGAGTTACCTTTCTTGTGGTTTTAGTATTTCAATGATCAATCAAAAACAACCAATCAGATTTCGCACATTTCATCTATTATTGGTGTGCCAGAAAACAAATGAGACAACCAGCTAACGTTTTAGTATCGTTAAGACGTCTCAATGCCATCGTTAATTTTTTGGTCATATTTCTATTTTATCAAATCCATGTTACGGAGGTTTCAAGGATCAATTTTTATAATTTCAAAATGGCTGATTCAATGCGGCGGATGAAAATGTTAAAATCTTGACAAAAACCACCAGAATAAATGCTTGGAAGTATTACAAAATGATTCCAGATTAAAATAATTCAAAATGACGGATCCAATATGCCGAACAAATATGGCGAATCCAAACATTTTGGAAATACGCCGAATCTAAAAATTTCTTTAATTACTTGTGTCTTGTTGGTACAAGGAAACATTTTCATTTAACCCTTTGAAGCACGGTGGTTCCTCTCAGGGACCACCTTTTCTGCCAGATAATTTCATTGATAAAAATTCAATTTTGAGGTATTTAAAAATATTGGTCGGTTTTTTTTAGTAGCTAAGGTATTTGTCTACAATATTATATCACTAATATTCAAATTTCATTTATTGTAAAAATGTTATAATTAAAAAAAAACTAAGAAAATGCATTTTTTGGGAGAAAAAAGCGTTTCCGGATTATTTCAGTTTCGATTTTTATGACAATTTTTAATAAGGGGTTTTTATAGTCACTGGTGACGAATCCGGGGTCAGATTTCAAAAATCCAAAATTGCGAATTCAAAATGGCTGTATGTTCGGAGATTTTTGGGGCCCCGAAATACGTATATGTAATAAGTTTTGAATTTTGAAAACTCTGAGATGGCAGATTCAAAATTTGCTAAAACTATTTTTGAAGACTTTTGAGATTAAGAATTCTAAAATTTAGATAGCATAACCCAGAGCTAACGACGAGGACGTAGTAAGCCTGTAGCTCCACTTTTTTTTTTAAATTTTTTGTTCGTTTCTTAATATTTTTTTATATTTTTTTGTTTTTTTTTACCAGTCATTTGTGGACGTAAATGCAAAAAATATTTAATTTATATTTAAATTAATAATTTTGTCAACAAATCTTTGTTGTTTGGTGATTATATTTTATCTATTTATTTTTTTAATGTGTATATTTTACGGTTCACCTTTAGTCATGTGATGTCTTGGCATGTAATATTTTTTGCATATAATATTTTAACGTGTAATATATTGACGGGTAATATTTTGTGGTAAAATTTTGACGTGTAATATTTATACATATAACCTTATAATAGCAAGTAAATTCGGCTGTGGCCATTCAAATTGGCTCGGTTGTGTCTATTTCTCTGTTTATTGACAAATCGTGAAATATGGTTGTTGATGAAAACATATTTTTTTATTCTTGGCCGTAAAATTGAATGGCGTCGTAACGCCTGCGCAGCCTCGAACAGGCTTCAGAGGTCGTTGGACGTCCAATCTTCATTCAGGCCCTAAAATTCTAATGTTGGATCCGACATTTTGAATATTGGAAATCCGATGCCATATTCGTAATCAGCGACTCCAAAAATCCCCTCGAGTTCCCAGATTCATCTAGATCACGCAACATTTTCCTAGTTTGGTCGGCCATCTTCGATCCGCCATTTTGAATATTTGAGTATTGAGTTTCATCTCGATTCTCGATCAAGCAACTTTCATTGGTGCTACAGACAGGACAGTATACATGATGAATAGTTTTTCTAAGGGAATTTGAGTTCTACGGTCTATAAAAGTTGTTTCACAGTCTTTTCTATCCTGCTTTTATTGTGGCGATGGAGTCAAAACGGCTTTGATTCCGAAACTATCGTCGGATCACGATCTTTTTTGTTTGTTTTACTTGATTTTCTTTGATGTCTCAGGTAAGTTTGTAATTCAAATAAATAATATCATTTACTCGGATAGCAAGGCGTGAGTCTCACATTCGACTCACGTTTGATATCTCATTTAAAAGTATGATGTTTATGAGTGTTCATGGTAGAGTGCAAGGTGCGGGAATGTATTGAGCATGCGCAGTGAGTATTTTGGGATACTTATATTGATTGGCAAATGGTTTTAGTAGCTAACCAATAGGCGTTGGGTTGAACGCCTGTGAGACAGAACTCTAGTTGCCTGCGCATTCGCAAATTTTTCAATAAAGCAAGTCTCCTGATATCTAAGTCTCATATGTGAGTGATAATCGCATTCTGGTTGGACGACACATATAGCACTCACATGGAGTCTAAAAGTGCGCTTCAATGTACCGAACAAATAAATATTTTTTAAAGATTATTGTAGATAGCAAGGGTTCAGGAATTAGTAAAATATACGGGATTGGACTGCGCATACGCAAACAATCTCCGCTTCTACGCACATATAAGACTTCTGTGATACTTGTAATGCTTGGGTAATATATTAGCTAATAAATACCCAGATAACAAGGCGTGAGTCTCACGATATCCTCATATTCGAGATCGCACTTATGAGCGCTTATGTGAATGCATATGAGAGTTCAAGAATGCGTAAAATATACGGGATTAAATTGCGCAGGCGCAAGAAATCTCCGCTTTTGCGCTCTTATGAGATTTATGTGATACTTGTCATGATTGTTTAATAGTCTTGGTACGCAACCAATCGTCGTCGGGTGGAATGCTTGTGCGTCAAGAAGGTAGTGGTTTGCGCATGCGCAAATTGTTCAATTCATATGTGAGTAACGATCGTCATCTAATTGGTGGACACAAATCGCACTCGCATGGAGCGCAAACGTGCGCTTTAGTCTCATTTATGAGTGTCATTATGCATTCAATATGAACTAACGTTGCTATCTGGGTAATATAGTATTGGTTGGGCAACCAATCGCCGTCGGGTGGAACGTCTGTGCGGCTAGAAGTTAGTGGATTGCGCATGCGCAAATTTTTCAATAACAAAAGACTCATAGGTATGTGATTGGCGATCGTCATCTGATTGGAAGACATATATAGCACTCACGTGGAGCACGCAGACGTGCGCTTTGATCTCATTTGTGAGTTCAAATTTCTTGTGTGAATTCCATTATGCACCTTATGTGAACTCACGTTGCTATCTGGGATATGTCATCAGTAAACAAAAATGAATTGAAGCCTCGAAACCCCGAATTTACAGGGGTTAAAAGAAACTGGGAAACATTCTTTCCAAAACTTCTGTATCCTCCCTTATCCCTTTGAATTCCGGTGAATTCAGATTTTGGTTTTAATCCATTCCTATTTATCGGGACGTTGTCATGACTTTCTGTCTGATTAATTCGTGACGGATTCTACAATATGCAGAGCCTTCGAAATGATTCAGCCGCGCATTCTGCACAGAGAGTGAAGAAATGTTATATTTCTTTTTATAGAAACGGTTCATAATAGACAATGTATTTGTCAAGTTAATTTACATATTCCCACATTTCTTCAAAATTTATTTGACCCAGATAGCAAAATAGAAAAGAGTTCAGAATGATTTCAAAATGTGCTCTAAAAGAAATCAGATGTCTCACTTTCTAAGGATTTTCTGAACATAAGTTTATAAAGATCTTATAATGACATCATTTTCAGAAACCTCTCAGAAAATGGGACATCTGCTTTTCAAGCAGATTTCGAAATCATTCTGAACTCTTTTTTATTTTGCTGGCTGGGGTTAGGGATTAGAGTTGCTTCATATAAAATGAAGACGAAAGTGGCAGAAATGTAACCCGTTTCCTGCATATGTGGACTAACATAAATTAATGATCCTGAGTGTTTTAATTACTGAAACATTTTACTGATTCCCACCAAAATGACCAGGTAAGGTTTCATTCGAAACAGAGTTTGGAACCATGAAATTGCTGAAAGAAAATACCGTGAATCGTTTTATCAAGGATTTTCATAAAACTTCGTTTTGGTTAAATTTCAATAAAACAATTAAACACAATAGTTATTAACCAAACCCTTAATTACTTTTTGAAACCGTCTCCATTCATATTCATTTTATAGAAAAATTACATTTACATGTCAGCACCAGAGGGCGTTAATAGGGGCTTTAATTTTAAAATGACTTGAAATGTCAAAATTAGGTTTGCGTTTGCGTTCGAAATTCATGTGCTCCGATTAAAAGCCGCGATAATTTTAAATGATGTTTTCGTATAATAAATTAAAAGTTGTACTCGGGCACTTGCCCAAATTAACGAAGTTTCAATCCCCATGCCAAGATTCGGATATGTTTTAGGATCCCCACTTAAATTAAAATTTCTAATAATTATGTCATTTATACAGTTGGTAAGTTGTGCAAGTTTAATTATAATTAGTTTTTTGATAATAACACTTTATTAATTACTGTTAGCAGTAATCATTTTATATACAGTTATCTTATAAGAAATCAAGGTTAAGTGCTCACGAAATTATTATCGTTAATAACGTCAATACTCAGTATAGTGTCTCTTATTATACTATTATCTATTTGTATTTACTTCTCAATACTTCAAACTTCAGTTTTAAATTTATCAAGTGTAATTAAATAGCTTATAGTTAGTATATGAGCGATTGTGTGGTTAGTGCAATGTTTGTTTTAGGTTATCTAGAAATTTTATATGTGAATGAAACAAAGTAATTATTTACAATAAACAATGAAAATATTTTAATTAGGCTAACAGCACATTGCAATGGAGGTTATTCGAATTTACCACAAAAGCCAAATTAATATGGGACACCGAGATATCACGAGGAAATATCAAGTATGGCCAACAGTTTGATAACTGGATAAAATTTGGTTAGTGAAAGAGAATAAAAATATGTATCTGAAAGGTAGCTAAATTACTAGTATTTTCATTTTATACAAATTTCAGTTCTATATCACTTGTACGTTGTGGAATATATCTGCAGTTGCATCAGTCCAATCGTTTGTTTCGTAAAATTATATCCTGTTCTAACATGGAGTCGCCCGAAGTTAATTTTGCCTTGGTTGATAACTCATGGGTTGGATATCACAGTACGAAAAATTATTTCTGTAATAATTATTGTAATTTTGTACTCTGCTGATGTTTTGCCATTATCAACGTTTGTGGAATATCTAGCAGTGGAGTCCGTCAACATGTGTAAATAATATCCACATTCATATTAAATAACTAAATTCTTATTGCATTCTGATCTAACTATAATATGCTATGAATTTCCTATTTCAGTTCTGGCCATGTATAACTGGTACACCTCAATCGGTCTATTTTGGGATCTAACGCATCGTGAAGCTAATAAAAAGTCGCGAATATTACGTATTGATTTAAGGGAATCAGAGTTTCAAAAAAATTCGGATATCTCAAAAACAAATTCTTTTAAATTACATCAAAATTATATATCTGTGCCGAATTTAAAAGAAATAGCAGACCAGGCTCGCGCTGATGAAAGAAGCCTGGACCGATCTAAATCGGTTTCAACTATATCGTCTTCATCCAGTCCAGTATCAGAAATGAGCGTTCCAACTCCAAATGAGTTCGAATCGAGTTTAACACTCGTACCAAATTCAACGAAAGTATTAAATATGACTAAGGAAAATCTCAAACGACGTCGTTTAAAACTAGCGGCTGTTGACGAAATCTTAGTGCCACATCCGAGATCCAAACCTATTCTGGAAAATAGAAGGTCTGTAACTAAATTAGATCAATTTGCTGAACCCAAACCAGTAACCTTCGCATCTTCTACAAGGATTTGTTTGCAAGAACCAGCGGCGCAATTTGACGAAAATGAAATCATACTTGCGGAGAAATTTATGAAAATACTCAACGTATCTCAGGTTATCAGTGACGAGGTTTCCTTTGACACTTTAGACGACAGTATGGAATTAAATGAATATTCTGGAAACACGAATAATTCGGGAAATATCTCAAGTTTAGGATCCACCATAGATTCGCTTAACAAGAATCCTTCATTGGAATTAAAACAATCAGTACAATCTAATAAGTGCTCATGCACTAGTGTTAACAACGCGATAAATGCAAGAGAAATGGACCATATAGCAAATAAAAAACCGTCAGATGAAGACGTAGCGCATGATATAATCCATCAGGGATGTTATTGTAGTGAAACAGATTCAGATAACACATTGGTAGATAATGACAATGATAGTTCCCTTCTAGCTAAGTATGATACAAACCCGATCGTACCTAAAGTCGAAGATAATTCTTCATCTAGGTACCCAAACGAAAGTAAAGATATTGGAACTAAATCAGAAAAAACAAAATCAGTGAAAATAATTCTGCCACATAATGTTGCGCCTTTCAATGATAATACCTTTCAAGACGAAATTCAGCAAACTGTTAATTTTATTCTAGAAAATTGTGTCGACTTACCTGAGTCAAAAGTAGAGCTGGAAACGTTTACACAAAATTTGCCGCAGAAAGATAATTTGATAACGAATTACGTACAGCACGACGACATTTCTACGACTAAATCCATATCGGAAATTGTGGAAAATCCGAAATCGAGTACTGATTCGTCACAAAATTGGAATGATATAAACCTGAAAGCAAAAGAAGTTACTCATGCTCTTGGACTAATTGAACAAAATTCTGTTACACAAACATATAAACCAGTGGATCAGTCAAGACCCCCATTTTTAAATACAGAATTTATTGATAATTTATATAAAGATATGAAACAATTTCGTACCACATCTATTCAACAATATTCGGACAATGCAGAAGTAGGAAACATTAATAACACAAAATATCCCACTTTATCGGGATCACCAGATTATTGTAAAAATTGGGTTGCTTTAACAAACCAAGAATCGAAGAATTCCGACGGTTGTGGAAATCTCATTACTGATAATCCTCAAAAAGTAACCGATAATTTCGAAAATCTGGAATCCAAACCAAAAGAAGTGTCAGATATGTCGATAAATCCAAACGATAGTAATCCTGTAACGTCAAACAGTGAAAAAAAGGAACTCGAAAATTCTGGTTCTTCCGGCTCATCATTAGATACGTCTATTGCATCGTCAGTTTTAGCGCCACTCACGCAATCAAGGATCAGCACAAATCAGCAGTTTCGCAAGCCTCCAGAAAAAAATGCAGATGAAATATCTCGAGATAATTTAAATAACAAAGAAAATGCAACAGCGAACAAAACGTTAAACTCAAAAAAATTACGAAAAACTTCAGACATAGAGTATTTGAAAATGTATAATGATCTGACTCTTGTTCAATATAAAAAGCAGATGCTTGCAAAGGACAAGAAATCAACAAGTTCTTCGATATCAGTTCCCAAAATATCAGAACGAATTATTCGACAATCTAATGAAAGATTTGGTGGGTTGGGAACAATGCCTAATAAACGTAGCCGTTCAAAACCATTAGATAATAATCCGAAACTCAATGCCGAATTGCTTGGTAAATCGCCCAGTATTCGTAAACAATTCACAAAATATCGTAGCCAAAATAATAGTCAGGCATTGAGATCTCCAACGATATCATGTAAAAGAATGGAAGGCGCAACGTGTGGAAGAGATTTAATTGCTGCTAAAGCAAAAGAAAACCTTCGAGATGCGACAAATGAACAGTCGCAATTGAGTGTTCATAATTCTACGAAATCATTTGATGACACCACCGAACCATCAATCTTAATTCTCTCAGGGTCTTCGTTTATTAAAGAATTTGGTAACCAATCAGTACCTAAACGAAATATTCGAGAAGCGATGAAAAATATTGATTGGAGCATTCGAGTAAATGATGACTCCATAATGACTCACAAGAAACCAAAATATCATATTTGTAAATCAAATTCATTTGCAGAGAGCGAATTATTTGATATTTTCGATGGCGATACCCTATATTTATTACATTATGCTTTATCGTTTAATGATGAACGAGGTTTCCAATTATGCTGTCAACCGTCAGAGATTTATCCTATTTATGAAACGTTAGCAATATCATTATCTGAAATTATTAAAGGTACAGAATGGAGAAGCGCATCGCAAGAACACTTTTTCCAACCAGAACTAGAAGATGACGTTGAAATCTTGTTTAATGACGGTCCGCTTGTAGATGAAATCGTGATAAGCGTCGGCGATATTTTGGAAAAAGAGGAAACTGACTTAGGCTCAGCTTGTCTATACATAAATGGAACTAGTTGCATGACTGAACTTGTAAATAGTTTAGACGAGTTTATTAACAAATCGAATAAGACTTTGGAATCGTTTCAGAACTCAATAGACGAAATGAATCATTTTGAAAGAATTCATGTACCTCCGGAAAAACGAAAAGAGGCGGAGACTCTACCGCTTTCGACTAGTCGTGATTACCAAAAAAACAAAATAGCATCTGTCATTGCTAAGGCTAAAGACGACTTAAAAAAATTACACAAAAGGGAAAGAGATTTAATTAATATGATAAATGAATACAAAGGTTTGGCCGATCCGACGACCGATAATCGTCAAGGCCAGATCAAAAATAAAAAATCAATGTCTTATAGTTCAGATCTAAACTATCCTTCAACTTCTGCTGGTATGAACTATATTATCGGAGTTACACCAGACTCATCAGAAAGTAAATTCGCGAATTTACATGCAATTTTAGAAGGTAATAACGAAAATGAATATTTTGATTCCCCTACTGTACATTCGATTGAGAGTGGTGTAAATAAGCGAAAAGTCAACGCAAGGAGAAATATTGGAAATATAAGAAAATTTCCACATAAATCTCGATTTCAATACAAATTTCATCCCCATCAGCCACGACGAGGTGGTGGCTTATCCTCTAGCAGTACTAAAAATTATGCAAAGGAGGCAAGCATCGTGAGTTCTGGGTATTCTAGGCAATCGAACTCGTCCCGAATCAACGTATCTGATAGACATATAAGAATATTACCTTATAATACACCAACACCAAATCAAATAAAAAAGCAGAAAGTGAAAATTGTTCCCTTGGACTCCGTGAGCAATAAATCGTCGGTAGAACGTTTGAAGACTGTTTTTGACCACTTCGCCGAAGCCATCGTCAAAGAAAAAAGAAGGGTATCGGATGACATATTTAAGAATAGAATACGAGAACTTGCAAAAACTCCACAGTTTGCAAATATTTCATCTATATTTTCAGAGAAAGGATCATTATCTGTCATATCTTCAGAAATTGAGCTAGAATCAATTGAAAGATCCACACCAATTACGGAGTTTATTTATCCTATTAATAATCCATTGATTTACGAGATGTCTATTCTGAGAAAGTCTAAAAATAGTCCAGATGACGGACCTGGAAACTCATCTTCAACCGCTGAAGAAAATGTAATTGAGGACGAGTTACTGCAAGTAGGACAAATGATAGAACATCTTTTGGAGGATATGTTGGAAAAGGTGACAGAAGAAAATGCTATGTATGATCTTCAACATCCTCAACGTAATTATATACCACATATTGAAGATTCTTCTGGTCTTGATCATATATATAAATCAGTTATCGAATCAGTGTCAGCAACTATACAGAGATGGGCAGAAGATAGCGATGAAAGCTTAGGAGTTGATATTGGTTTACGCACGTCGCAAGGACTACTTCAAGACCGTTCCATGGAGAATAGTTTAATGGAGGAATTTTAACAACCTGTAAAATGCGTTTCAATAAAAATACTTATGTATAAAATTGCGTTCAGTCCTTTAGGTAATACACAGTAACAAATGTTATATACACATTGTTCGAGTATAAAAATAGCTTTATTCGCTGCCCCTTTCGGTAACTGAAAGGAATGGCAAATGGCAGTCCCACATTAAATTAAATTACATGAATTTTCTTTATACAAACGTCTACTTATAAAAGACAACGTAATCTTTTGATTTTCGTACTATTAAATAATACACTTCCTACTTTAAACAGATCAACGATTAGGTGCCGACTAATGTCTTTTTTAAAGTCAGTTTTAAGTCACATTCGGCACTTTTCGCGAGCACATATATCAATTTTTCTGTTTAAAATTCTAGGATTTCGATATCCTAATTTCTCAACACGTATCGTCGAATCCTTGATCCAATTCCGGCACCATGTAATTTGGGTCGCAAACAGTATTCTTTACTGCTTCGTGCACATCAGCTTGGAAGATACGGAAGTTAACTTCATTTTTATCTAAATTACCGTAAATGTACATGGGCAATTTATTCGATAAAACCCATACACTTTGATTATCTTCATGATCGATACGAACGTCATTCGGGAAAACTAAAGAAACGTTACTCGTGCCAATAACTCCTAAATTTTGAGGAATGTATTCCTTTCTCGTATCCCAGCACCAAACGGAGTCTCTGGTAACCATATTGAAAAACATGACACCATTGCTATCAATTGCGGAACCAGATGAATGTCCGTAATCCTTGGCTCTTGGTTTTCCTACTGGGACGAATTTTTCGATGTTTTCACCAGCTGTTCTTTCATCTTTAAGTGCAGATACTGGTACCGCAAATTCTCGGAAGCTGGACATGGGATGAAAGAAAAGTGTTTTTTCTCCATTTATGTCCACTGGACTGAGGGCAATTCCGAAAAGTCCATCAGTCCATTGGAATTGCAATCCATGAAGCTCGTACCTGGAGGATAGAGGGTCTGGGAAAAAGTAATGATGTTGTATTCTAAACGAGGAATCCTTGTAAAAGTCATAAGTCACGAGGCCGAATCTCCAGACATCCGAAGCATAAGCTCTTGCACCTTGACAATCTCCGTTACGGACGTCAACGATGATGTTCGTGTACAAACTGTCTTGTTTTATTTGATTTTCGGGGAACGTGAACTTTCGAATAAGCTGATCGGTTCTCAAGTCAAAAATGAAAATGGCTGGAGGACATAATTGTAATGGGCTGTCCGAAGTAACGTCGACTTTTCCAGAGTCCAAAACCCAGAGGCGGTCACATTCGTCAACTTGCACTCGAAATACTGATGTCAAACCGTCGCAATTACCTGAAATCAATTTGAGTGAATAATTGCCTTTGACATTCATCATAAAAGAATTATAATACACCAATGTTAGAAATATTTATTGTTATTTAAATTAATAATCATCGACTTATTTATGGTTTACTAGCAATAGTAGTTGAGTCACGATCGATCTTACCTAAATGATGCCAATCCCAGTTAGGATACGGTGTAAGTTTGGGACTCATCGTATGTGAATTTCGCGGTACTGTAGCTAAAGTAGCAGAAATTCCTTTCTTCCATCGTGGCAGAGTAAGGAATACTTTGTCTTTCCAAACTTCAAGACCCAAAGGTAAATTATTTTCTGGTACGTATGTTCCTTTGACAATTTCTCGGTTACGAACGTCGTCAGATCCAAATTCGAAGTCGACAGTTTTCCATGCATATCTCTTCAGATTGAAACACGCAATAAATTTTAAAGAATGAAGGAAATAGATTAATTAGTATGTTAAATTTGACATTATATAATTTACCAGGTTCATGGCTGGTCCAGCGTATTCATTTTTGTATCCCACGTCAACAGGAGGTCTGTATGTGTGATGTGGGTTGTAAATTTTTTCGCTTTCTTGGATCCCAATGTTCTGTTCATTTGATGACGTAAAGGGTTGTACTGAATTGCTGCCAATATTACTTGAATCCAAATTGCGACCGGTTTTTTTACGTCCAAGCTCTGGATGTCGAAACGGCGACGAGTTTGGGTGAATATAACCATTCTGCTTTTGAAGCAGCATGGGATTTAACAGCTCATCGTGGGATTTCGGGTAATTGCAATTGGCATGATTCGGAGGTCCTTCTTCTCGAAAACCTGGATGCGTCTACATGAAAAAAGATTCCAATTAAATCATGAAATATTGGAAAATTAAGATAATGGTATTATAAAATGACATTCGCAGACTTTTGGAACGGCAATAATTTAATATAAATCTGCGAACAAGGATATGATACTTTAAGTACAATACTTTTGCTAATTATTATTTATAACTTGAGTTACTAATAACCATAAGTAAATGTGAAATACTCATTAAAACAATGAATTATTGGCTATTTGTGTTCCTATTACATTAAGACGTTCAATTAGTTAATTGCATTCTAAATTTATATTGATTTTATTGTGAAGAAATATATTGATGTATTAGCATACAAAGGTTTAGATTCAATTAGAGAAATAAAAATTATGTATTATCGTTAAACAATATTATAAATAATTTGTCTCGACATTTACTTTTAGTATGGTTACATCCACCATTAAAATCAAAAGTTATTTAATTCTTTGTTATGCGGTCGTCAAAATGCTAATCACCTTTCTCACAGCTTTATAAGTTTAGTACTTTTTACTTACTACTTATTATGAGATTTCGCTGACAACGTAAATAACTTTATTTATTTCTAATTAGTTATTATGAATTATAATTTTGAACTTGAGTCATTTTTAATTTTGAAAATCTTCAGCCTATTTCAAATTTCAATTTCGAATACATAATCACTAGTCTTAAAAACTAACGCTAATTGACAAATTTCAAGTAAATTAAATGATTTTTTACAAATTTATCCGTCAGATTTTAGCCGCCATTTTAAATTTAAAAAAAATGGACATCGAATTCTTAGTCAGTAATCCTTAATCTATCACAATAACAATATACTAATAAATTTCACAAGTTTGACATCGAAATCATCGTTAATAAATACGAAAATCCAAAATGTAACGCTCATCTTTATCAGACCGGGCGGCATTCGGGAACTTTCCGCCCCTTTTCCGGGCGGAAAGATGGATTTTTCGTGCTGCCGTGACAAACAAATTATTTTCGAACATAATTAACTATAGTTTTTTATAATTTCGAAGTGTGCTCTTTTCAAATCTCAGGCGTGATTTTGTAAGATAGTCATCAAAACACAAAAGAACATAGAAAAATTTTATTTTTATTCCAAATAATTATAAATTATAATAAGAAAGCGTTATTCAATCTGGTTCAGATCATCGATAGGTAGGAATAGTGACTTGTACTTTGAAGTCCAAGGGAAGTAATTACAAAATTCTCAATGGCGGATCGCTATGACGGTTTCAATTGCGAAAATGTACAGAAGATCAGGTTTCTCAATTTTTATTTGTAGTAAAAATTGACCCAGAAAGCTTAAACAATCATTACCATCGTCTGATTTTAAGCTGTCAATAAATCCAATTTCGAGTTTATCGTGAACAGTGCTTATGTTATCAGCCTTCCAATAATGTGAGAAATAATAACATCTTTTAAGGTTTCAGATATCAAAATTTTATTTTAACATCATATTCTGACTTAATTCCTAAATTTAAACCAATATTTAAAAGATGGCAGACCAGGTTGTAGGACTTATATATTTGTGTGTGATCAAAAATCGAATTTTTCTCAAGGTGATGAAATAAGGGACCATTTTTAGAATTCTGGACGTTAACTAGTTGACTCACTCAAATCGTGTATATTTTAACAAATTATTAAAAAATGTTGCAATTCAAAAATAAGTAATGTAAATATCGTTACTACAAGGAGAAAAATGATTCACTAGTAGTTATTGTAAGCTAATTTCACGGCTCTTAAATTAACTGTAAAGTTATAACAGTAACTGTAAAGTTAAAAACGATAGGTAACTTTGAAATGAAAATACCAGCACTTTCATTAAATTATATATTTTATTTAATTGTATTAACTCATATATTTTAACATTCAATGAGTGTTCGTTAACTGTTAATAAACAGCTGTCGTTTGAACAGCGCATGTCAACAATGCGTCGAAAAATTCGCAGAAAATCGAGTGACTGTTCATGTGTATGTTTGTTTATCTCTGTTTCGGCAAAACTGTGAGCGCGTAAATATATCATGTAATGATATGTATCAACACATATATCATGTAATGATCACAATATTAATATTTAAAATTTTAATATTAACTATTAACATAAGAAATTTAACCGAATATCAGATTGCGTTAACTTCAGGAGAAAGTACGTTACCTTAACTTCGAAATCTAAATTCTGTTAGCTTTACTATGAAGCTATATTACATTAAATGTAAACAAACATTTCTCTCAGTGTATATTATTGTGTTAAAATAGAATTTCTAATTCCAAAAAAAATATTAATCCAGCGTACTTTTTGCTGTAAATCATTAGACATAATTAATTTGTATTATGTACTATCACGTCTCTTACGCGATGAAAACCAGTCATTAATAAATGAAACACGTAAAGTGTGAGAGAAGTTGAATATTGATGAGCGGTGTCAGGTATAATTTGCATATAAATGACATGTTTAATTTGTGCGAAACTACTAACGTGACAAATTATATTACAATGTTTTCCGTGTTTTATAATAGTGCGCATAAAAATAGATTGTGCAATTCCGGCGCATCTTAGTGTTGGTTTACAAGAAATCTATCAGTGGGAGTACTTAATGCTTGGAAAATGATAGTAATATTAAATTTCGACATTTTACGATCTAATTGTCTAGAAAGAATTATTCAAAAAAAGTCCCGTCATCATGCACTCATTCATTCGCTTTATTCCCAGGCCGTCTACGCTCCGGATTCTAGTTGCCTTTGTAATCAAGATAGCAGATTTTATGACCTCGTTAATCTTACGCGTACGGCTCTCGACATTTATTGATGTGAAGATTTGAATACGAACTTTGGAAAAAATAAAACGAAACAATAACTTTACTTTATTAAAAAGTTTAGTGAAAGTTTGTTCTTGACGAAATGTATCGCCCTTTTTTGTGGGAACGCCTTGACTATTCAATATCGATGACTTTGAAAATTGTAAACAGTATATTTTTTGTTTTAAAAGAAGATGTATGCATTTTAAGATTTTCGTAATTTTTTATTTTAATTACAAAATTTAAGAGTATACGGTCCTCAAGGCTTTTTGGTTGATATCAATATTTCCGACCGAGTATTAAATGAGTAATAAAAATGTAGGCACCATTACTAAGGCGTCATATTTGTTGCAGCTACTTGATATATGGCAATTAATTATGTGCTGGAAATACCTATTTAACTAATTTTATTAAGTAAATGAGTTGATATTGCGCCGAAGTATTTTTTTTATCTTTATTTAAATACTTGTGAATTTTAAAATACCAAAAGTAGCATAAATAAATCGTGGGGGTTGGGACATTGTGCGTCCCTATTTTTTTTACGATTTGTGGGCGAAATAAGGAAATAACAATAATACGAAAACGGAGAGAATAATGTGACCCGAAATGACATGATGCGTCTTTTATTATCTTTACTATCTAAAGATGCTATCACAAATTTGTACAAAGGACCATGTCGGATGATAAAGGGTGGTGAATCATCAGAGCTTGCATTTGTTACTCAAAGTCAGAAATCATAAGTTACATTAAAAAAAAAAATAAAAAGTCTCTTTGATGATTAATATTGTGCCATTGATCTTTGGTCAAAGTTTTTTGTTATACAGGAGCGAAAAAGTTTTTACACGAAAGTCAGAGGTCATGGAAACAGACAATGATGTTTAAAAGTAAAACCTTACAATAATCACTTTCATGAGTATTCATATGTTGTTTTGAGATAAAACATTACTTGGGTAGTAAATTCGGTTAATGTAGAACTTTCTGTCTGCACTTTTCTAACTAGTCTTGTTTTTTGTTACGCACCCGACGAACGTAACCTGTCAATTGCCCTAAATTAAGACTTGCTTTTTTTCCCTTCTTTCATAATGCATGTTCAGACTAGTATTTTTACTCGTAGTTTTTGATCTATTTTTCATTTCATTGTAGATGTAGATTTGTAATTTTATTTTATTCGATTATTTTTCCATCAGATCGTCGTTTAGTTAAGCTGGTAAGTGCAAAACGCTGCAAGTAAACAAATTCCCATAATGTTCTAAATTTCTGAACTATATAACGGCTGATGTCCTACCAAGTTGACAAAAAACTGTTGTATGTATTTAAATAATTTTCGATTTAAAAATTGTAAAATAATGTAAAGAAAGTGAGGCAATGTTTATTCGACAATCGTTATCCGGTTATTTTTATAGAAAATTATATCAATAAGCGCATTAATATGCAAAAACCACAAAATAACAACAATAATAATGATTCCATAAAGGTATTCAATGTGTATTTACAAATCCCGTACATACGAAACAAATATTATTAACAGCTCTTTAAGACCTATGAGAGTTATTAATTTGAAAAACTGATCACATACAACACAATATATTTGCATACTCTGCAAAAGCTGGGATTGCCTTGTATGTAGGTGAAACAAACGGCAATTAAAAATCAGTTTTAGTGACCCTAGTCAAAATCAAACCATTTATTGGGTAAATATTAAACAATTTACTATATTAAAGATATAGGGAAATTGATAGTGTAAGAAAAAAAATCTATAGATTTCTACTAAGGCAAAAACAAAAATAATATGAATATTTTAATTTTTTGGCATCACCTTCGTGGCATTTGAATTATTATATTTTTTCGGGAGCAAAATAGCACATTCTCTCCCTAGGGAGCAAAATCAGTTTTTCACACTCGTTTCACTCGGGCGTCGAACTCGCACTGCGTCAGCAAACACCTATTTTGGTCTCTAGTTGCACAATCTGTTATTTTATATTATCGACCTACACTACATCGATTAAACTTACACTGTATATTGAACACAATGTATCCAGTTTTCAGTGAACTGGAAATAACGTCTTGCCTTTAGATTTTGTTTATACTTATTATATAAGTCATTTATGTACTTTCATCATACGAGAGATGTAAATCTATGTTTAGAAAATGATATGTCAAATAATTCTTTCTCTATCAAACTAGTCTGATCTATTTCCTCGATACAGCATCTACGTTCGGATGCATTTCATGTTTCCTGCTTTGTTCAACATGCTCGTAGAGATGAACCTTTTATTTCGAGATCGATTTCTCCGATAGTTCGACCGTCTCTTCAGTCACGAAAACCATAAATCTCTTCCTGAACTCTTTTATTGCGTTTTCCTTCCAATTTCTCTGTTACTCTATCAATTTCATGGCAATCATGTCGTAATGTATGCTGTCTTCTTTGTTTCCAACTTGTAAATACTCAATTTTAATGCAATTTAACCTGGATACGTCAAATTCGTTATTGATTAAAATACAATTTGCATTCTTTACATTATGAAGTTAAATAACAAAGTTGTGCATATGACTCTAATGATTACGAAATAGTTCGAACCATTCACATATTCAATGTAAAATATGTCTTAGATACTTGAACATCTGTCCTTTAAAATGACTTCATTTTTGCATTTATTTTTGCACAATCTATTACATTAATTGCACTTTATTTAAAATATTTGATTGCATATTCAGTAAGAACATTATAATATGACAGTTCTAGTTCGTTTTGGATTCTCTGAAACTTTTGGCGATATTAAAAATACTTAGTGGGTATTTTTTAAAGATTTTTTTTCTCTTATTTATCGTATTTTCAAAATATTGAACAAAAATTACATTAAACTGAAAGTATTTCGTACAATATTGTCAATTTTTTTTACACGGAGAGAAATGATGGCAAGAAATTGATGGTAGAGATAAATATATTATCGGATACCATGAAGATGTTACTAGATGTTATTTACTATCTCCTTTTTACAATCTATGATGATATTGAACACCTTAAAACGGGTAACATTTGCGCAAAATAATTGTGAGATGCGCATATACGAAACTTTATAATAGTACCTCACGTATTAATGGCCGAAAATAAAGTTTTACGCCCACGGACGACGAAGTAACTAATAATGTTAGATAAAGAAGCGAAGAACAATATTTTTCGCCCGAGCGAGTGTAAAAATCGAATATATCCTTCGAATATTAAACTGAGATAGGTGGGGAACTCTTATCTCAGCCGTGTCATTTTCGAGGGGCGTAAAATGAGATTTTACGCCCGGGAGGGCCAAAACTCTTAAGGTTATGAAATTAATTGTCATACTTTTAAAAAATTAACAACTTCGTTAAGTTGTAAAAGCAAGTTGGCAAAATGGGTATTATAAAATCTTTGATTCGTTGTTTTAAAGGTAAAATTTCATTGTATTAATTAGTTTCAAAAAAATCTCAATCCTTATTATCGTGTTTCACTTAGAACCCAATTTAATAAAACTTTCTTTTATTATTCGAAATGTAATATATTTTCATTACACTAATAACATTCTTCACGTACAATCATTGAATTTTAGTAAGAATATTATGTGGGTCTTCCTACTGAAAGGGACCTTCAAACATGTTGACAACGTCATAATAGTTTTAGAAGAAGTTTTGTTTGTATTACTTATGTTTCTCAATTTTGTTCGAAATTATTTTGTAAACTATCCTATTTTAGCCATGATTTCACATATTTAAAGTATATTTTACATTTTTCATTCATTATCGAGCATTTGAAAATTGACGTAACTTTTTAACGAAAACAGTAAATTATAGTATATTGTTAATATTAAAAAGTATTTAGCAATACAAATCAAAGTTTTCACAGGATTCACTACATAGATTATATTCATACCTTATAAACTTTTGATCAAGTCTATTCGACTGTAAAAAATTAGTGTAATTTTCGTAGCCTAGTTTTTTTATCAATAACGAGATAATTTTATGTATTTCAACCCTACTACATGAACAGTATACTTATTATTAACGACTTTAGATAAATAAATTCTTATATTCTATATCTTAGAAAATAGTAACATTTTGTCACTATAAAGCCTTTTAATTTCATAACATACTATTCTTCCTGACCGTACGATTTACTTGCAATTTACTACACGAATCTGAATTTACATTTTAAAAATTCAAAATTTCGGAACCAATAAAACGGACGAGTTTGACAAAAATTGCTTATTTTTGCATGAATTATGTCACTCTGAGGTTATCGGTAATATTAGAATTTTTCAGAATTCTTTTGAAATTTTTAAAATTGTCTATAGAAATTCCACAAAAATTCTATTGCATTCTATGAGGCATTCTTAAATCTTTTTGTTATTATAATTTTCTAAAAAAATCTTGTAGTTTTTAAATTAAAACCTCCTAAACATAATGGGCAAATATTCTTGTTTCGCCAGTTTGTATAACAAAAAATTTACACTTAAACTCATTTTTTAGTAATAATTTGTTTTTTTTTTTGTTCTTATTTTGGATCACCATTGGAAATTTTGATAAAAAAAAATTATCAATTTCATGTGTTCAAAAATTTGTGTGGTCCAAATATATCCCATTTAGAGAACTCTTTTTAAATAATTATATACTAAATTCAAATAAATACGAACAAACCGGGTTATGAAATTTAATTTACGAATTTTTAACTATAAAATCTGGCTTAGAAATATAAAATTAAACAAAAAATTCTGTTTTAAATATGGGCTCAACATGTTAACAGAGTTGCAGAGTATAAATTGTTTTGAGGAAGTCAGTCTTATTTGAAACAGTTTTTTTAGGATATCAAATTTTACCACATTTTTGTTGACATTTTCAATTCAAATTAAAAAAAATAAAAATCAAATTTTTTATGCATGTTTGAATTAAAATTAAATATTAAAAAGCTTTTTTATTTGTTTTGTTGCAAGTAAAAAGGAGAATTGGACGTTTTCAAAAATCGTAATGAGAACCACAGTCGTACATGTTTGTTTATTTTAGAGTAGTTAGTCAACCGGATAATGTTCGTTATTTATCAGTCGCTAATATTGCGGTATTTTCAATTGAATAAATCCAGACTTGCTGCTGAAAAGGTACTAGATATACGGTGAACATTTTGGAATTATGAATGTCGGAACCAATTGCTTGATACCAAATATTTATAGATTATCTGTCATGGTAACAATTTTGAAAACAATTACAGAACAAAGTAGAAATAATTCCCAGTAGAAATTAATGACGGTTGACAAACGTACTACAAACCGATTTTACGTAAAATAAAGTATACCTAAGTAGTCACACCTAAATTATTAGTTGCGAATTCATGCAAGACCCAACGTTCAATTATTCCATATCCTCTCGAAATTAAATTACAATGAATTAGTACAATTGCATGAATTTTGTTCCAGGTATGTGCAAGAATGTAAACGTTTTTCGTATGTCATATTCATTTAATGAAGATCCGCGTTTCACACGATTACGCAAGGGGACGTAAAGTTTATCGTACTTTAATGACGAGCCTTATTTTATTGCTTCAAGTATTTGCCCCATTTTCATATCTTTTTTCGAGAAAAATAAAGATCGAAACGTAAATATGTTTTAATGCTAATTTGATTATACAATTTTAAAATGTGCATCATAAAAAATGCACCCGCGGTTTGATCAACGTCACTCTCACTAAGAATCGGAGACTGAATCGTATCGATTAAAGTTGAAATAATTCAATCGATAATTTTGTAGTTATACAATAAACAATGGCATAATTACCGAAGTTTCGTGGTGAATTAGTGGAGCCTCCAACTCTTGTGAAATTTGCAAATTGGGACTGGCGGGAGTTGCGAAGTCACGAACTCCCAAGAGCGACATGGTCAGCAACCATGGCATGACGTTCGCCATACCTGTAACAGTTTCAAATGTTTTTCTTAGTCAAGGAAGAACTCTGTACCATACTAATTACAACAGAACCTCACTGTTTATTACAGAAATGATCGACCCACATGATGCAACGCTGCACCCTTAAGTAACCGTTCCCATTCGACGTGAGATTTATACCGCGTGATATCTTTTGTAACAGTGCGAATATTTCTTGTCGAATCGTTGCAGTTAAGTGCTCAAAAGGTCATAAACTCTCAGTTATTAAAAATGTTTTGTCTAAAGAGACAAATTAAGAAATTTTATATCATCTTTCGAGCTGCAGATGTATATAAAACTAGCAAAAATCTGGAATATTTAATAAAAAGATGCAAAACGATTCCATTTTAAATTTGTATATCTCAGCAACTTACCAATCAAACTATATTTTTTTCAAATAACTGTTTTAATAGTAATTTTCGTATTAAGGGCGTAAAGTGGGCTTTTGCGCCCGCAGGCAATTTCGATACCAAAGGGACGGGTAAGTCTTAGTAGGACAATAAGATTATTGGAACTACTAAGATATAGTGATTTTATTCAGATATAAAAATCTTAAAAATAAACATCAATTTCTTTTAGATTAGTTATATTATTGTGAAAATGTTTCGAGGTTACAAGTTCAATTCTTATTAATGATGCCAAAAGCAATGAGAGTAGTCTTTGCATTCGTATAATTATGTTTCGCTTGTCATTTTAAGGATTTGAAATTGCTAAATAAGAACAAGGACATCCGATCACATTGGTTATAAATTAGTGAAAAGTTGTTATTTTATAAAAAAAAAAGGTAATTACTTTATACAAATTAATCAAACAGATTAGGAAAAAAAAACTCCGAAGCTACAAATACTATAGCAAATTTGAAGATAGAGATATACTTCTAAATTATATTTTGGAAGGTTTTGAATTTTTGGAAAGGGAAAAAGGGAAATCGATCCGAGCAATCTGTGTAAGTGTGCAATACATATGAGAACTTTCTTGTAATGTTGTCAATAAATAAAATATGCTGCAATTCGAATTATGTCTGACTAATTTTAATTTTCAGTTCTACTAATTTCAGTTGCAGCACACGTCCACATTCAATTACAAAATACAAATTGCTAAAAAATTGTACTATTTTACATAATAAATAAAGTAGATGAATTATTAGAATCACAAAATGAACTTCAGAATGAAAAAGATAATTGAAGCAGGAGTTATTGCTTGATTTTCATCATTTTATTAAAAAACTATTAAACTTCAAAAAAAAGATAATAATATGAAATGTTTCAAATTTTTAAATCTAAAAGTTTTTTCTAACTTCTTGAATTGTTTTTCCCAATAATCAACATTTATCTAGAATGAATGTATGACAATCATCTGCAAACAAATCTTCATTTCGTAATTTTTTAATATTATCTGTAAAACCAATGTATCCGATGTAAATCTCGCAAAGGTGAATCTCGCCAAAGAATTCATCTAAAATCAATGCTGAATTATTTGCAAAGATACAAATTTTTTACTGAAAAATTAAGTAGATAAAATATTCATACATGATATCACACATATATCCTTTTCCACATAAAAAATGTGGCAGTTTTCAGATGGAAGTTGAAATGACATTTTTTTAAATTTAAGTTTTTCAAAATTAAAAATCTAGAGGCTTTTTAAAAAACCGTTATAAATAAAAAGTACTTATAATTCATCGAGGAATATACTGGCATTTTTTAGATTTTCATATTGTGCAAAATGTTTCTGTGAACTTTTTTGATAATGTTAAATTTTCCCATTTGCAGGTTGCTTTTATTTAGAACTGTCTCATTTCAAGCAACCGTGAGATAATAATCCTTTTTTAAGTGGTTTACTTTTTATTTAATATTGTATATTTAAAATATAAGTGTTCTCTCTTAAAAAATCATTTTTTTCTTTTGTTTTTTTAGCTCCTAATCCGACTGAGCAGCATTCGAACAATTTCAACACTTTTATTACATAAATCCGAAAAAAGACTTGTCTTATTTAAACATGAAATAAAATTCACAATTAAAAAAAAATAAACAATTTTTTATAATATCCGGTTTTATTAGAAACCAGCTAAAATCATAGGTATTTTTTATTAATTGTTTAATCTTTTGCAGATTAGTAGAATCTTTAGAATACTGAAATGCTATACTATGACTTGAAAATAAAATAAAAATGTTCTGGTAAGTTAACCACGGGTTTGACAAAAGTAAAAATGAAGTTGAAAAAGAATGGATTAAGTCTATTACAGTTAGATTTATCTAAATATTTATAATTTTCAATCAAGTTCTGATGCACTCTCCCAATTGAGCCTATAACTTATGAATTATTAATCCAAATATTGTCCATTACTTAATTTCTGTTTAAAATTTACAGCATTTGTAATTTTCATTCAGTGGAAATTTAAATAATTTAATCATTAGCCATGTTGAAAACCATCGAAATGCTGCTTGAGAAGATTCTTGAATCAGTATTGCTATCTAGGAAGTCTAATTTTAATGAGACCTCATCAACATTACCTAAATCTGAATGTTTCTAAAATATTGAATTTTCTACCAAGTATAGGTTTTAATTTACTCAACTATACGTCAGTGGAAATCGTAAAAATGACATAATAATACAATTTAGCTTCTCAATGAAATACTTTATATCGATACTCGGACAATTTAATCTGAACGAGATTATCCCAATAATAAAGTATTATTAATGAAGAATTTCAATCACATAATAATGTTTTTATTTTTGAATGTGTAATACAAATTCAGAAGATTGAGTATTTTCTTTCCTGTCGTATAAATCACTCTGATTAATGATATAATCTCAATTTCCTTTGTTAATACATGATGTTAGCAGCATATTTGTGTATATTTTAGTACCTTTTCAATTTTTCGCAACACAAAATGATTATTGAAAACTTATTAGTTAATCTAGTAATTCCATTCCTGAATAAATTAATCGCGTTGCTCGCTGTGTTTCTATGAATCTCAGTATCAGCTTTACTAAAAGCTGCAGTGATTGCACTCTTAATGATTCGTATTCTTTACTCTAGATACTTCTTAATTTCAGACTTCACTAATTTATTTAAAACAAGTACAAGAATTTATGTGATAGGATTAATAAAGAATTTCGTTTTATTTATACGTTCTTGTTGTAAATAGATAATAAATAGTGTAATCACTTCTTCTTATTTTTAGTTAGTCCTTAATTACATCAATTAACATGATGAACAAAGACTTAAATAAGCAACGAATATTTATGACATTCGCCGCCATAATCGAGAACACAGAAAAACTGCATCAACTACAAGTAATTCGCTGTAATTAAATTAATAACACGATTAAATTAAGGTATGGAACATCTTCACTTGAGACACAAAATAAGTATGTTAATTATTGGCAGAGAGCTCTGGGATACCTGCTGCAGCAAATACTTATAGTTATGGTTCAAGAAAGTTTTAGTTTATTCTTTCCACTCTCTAAATTTAATTGATAACTTCAGTGACCATTCGCAGACTGTAAAATATGTCACTAAGATCAGTGTATTATAATTAATTATCACCTTTTACTGGCATTAGTTAGTAGCTTAAATCTCATTAACGATATTCCTGTTACATTCTTTTCATTTAGTAGTTATTTACTCGCGAGTAAATTTGTGCCCATTTCATAACATTTCATTAGGTTCCGTTTTTATGAATTTCACGACAAATATCAAATTACTTTAAATTATTAAATATTAAACAATATAACACTTATTGTTTTTCTATCATTCTGACTAGTTATTAGATTAGTAATTAATAATAATAAGATTAGTAATTAAGTAATTCAAGAGTTTATCTTTTAGTGTTATCTTTTAGTGTTTCAATTTTATATGTCGTTTCGTTCGTATTGTATTTTAATTGGCCGGGGAACAAAGTTCCGAAAATCAACATACCGAAAGGCCAGAATTTAGATATATCATGGCTCCAGGGTGATTTTCTTCACTTTGTCTTTGAAAATTTGGCAAAAAGAAAGAAAATTAAAATACCTTAGACTCACGCAATATCGAAATTTTAGCCTTTCAGGGTTTTGATTTTCGGAACTTTGTTCCCCTGCCTTTTAATTGTTGCAATATTCGGATATATTTTTAACATGATCATAAGACTTCGGTAGACGTTTTGGATTGCGTTTTATGCATATTCGTCTTCAGGATAATTTAATAAAAGAAACCAGGACTAAATTTCCTTTTAGTTAAATTAATATAGGGAACAATTTTATATTTTTACAGTTCTTTAGATGCGATTAAAAAATTACCAGCAGTTTAAAATTGGCAATATCAAAAAATTGAAAGAAACAATTTTGCTACTCCTTAGTTGCAATTTAGAATAAAACAAGTGTTTTGTCGGAGTAAAATGACTAAATGTATCTCAATAATTTTGCAAATTTACTTTAAGACCTTATTTTAACTTACAATTAAGCATAAGCATTATATTTGTGCAGATTATTTCGAAAAATATTATCAACATATGTATTATATCGACAATATACATTTTGTTGAAAACTTTCAGTCATAAATATGAAAATAAAATTTTATAGTTGAGTACTGCAGCATTGCATGTTAATTAGCATGTTCTGAATAATGACTAATAAAAATTACAGCATACTAAGTCAGGAATACTAAGTAAGAACAGTCGAAACTCACTAGACGTAACAAATTGGAATGTAATTCTTATTTCATCAGTTCAAAGAGAATATTTTCTTTAAAAGTTTATAAAGTAAAATCTACAATCAACGTTTAGTTACACTTCCAGGTTGATTTTATTAATGTTGTTGTTGTCATAGAGGTGATATTCTATGTAAAATATTTGTGAAAATTACCAACTCCACTATATCGTAACACCACTGAAATTTTATGTTGTTTTAGCAATGGAGGTTATCAAAAAATTAATTTGTTTATGTAATTTTCAAAATATTAGTTATAACTTTTAAATAAACTGCAACATGTCCTAAAATTTCCTTTTTTAATAACTAGTATTATTTCGGTTTAAAGAAAACAACAAAATAATAATTGTTTCCTGCTTTTTTTTTTAGCTTCAGGACAAAACAAGAACAAGTTTATAGTTAAATTACAGTGTTTCCATTTAATATTTTTACAAATTTGAAAGGGTTTAAAATACGAAAAACAATTCAAGCTGTAACGACCAAACATAAATTTAATATGAAGTTTGACAGTACTTTTTAGTATTCAAACAAAATAACAAGAATTTTGGAATAGATGTTTTTTATTACACAAATGTCGCCCTTTTGATTTGTTTATTAAAAATTACGAGCATTTATTTAACAAAAATCATGATCTTTTCTGGAATTTATTTTCACATATTGTAATTTTGTTATAATTTTGCATATTAGAGTATGACAAATAGGTATAGATATCATTTCAAAAATTTTTAGGCCAGAAGGTGGATCCACAGAAAAAAATTAAAAATGGCAGTTTAAAATCATGATGATATGATAAGGATCAGAAAAAAAGAAATGAAGTTAATTTTTACAAGATAAAAATGGTTTATCCAACGAATACGATAAATTGGTCGAAACCAATCGAAATCACCTCAAACGTCGCACTCATATTTTCCATCGCTAGTTACAAACTTTATTTTTATTGTAATTTAAAATACAATGTACTTATTTCAATTATAGATGGTAATACTGATTTTTTATGTATTACATACTTCTTAGTCATAAAAATAATTTATATATTGATAGTTTTGTTCGAGAGGAGGTAATCGAGAATGAATATTTTTGCTATTATTAACTAATTTTTTTGTCTACTATACAAAATGTACGATACTTATTTTTGCAAAACTTTGTTTAAAAACGCGCATACAAAATAATAGGAATATTTTTAATAGTGCACTAAAACATGACAAAAATAAAAAATACCTAAAGAAAAAAAGAGTTCTTTTCAAACCGCGTTTGAATTGATTTCGATTTTAGCAAATTCGTCCACCATATTCATCCAGCATTATAAATTTTTGAAAACTAAATTCAAATTTTGACCCATCGACCTCAAAAACTTACGGTATACCAAATTTGAAGTGATTTTATTAGGGTCAGTAAGCGGATAGAGTACACGCGACTATGATTAAACAAAATTGATTAGCCATTTTTAAGCTGCCATATTAACATTGTATTGCTGTAATTCTATCCTCCACAAACATTTTTGATGGGATATTTGTACCCATCTGAGATATTCTAATAAAGAATATCATAAAAACATAACGATATGTGAAAAGAAATCTTACCGAAACAAAAATTTGCAGCAATTTTTAATAGACTATTCGAAAGAACGAGGTTTGGGAAATAAAGATGTCCATTTCAAAATTTCATTGCTTTTTAATAGTTAAATGTACTGTGGAACTTCATATTGCATTTATAAACATTGAGTTCTTCAAAGGTTAACAAATATTTTATGCAATTTATAGTTATGCAACTCATTTAAACTAAAAAATATTGTTTAGTAATATAGTAATTAATTGTCATTTTACACATAGTAGTTAAAGCTTTTAATTGTATCTAGTTTGATTTTAAAGTCACTTTTACGTTTATTTTAAGACAGTATAATGAACAGAAATTAGTATAATAACTATTGATTTTGAAGCAGAGTGTTCAAAACTTAATGGTGTACACTACCGGCCAAAAGTTCGTCAACGCTATGAATTTTCCAGCTCGTCAAAAAATGTGTCGGATCTCCGAATCCTTTAACGATATTGAAAAAACTCATAGGACATCTTTTGAAGTACACAAATAAAGCATCTAAGTGGTTCATTCGGTTTTACTTTAGACATTATTGTTTCTTAGCTGTCAAACATGGAAAATGATGAATTTTTTAACTTTTTTCTTCCGAATTGTAACTCTGACAGCAAGTGTAACAAATTTCTCTGGCAATTGACAATTTTTTTATAAATTCTACATTTCAAGGCCTTTAAAATTCATTTTGGAAAAAGTCGCTACGATTTTTTGTTCCAGAGTTATGATTTTTTGAAATTTTGTTATTTTACTCATTGAGACAGAAATCATTGAAAAAAGGCCAAAAGTTCGTGAACATGCAGTTTATTCATGTTTCGCGGATCGCAGTGATTCGTACCTTTTAAAGATGATGCAAAATACTAAAATTAATCGAAAAATACACTTTTTCAATGTTAACTATAATTCAAAACTCCAAGCTAAGATGGTATAAATAACAGAAGTAAATATTAACCCTTTATTGCTACAATTATAGTTTTCCAGTATTCTAAGTTCAGTATGGGTTCAATTAACTAAAACTGGGGAAAAACTTACATTAAGTCCATATTCAACGATTGTAGGTATTCTCTTTTGATTGGCGCATGTTAAAATATCGTAAAACCACTAAAATATGAAATATGAAGTTTAAAAAACACGTTTTTTTCGGTGATGAATAAACTGCATGTTCACGAACTTTTGGCCTTTTTTCAATGATTTCTGTCTCAATGAGAAAAAAATTTCAAAAAATCATAACTCTGGAACAAAAAATCGTAGCGACTTTTTCCAAAATGGATTTTAAAGGTCTTGAAATGTAGAATTTATAAAAAATTGTCAATTGCCAGAGAAATTTGTTACACTTGCTGTCAGAGTTACAATTCGGAAGAAAAAAGTTAAAAAATTCATCATTTTTCGTGTTTGACAGCTAAGAAACAATAATGTCTAAAGTAAAACCGAATGCACCACTTAGATGCTTTATTTATGTACTTCAAAAGATGTCCTATGAGTTTTTTCAATATCGTTAAAGGATTCGGAGATCCGACACATTTTTTGACGAGCTGGAAAATTCATAGCGTTCACGAACTTTTGGCCGGTAGTGTATATAAATTAAAAATGTAAGACAAATTTCTTCCAATTTTTATTTAATTTTCCGAAAAATATGAGATTTTGTCAGATTCAATCAATAAGCCATAAATAATATTAGAAAAATTAATAAATAATACTAGATTTATTTCTAATACCTCAGAACGTGTTCCAGTAGGTTTCATTTTATTACACATTCTAAAGTACGTATAATATTAATAAATAACAATGTAAAAACAATGAATTCTTCACTATTAAGGTAGCTGTGACATTTACTAAAAAGGCAAAGGACTTTAACTAATTAGTAATTTAAATAGCCATTAAATATAATGATTGCAGCAGTTTTTAAACGTTGTTGAATTAAAGACAAATTTTTCTCTTTACATCGGTAGTTTTCGACTGATTTAGACTTAGAAAGTTAAAATATTACATTTAAGGAGTTTTCTAAGAATGTTCTAATCGACCACAAATTGCTTGAAATTCCGCGTTGACCAACGTTGAAAAAAAACATTGAGCTGATGTAGTTTTACTTCGTTAGTTGTGTGTTTAAGAAACGAAGGTTTAAAACGAAGTAATAAATATTTTGTAAAATACTGTTTGAAATATTTCACGTGTTAAGAATGATAGACAAAGTGTTTTTAAGTTCACGCTCATTACAAGTCTGGTGTTAAATTTTGAAGTAATAGTGTTTTACCACTATAGGGCGATTAATTTGTATGCTTTGACGTAAAACCGAGTCGACCACGAAAAAATATGAATACTTTATACCTATATGTACATTTCAAAGTTAAAGTGACAAAATAGTCGTTTTGGTACCATGGGCGCAAAGTACTATTTTACATCTGTGGGTAATCCTCATGTATCATCTAATATCATCTAAAATCGCAGAGACCCTGCGCATGCGCGATTGCACTATTGACTATAAACAGGAACTTTCATCAGTAAAAAGTGACGTTTTGACATCTTTTCAACTGTAACAAAGAAAATACCATGTGACACAAACTGTGGCCAAAAACTTTTAATGAAAACTTGAAACCTCAGATTTTTACTTAACCCATTAAGTCCTGAATGGACGTTTTTTCACTACAATTTTCAACGGTTGTATTTAGTGTGAAAAAAGGCTCTAAAAAATTTGAAAGAAGACATATCTGACGTAAAATTAACTGAACGAAAAATTACTGAAAAATGTAATAACAGATTCTGAAAGTTCAGTTAATTTTACGTCAGATATGTCTTCTTTCAAATTTTTTAGAGCCTTTTTTCACACTAAATACAACCGTTGAAAATTGTAGTGAAAAAACGTCCATTCAGGACTTAATGGGTTAAAATGGAATTTAAATATGAATTTAAATGTCTTTACCGTGATTTTTTAGTACTTCAGAGTTTTGGAACTGCCGACTAGTCAAATTTTTATTTAAGATATTCAAAATTGACAGGAGAAGTGACGAACGATATGGTAAATATTTAACGGGTTATTTAAACGTGTTACTTAGGAGTTTTTGTAGTTAAAGATTCAAAATGAAGGTTCCAATTTCAAGAAAGAAATTGATAAAATTTAATAATTCGCTTGAGATTTGTTAGATTAAAAGCATTACAAGTCTAAACTTAAATGTTTAAAATACAGAAATTAAGAAAGATATTGTTATTGATTTATTCCCTTGTATTAAAATAAAGAATGTTAGAAAAAACAACATCAGATCATACTTATAACAGATATTTAAGAATCCTATTATGAAATTGTACAAGTCTTGGTTTGAACAAGAAATCTGGTCATTTAGTGTTATTTATCATGAAATTTTTGTTTCTCAATCTCACCTTTTTGAGTAAAATTAAATTGTTTACAGGAATTTAAGTTCCACCTCTACTTTTAGTGATTTTTCAGTGTGAACGTAAATTTTAAGCTTTTTGTGCCTTATTTGACATTTGTTTCCCATGTCATTAAATTTATATGCTAGTAAAAAGTAAAATCCAAATTTTTATATTTTCACTTTGATTTAAACAAATTTTATAAGAATTCAATGAAACCAAAACACTCAATAAACTCAAGAATTTTTAAATAAACAATAATCGACGTTTTTGTAATTGTATTAGTTAAATATAATATTTAGTATAAGGACATACACTTTTACACTTCCTCAAGCAGAAAAATTATCGTTTCTTTTTCATGTATTGAAGAAGAGCACTGCTGTTGCTTAATTAATTAAAAAAGGACAATTATTTATTAGTTTTGGAAATAAGTTTTACTTCATTTATCTCAAACGCGAGTTTTTTCGTTATTGTATAATTTACAGATGTTTTTTAACCATATTGATAAGTTAGTAAGGTATACTTATTTAATACTACTGAAATACTAATGGTAACAAACGATGAATAATTTTTAACAAAAATATAATGACCACGTAAATCATTATAAAAAATTACAAACGATTAGTTGAATAACGTAAGGAGCAGTTCTATAATTGTATTTCCTGTTATTGTTTTAAATACTTTCGTTTAAGAGGGTTATTGTATCGGATATGTGAATAAATAAAACAAAGATACACTTGCAGTTGATCAACTCGTCTTTAGATAATGGAGGAAATTCGTGAACATATTCTACATTATTTTTATAATACTTTAATAATTGACTAATTATGATTTTGAGTAACACATTATTAAAGTCTATCTGTTACTGATATACTCCCTTAATTAGTCGATAAATACATATGAGGGAGTGAAAAGTCTATGACTAATACATAGTACTAAATCATAAAATAAATTCCATTAATATAAAATTAGTAATTGTACTATTTGTAATAAAGTAGATTTTTTATTTTAGTTAGTTTTTTATTAATAAAACTGATTACTAATTCAATGAGTGACCGACTTTTAACTGCTTCGTTACTAGTTTTTGTGACTAATTCAGATTTAGATATTATCTTTGATTCTCATTGTTTTATGAAGATAATACAATCATTATTGATTGTTGTGAAATGTATTTCTTGCACAGTAACTTTTAAGTAACATGAATTGAGCTATTATCTTCCAAACGTATAAAATCGGCACGAACACGTGCTACACCGAGTAAGACATAAATCTCGTATAATAAACGACTATATAATCAATCATGATCCAATCTTATAATTTCGATATCGAATTCCGTTATTCCATAATTTGCCATTCATATTACCGTAATCACAGTTGACACCTTCAAAAATATACAATTTTCCAAAACTCATTTTTTTAAAGCTTCTAGATTTTCACACGTCAAAATTTGTTAAGTACTCACGCGGCAGTTCCTACAATTAGATCTAATCTGAAAGACGAAAAACGAAAGTAATTGCCGTGATTCACGAAGTAAAAGCAAGAAAACTTGGTCCCCCAAGAGGAAAACGCTTAATTCGAGTTGCAGGGAAAATCATGTAGCACTTAATAAAAAGATTACACGAATTTGTAAAATTGCGCATTAAACTTTCGGTTAAATGAAAGTCGAATGAAAATTTCACCATACAACAAACGGTCATTTTCGCCTACGACGTCATTAAACGAACTATTAAGATCAACTAAAATGCAGTGAAATTAAGTTGGTCTAGCGAGGGTCGTAAAGTGCATCGTTTGTTTACCGGCGACGTAATTGAAGTCCGGCAAAATAGTCCTTTCGAAAAGTCCCTACCTGATTAGGAATGATCGGGATTCCCCCGACTAAGTAGTTCTTACAAGTCGTAGCCTTTCTAACGCACAGATGAGTTTCTTTTTTCCTTGATAAATTACGATCTTTCACACAAAAGTAGAAATCTCGGAGCTGCACTTGGAAGACGTACGTGACGTATACCGGGCAAGATACGACTATGGGATGGACTCCCTATATGCGCGCGTTTATCCAGGTCGTATGCATAGGCATGGGTCTAAAGGCAGTCGGTAGGAATGGAGAGAGAATGTCTCGTCCCTTCTACTGGTTACCAGCGAAGATTCTCACTTGGTATTATCAGGTAGTATTAGCTTCTCTTGCGGAAGGTCAGTGGCGAAGAGTTCATGGGAAAGTATTGCAAAATTGCCAGTCGAAGACAACAACACGGAAGTGAAAAAAAAACAACATGATTGTTTTACCAGCGGGTGAAATCCTGGAGATGAGATGAAAAAAAACACTTATTACCTGGTGTAAACATCTAATTACGCGTGATGTGCAATTTTGGTGCCGGATTTGCGCAATTCGCAAATCCGATTAATTAATGCGAATACTAGTAAGGACACTGCTAACGAAACAATCAAACACAGTCTCCGCGACTTGACCGTGCACCGTGAATGAAATTACCGGTGAATTAAGTGAGATCTGCAGAAGGCGCACTTTGTTAGCAATTTTATGAAATTAATGGAGATTTGTTGTGATCTTAATTGTGCTTGAGAGAAATTTGATGGATGGTTTGCATATTTTTGGACATGATGGAATTATAATTATAAAACTTTTTCACTAACTTTTTTGTTGGAGAACATTTGTTGTCATTTCTAAAAAATAAATATTAGACTTTTCATTAATCCATATTAACTCAAACGTTCATTTTGATGGTCAATGAAATGATGTAAATTGAACGAAGTATATAGTTATGTCATTTGATTACTTAACTTTGTTCGCTAAGGGTTGTAAAATTACTAAGGGGCGACTATCTGATTTCAATTTTACCTTTTTTTTTTGCAGATGTATAATTTTAACTTTAGAATAGTCATTAACAATTCAAAAGAACTTCATGGAGGAAATTTCATGTCATTTCACAAATGCATCATATCGAAATCATACAATCACAATATTGAATGCTTCATCAAAATTGTTGTCCTCAAAAATATAGGTAAAATAAATCACCAAATGATATAACCCATCTTATTTTGTTTCAATATTATCCGAATAAAAATTATCAGGATGTTAAGTATCGTCTTATTCAGTTTATTATTTATGATAGTATTCTTAGAACGAACTTGTCACTATATAACTGCATTTGCACTTGGGGTCATGGATGATCAAATTAAACCGAAGAACGTGTTTCATCACCAGGAGTTATATCCTGAACATAAATCAGTATTCTCCAGCTCAATAGACTGGATACATGATGTAGTGGACGGAGAGCTGCTCTGAGGCAGTAATCTTTCTCCGTTGATGAACTCAACTAAAAATGTTAACTTTATGTGTATATGAACAACGTATTGTGTCCTGCTAAAATACCCAAGATACAGAAATAATTGTCAAGACTAAGCAATGGGAGTAATTTTTACTTTCGGGTCACTTTTTAAGATGTTATGAAGTTTATTTGTTGTAATAGAATTTTCAATACTATATTCGAAAAGAATGAGACATTTAATGTCAGAAATGCTGGGTGGATAATTTACTAGAGTGATCATCAGAATGTCAAATATTTAAAAATCGTGTAGAAGCTATTTTCGTTAAAATTCAGAAGATTTTTGGCGAAAAAATTTAAAAGGTGTGTAGGCCGATGGTTTTGGCAGTATTGACCTTGAGATCAACTTTGAAGGTCAAAATGTGCAAACAGTGCTCAATTTTCTCAGTTTCTTGACTAAGCTCATGTATTACCAACGAAAGGAAGGTTATTCGTAAAAAATCACTTTGACATTGTAATGACATTTAATGTTGATCTCGACGTCAACATGACCAAGGCCGTTGGCCTTCAATGATCTAATTACCATTTATGACATACAATTTTTTGAATCCGGTATTGAAAATGCAGGGTTCCATTAAAACAAGAAACCTTAACCTTCAAGTGATCTTGAAAATCGAGTTGAAGGTCAAAATTATTATGACCGAATAAGACTCCCAGTCTCCTCGACAACTCTTGATAATTTTTTTGTAGTTTGCTCTCTTTAAGGGATGTTTAAATCCGTCGATTAAAGAGACTTACCCTCTATACGCTTACATTGAAAACTTAATAAGTTTCGAAATATAGCTAACTATTGCTCATTTCAATCGTAGTCTAGTGTATGTAAAATTTTTGGTTGAAAACGACAAGTTTAAATATCTTTGAAATTATCAATTACAGTGACCAATAAAATTATCTCCAATATTCTCAACAAAAATTGGATACTAAATAACTAGTTAATCCGCAAGCTTTAACACACCACTATGAATGACACTTTCTGTAACTACCAATAGCAGTGTTATGGGAAGGGAGCGGGAATATTTCCTATGTAAAAATACAAACAAACAAAAATTTTATAATAGTTAAAAATCATAAACTTTTGGGGACCATACTCATTTTAAAAAGAAAATATTTTTTTATTAATTTTGTATTGAAACATATTTAAGTGTAAAGAGTTAATAGTTTTGTATAATAAAGTTGTGAAAAAATTGGAGATATATCCTCGACAAACATTTGAGACAATGCTCGACAGAAATTGTGCATTTAGGAAGCAAAATAGGTGATGGTCGGAAAGTGCATGTTTGACGAGGCATTTATGAGCCCCGAACCCCTTATTTTCCCTTGTTGCAAATACTATTTTTTTCTACGATGTTGGGAACAAAACACTATTTTGCGTTTCGAGTATAAGAAACATGTTTTGCTCCCTTGGGAGAGAGAAAGTGTCATTTTTCTTCCGCGCTATATGTAGCAAAACAGCATTTCGCGCTTAGAGTGCAAGAATGGTACATTGTGAAAGCTAGGGAGCAAAATAGGCGATTACCGGCGAATACTATTTTCTCATTCGAGACCATGTTATTTTGCGATATTTGAAGAAAAACAGTATTTTGCACTGAGAATGTCATACTTATATTTTACTTCCGAAATGATTTATTTTTCTCGCTAGGCAGAGAAAGTGATATTTTACTTCAGCGATATTAGGAGCAAAATAGCATTTTATATCGCAAGTGTGGGAAAAGGTTTTATTCTGAGTTCTTTTTAATTAATAAAAAAATTGTTTTCGTGGTAGTTTTCAGTGAAAGAGATTTAAAGGATCAACTTTATAATTGTTCCATGCATTTAGTATAGCAATTTTATAGATTATAAATTCAATCGATTTTACTAATCGAGAATAAAGTTTCCTGCGAAATGATCCTGGATCATGAAAATCCTGGTGTTCAAACACTTTCATCAATATACGTTAAGTTTTTTTAATTGCAGAATCCTTTTCGATTTAAAATACAGGATGTTATGTGTAAAAAATGTCAGCTGTCAATTCTTCAGGTTAATATTAAAATCGACATTAAAATGAAGCAGCAGCTAAATATAAAAAACTTTACAATATTCCACAAATTAATTTATCAAGCGTAATTATAAATGATTAAAATTGCTTATATTTGCTTATGTTACTATTTTTTCACCAACTACACTATGAAATAGTAAAATTCACGCAATTTTGACATTAGACATTTGACTGTACATACTTTTACTGAATGCTTACTGTATTTTTTATTGTTAAGAGTCCATTAATTATTTTCTTTTAAAACTAGTTATCTGTTTTGGTAATGTTTTATCGATGTTTTTAAAATCGCTTAACTGGTTTCTCCTGTAGTTTTTAATGGCGGCAATATGTTGTTTCATGACTTTTTCATGTATTTTTCAAGTTTTTCTAATGTAAATTTTTGGGTAGCGTGAGATGAATTTCCTAAAGTAACTAGGAAATTTTTTTTATTTCCAGACGTTCTTTAAATGGTCTAAACTCTGCAATGTTCAACACTTATTTGTTCCAGTCGCAGACATTTGGCACGATCTCCTTCGTTACTGCTCTTGTATATGGTAAGGTTCTTTTTTTGAATAGTGTTCCGGTTTTCTATGTATTTTCATATTAGTTATATAATAAATGAACTGTATTATTATCCACTATCATTAAGAATTATTTTGATCATGTCTAGGTTCTTTTTTTCTAAAACGTATCTAGGACAATTTTAATAATTGTTAATTGTGATATTTACAGAATATATTAAACCTATTACTTTTATTTAAGTTAATAGTTCATTAATTTTTTTTTAAGATTTAGCAATTGATTTATTCTAAAGTAAAAATTACTTAACGCCATTTATAGTAAAAAGGAATATAATTCTGCATGAATAAAGAAACTTGCAAAGTATTATTTGTACATAAATTTATTAAAGTCACAAGTTGTAGAAATTTCTTGAAAATAATCTCGAATGTGTCCAAGTTAATGCATTTGAAATTACGACGTATGCTGCTACATAACAACAGGTGCAATTATCATCGAGATTTAGAAGGCAGTACGAAATACTCAATTACATAAGATCTATATACTCATATATACGAGCAGTTTGCAGCATGCACAATTATGGATCTGTTATTGCTCCAGAAAACTGATTATTAAGTTATTTTCAAGCCAAAGAAGAAATGTTTACTTCAATTTCATAATCACTTTGGGTATAGCTCTTGGTTTTATATGCCTTTTAATTTGTCTGACATTTGTTATAAATATTCAATTTCTAGACCATTATTTCTTAGAGAACAAATTATTTGTCTCATTGTAGCTCCGGTTTAATGTCTCTATTAAGCAATTTAGATCTCATGAATATTTCAAGCTTTCATTGTTGTAACATATATACAAATTTGTACAATATTGCTAGTAAAAAATATTGTAAAATATTGTTGTAAGTTTTATTAATGAACCAAAAGAAATTTCATAAAAAAAATAAAATTTTAATAATGAAAAACGCGTGAAATCTCTTCAATTTCTCTTTAGGCATACTATAAATACAACGAACTCTAATAATTTAAAATCATTCATTGAAATTTATGTTAACGAGATTATTAAAAAAAAGAATGCATTGAATTTTCTATGGTGTTTAAGCAGTCCGTTTTTCCGAATAGGTTGGCATAAAGAAACAATTTAAATTTCAAGTGTATTTAAAGAAAGTAGTATAACGACATACATGATGAAAGCGAATCTAACCTTGTCATAAAAAATGAATCTAATTACAAATTCAGCACGCGATGTTAATTAATTTCTAATGTGCGTAAAAGCATTATATTTATATGCATATAATCTTTCCTAATTGAATTAATTTTAATATGCACCAAATATAAATAATATATGATATATAGTTTCATTAAAATTCGTTAAAAACACATTGTCTACATAATTAAATTAAAAAATGTAGGTTATGATGTTATATGGTAAATCGTGATATGTGAAATTTATATCTGCAATGATTTATGCTAGAAATTAACTTCTTAACTTCTTACTGTTTTAATTACCAGCAAGAATAATTTATTGCACACTGGGTTATTATTGTTTTATCTGAACCATGTATCGACAATGTTTCCGGTGAAATTGTTCCAGGCGATGAACAATTAGATGTAGATAACGAAGCAAATTTAATTCTGCATGCTTTATTGAAACTCATTTCAAAACATCTATATTTTAAAGACCTTGCGATATAAAATATGGATTTGCGCATAATTAGTTATATTAGTTACAAATACCTTGTTAGAGGTATTTTCAAGAAGGAAATTATAAAGAGAATAGACTGTTCTTTTCGTATTTTATTAAATGTGTAATTTGTTACTGTATGCGTCAAAAATGTTTCAAATTTTGAGAAATAAATAAAAGAAATTTTTAAGATTATTATTTCAAACTTTAGTTTCACAAAGTATAAAATCCAGCAATACATTTCATTGCAAACACATGTTTCAAATGTGATACATCAAGACAACGTTATCAAAATTTCGTAATGTATCTTTTAATCTTAATTTATTAATAATATTCTTTTTTATTGTGTTAACAATTGTTCTCGTCTTTATAAAATTAACACAATTAAACTAGAGAAATTATTATATATTTAAAGTGAGGATGTAAATGATAAGATTTTTTAAACTTCAACTGACAGGATTCTATAAGAAATAAAGTTTCCTAATACTACAATTGTAGTTGACAGACGAGTTTTAAGCTTCTGGTATAATTTATCCGGTCCATATCAAGTGATTTATTTTTATACGTCTTTACGTAAATAAAAGATTAGTAAAATAGATAATATATGCAACGCTTCGCCGTAAGAGACAAATGATTGAGATGTTTTAAGAATACATTTTAATGCGTATTTTTTAAAAGAAATAATGTAATATTCATTAAGTAATAATAACTAAATATTTAGTCTTTAACGAGCAAATCACGATGTTTTTGTGATGCATACTTTCAATTTTTCTAGCTATTTTTTTCTGATTACAGAAACTCGTCTGCTATAACCGAAATATTGCAAATTTTACTAGAAAAATTCACAATTTTTGTATGCTGGTAAAGATGGAAAGGTTGGGTAATTTTAAGATTTATGAACTTCGAGCTTTTGAGTTCGTCCCATCTTCAAGTCAAGTTAATGGTTTTAAGTTTTTCCAAACATTATTAGGTCAATCTTCAATTTTGAGCTTCTAAGTTTTTCAATCTTTAATTTTCAATTTTGAGTTTTGACGTTCTCGCTAACTTCAGCGTCCAGTTCTAAAGTTCCTCCAATCAAAGCAAGTCAACATAAAGGCAACTTCTTAAGTTCATCAGCTTTTAACATTGAATCAATATTAAATGCAACCTGTAGTGTAACAATTTGATTCCGAACTTATAAATGTTTCATGACGACAGGAAATTATACATTCCTTGCATGTTTAATTCCGTGACTTATGAAAAACATTTTGAGGTTAATTATATACACCCAAAACACAAATATGCAGAAAATGACAAGTTGAATCTTACTGTATAGAATACTAAGTAGCCCATTGTGAAGGGCATAAAGAGAACCAGTAAATCCGAAAAAAATTTGTTGCTGGAAATGTTATCAATAAATTAATTTCCGCTAAAAAAATAATAATTTTCTAAAATATATTCTCTATTTTCAAATAAAATACGCCATATAATCTTACAATTCAAAATATAAATCAAATGTTGTAATAATTAAAAAATAAAATACATTTGGTCGACAGAGAAAGAAAAATAATAAAGTGTGATAAATTGTAATAAATTATTTTAGGTTGATGCTTTATACTAAACCAATTTCTAAACAGTTACTGACATGATGATTTTATACATTTTATAGTGCAATCAAGAAAAATGTTTAATAACTTAGATAATAGTATTTAATTTTTAATATTTACTGTAGCCTGAAAAATTTTTACCGAACACGATCTTGTTGGAGAATCAAACTTATGTCTTTTATGCAAATAGAGTTGCATTCATTCCTGTGAGCTTCGATACAGTTATGAAATGTTTACCGAAATAATAGAAAACATGATTAACAAGTTTTAATCCCAACAAGAATCATTACTTAATTCTGAAAATATTTTCCCAGCTTTTTTCGAAACATTTATGTCGTAAAAATATTTTTCTTACAAAATACTACTTATGAAACTTGATATGTAAATTTAAGAAATGTCGTAATCTAACAAATGTTTATGTCAAACGTGTTTATGTCAAGAATCTCCCTTTATTATCAAGAATTTCTTCAATTCATTGGAACTATTCTCCAACTCAGTTTGTTAGTCTTACTAATTTCATAATCAAATGAAAAATATTTATAATATTTTTGATATTAATTTTTCTGATTGCAATAGTACTCAAAGTGAGAAAGAAGTTCGTTAAACCATGAAGAAAAGATTAAATCGGTTGTGCATAATATTATCGTAAATAATTGTTATTAACCAATGTTACTTTCAAACTCGGAGTATACAATGTAATAATATTCGCATTTCGGAAATACATTGTTCTTGTGTAAAATTGTTTTATCAATAACATTCTAAAGGATAATAAAATAATTTTCTATTCTGATCCAATTTCATAAGTGAAAAGTATCTCCAAATGTTGAAAATTCTGGAATTGTATAATTAAGTATGAAATATCAGTAAATAGAAGCATGTTTTTGTTTGATGACTACAAAACGCAGTTCATTTAATCACTTTTAGTAAAATAGATAAATTACTTTTTTTTGTGTAACAAATTTACGTTTGACATTCAAAAAAGTCAATTGCATCATGTGTAGACATTTAGTATGATCGATATTCTTTCGTTTCATGAAAGAAAGAAAAAAAAAGGTAATTAGTACCAATCATCGATTGATTTTATAGGTCGATTTGGGGTATTTCTGGAGTTGAATATGTTGAACATGATTTTTCTTGAATTTATCAGGCCTTTTTTATGCATACGTTAGATTTTGTTTATGATTATAAATGTATAAGTTATATATCACCAAGCTTCATATTCGTGCACTTGCGGGAAAGTTCCCTATCCGCATAACCCTAACGGTTACTGACAGAAAAGCGCACGAGTGGTAACTTACCGATGAAACCAAACATTACTGATATAATGACCAATTTTAAACAAATTTCGAACTTGATCCACACTGAACATAAGCCAATAAAGGGTACAATTTATTATCGAGGTATGTTGTTTTGATGTTATAATGTAAGGGTCCATTGCAGGAAAAAAAATTATATAAAATTCCTATGCGAATCTTGCATATACTACGATATAATATTTTTTTGTTTAATCATGAATATTATACTGATCTATGTTCAGTTAACGAACCTTAACCCTCCTGTGCAGAATAATGAATACATTCATCCAAACTATAACATTGTTTCCATATAGGAAAAGAAAAACCGGCGCCCAGGAGGGTTAAATAAATAAAAACAGTTATTGCAATGATTAAGTTGAAATATTTTACATTTTCAGATTACATCTATAGTCTTTGTGTAGAGCTATTATTCATCCAATTATCGCGTAAAATAATTGTATTAAGTTGATATTAATTATGCTGAATTAAAATGGAGATATTTAGCTGTTATTAATTTTTTTCTGGAGATGTTTCGTCCCAAGTTAGAAAGCCATCATCACAATTCAGAAGTATTTGTGAAGATCTTGGAAAAAGAGTAAAAATAGTGATTATGACGGGGACTGTTACGTTTTTTTACGATTTTTTTGCAAATTACTATTACTTTTATAGTATAAATATGAACATTAATAACTCTATGTAGACTATATACAATTTTGATGAAAGTTATGAATGACTTTAACATATATTTAATGGATATAAATATTTACACAATTATTGCACAACTTTTACGAAAAAAGTACCACAAAATTTAGAAAATACGTAAAATAAGAAAGTAAAGGAAAAGAAAGAACAAGAAAATGTTGACCATACTATGTTTCCTTTATGTTTTTTAGGTCTTTCAATTTGAATCTGATGTCAGTTTTGCTCAATCAAAAATTCCACTTCTTAATCATATTATTTCTATTTCTAGACCGTCCTTAACCCCGAAATATGGAAGTGGTAATATTTTCAAAGAAAACAAAGTTTAGATGACTTACTGTTTATATTCTGTCCCCATAAAGCAAGTTATGTATTCTCTTGAAAATTTAAACACCAGGTTCATTTCCTTTTTCTGAATAGTGCTAAAATAGAACTTTTCATATTAAGGTACGCGCAATATTTTTCTCTAGAGCAGGTGTAAATTCATGCCTCGAACTTTAATCTGGGATGGATGGGCAACTTCTATCTCAGCCAATATTCGATGGGGTGAAATCGTATTTTACACCTGGGAGGGCGAAATATAATATTTTATATCTAGGGCGAAAATGAAGGCATTGGTGACAAGTGCGCCGTGCAAGTCGAGGGACAGGTACGGGAGCGGACTTGTCTTCAATGCTTCCTACACGATGTTTTTTTCTAACGCCATTACATAACAAATTGCGTCTTTATAATACCAGTGAAGTAAGTAGTGGGTGCGAAATCGTGAAAAACGAGAAGCGGGCGCGAAAAATGAAAAACGCCCGGTGAAGCAGGCGTGAAATCGCGAGAAGCGCCCGTCGGACCCCAGAAGGCACATCATGTCGAAAGCATAACATGTCGCACGCTTTACAGGCACACAAAGGAGCTGTTTTTTGAGCAGATATGACAAAAATAGCTATTTTTTGTAGTTCCAAATGTCTCCCAGTATAATAAAAGTAAAAAAAATTCAGCATTTTCTTTTTATCTGTCTGCTATATTCATACGTCCGAATTTATTTATGTAAACATGTCACAGGTTTGTGTTTTATGACCTCAGAATCCCCCCAAGAAGAAGCGTTTTCGCAGAATACGATCACATTCTTGCATACACTCCAAAATCGAACAGCTGCGCCAAAATATTCAATCATATGATTTTCAATGTTGAATTTATAATTTTCAATTTTATTTGCTATCATGACCCAATAAAAATTGGAATTTCTTATTTCCTATTGATTATTTTCAATATAAAAATCTTATAAATTGATAAAATTATCTGTAAAAATTTAAAATAAAGTTCCAGTTACAATTTCGTAAACGTACATTTTATATTCTCTGATTTTTTGCGAGTTACCTGTTTTAAGTAAAAAGGGGATACAAAATTGATTGTTTATTTGGGTATTATTTTGTATCGAGTTGAAACAGACATGTTTATTTAGTGTAGTTGCTTCCCATGCTATTCTGAAAATTTGATGAAGAGAAACTGACATCGGATGCAGATTTTGGTACCGAAACACTCAAGAAAATGATTTAATCAATAATTTTTTTTCTTTTTAATTTTGTTATCTTGTGAAATAAGTCTCGCAGCAACAAAAATATTTATAATTCGTATGAATTACTTTTTAAATGACGTTTGTTTAATATATATTTTGGTTTCTGTTTCGCCCCCTTCTGAGGATATTTTTAAGGGTTGAAAACTTTAATGTATCTAATAAATAATCTAGTAATTAGACGACCACCCTTTCTAAAACTTAGTGCTTAAATAAGTGAATTCTGCGGTACCTACATCGGAATGAAAACTTATATCCATAATCGCGGTTTGCTTCATAGTAACAACATTTTTATTATATTATATATAATTATACAATTATCCAAGCGTTAGGCCTTTCAGTTCCACACACCATAAATAATTCAAATCTTTTCCTTCGAGACACGCGGACCGGATCTGTTCGATTACCGATATGGAAATCGTTATTGAAAAAATGTGGAAAAATTATAGTTGCAGAAAATCGATTAATTAAAAGTCATGTAATAATCTTGATAATTACAGAATTTGTTCATTAATAAACACCGATTCAAGGGGTTTTAATTTATCTATATTTAGGATTATTATCTTCACTTTGTAATTCAACAACAAAATTTAGTTATACTTAAATTATCAAGCACAAAAATTACATTAGTTTATATAAATGTAACGGATTTCTCGAATCAGATTGTAGATTTTTTAGTCTAAATAGACACTCTGATAGTGTACTAACTAAGCGTTAAAGTTAAACTACAAAATGCACCTGGACTATTTCAATCCTAAAAGTGTCAAAAGGCAACTTTTTTTAATCATGTACTACGCTAAATAATTTTGAATGCTTTTTGACTACTCAAGTCTTTCAATACCTCCTCAACGAATTTTTAAAAGTGGCATTTACAACCGTAAACGAGTTAATTCTACTAGTGGAATTGAATTTTGGAAGTTCATTTAGTGATTAAATTTAGAAACATTGCTGCAGTTTACTTTCCAGTAAACGGAAAAGAAACAAGGTACATTTTTCATTAACGGAACTACATTTTTATTTTAAACTCTATACGGTCGTAACTACAATTTATCAAATTTACTAAGGATTTTTCTATGCTACGTAAATATTTTCCTGCTATTAACTTCAAGTAGTATTATGAACAGCACCAACAGAGTTATCTTAATTGAAAAAGTAGATATTTTGACTACTTTAAAATCAACTTTCCAATAGTAGATGAATTTGTGGAGTAGATTTTTTTCGAGTACATGGAACAATTCTTATTAAATTTAATGCAAAACTAAACGGTCATGACAAATGATCTAAAACCAGTGTTAATCTAAAATTTTGATAAATCCTTCAGAAACGGTTGAAAAATAAATATGATATAAATATATCTCAAATAATAATGTTTAAAATAGTATATTGTAACTGAGCATTTGAAGTTAAAAAATCTCTATCATTATCAACCTGTAAATACAAAATTCTGAACATACTTATAGAAAGAGTCAAAAATATTATAAATAAAAAGAAATTTGTCTTCCTTTCTGAAAAATCATGAAGTATGTCTATTTTGTTAATTGACAATTCATTATACAATTTTTTGATGGTATATTTTTTATTGTCTATTAAAAAACTATGCATGGTGAACAAAAATAATGTAGACGCTTTAAGATTTGAACACCTTGCAGGGCTTGCATGTGTTAGTCTTATTTGTTACAATGAATTCTTCAATACATACATGAGCAAAAATCGATGTTGATTTTTTGAAATACACCAGTAATTTCCTTCCCTCCCTACTTGTAATTGAAATTAAAATATTGTTCTGTACCATAATGAGAAACTAAAAATTATACTTAAATTACACGGAACAGTTCCTATTTTTAATAACGAATTGTTGAAAAAACATAAAATAAAAAAACTTCCATAATAAAGTGAAAATAAATGATTTTGAATTTAAGTAAACTGCTAAATTACGTCAGGACTTTTATTAAAAGATCAAAGGACTTAAAAGTGAAAATCGAGGTAATATTCCAGGAGTAAACGTAAAACTTTATTTCCAAAATAATGTAAACATTCATATGTAAATTACATCTCTAAAAGAAAAATATATGGATTGTGGAATGATTTCACCACTCTTTGCTTTTACCCGAAAATAACATTCGTTCTTCCTTTCGTGCGTTGGCTGCATTGCTATTATAAAGAAAAATATGATGTACTTAAATATTATGTCACTGTGCAAATAATGACACGTAAAAAACGTTACGCGATCACGGCCGACGACGAAGTGTTTGTGCTAAATACTATTTCATAATTCTGCCAGACGCCGCGGTCGCAAGGATCAGTGATCAGAGTTTCGACGGTTTCGACCGATTTACTTCTTTTTGTTAGATGTTTACATAATCGCCAGTATTGTTACATAAAATATGCAAAATATTCATTCATTTGTTACCGTAGAATCGACATTGCTCAGTAATTGCAAAATTTATTTGCAAGGTACAAATTGTCTCAAGGTAAAGATTGCACATATCATGGCATTCTAGAGACATTGTTTGTTATACGTACTTTTCAATATTTTAATTGATTTTAATTTTTCAGTTTAGCAGAAAACATTGTTTTCAATGTCAGAATTAGTCGTAACTGGGCGTATTTTAACCATTATTTGTGAAATTTTTATAGTTTAATTTACACTAATTTTATGTAGAATCTCGCATTTTATAAGTCCGGAGAAAAACATGTAAATTTTTTTGAAAAATTTTGTGTAATTGAATAGAGAACAGCTGATACTTGTATGATAAACCAGCAGAGTTATCTGCAACTTGTAGACAGAAAACAATTTTCGATTTTTCTACGTGTTGGCATTTTAAAACATATAAGATTTGAATAGGTTTCTACTACTCATATTCAACTCAAGAAGATTTAGACAACAAAATAGACCTATTTACCAACCCGACTGACTTATAAAACCGAAAGTATACTTCTACAGTGAGAAAAGAGAGCACTTGAGTATCGCGATCGCACCTAGCGGCGGATTCGTGATCAATGACCCAAAAAACTGAAACAAAATATATTTACAAAAGAATTAATAATTTTAAATCGTTACACTAAAAAATGTAATAAAATGTTCGGCTATAGCCACCATGTTCGAATTCGCTGGATTTTTAAATACAATTTTTGGGAATATTTTTTGACAAATAAATCAAAAAATTGCAAATACCAAATAAAATATATAATTTGCCATGTTATTATAAAATATTTATCGAGCACAATAAAAGTTGGAATGTACATTGAAACAATCACAGTAATTGTTAAAATGTTAAAACCCAATTTATTGAAACGTATTGTTTTGAATGGTAATTGTGTATTTTCTTAGTGATTTGTGTTAGTAACAAAAATAAGAAAAAAAATGTTAAAAAGTTATTCGAAAACATAGTAACTTTTATAGAAATCATTATCCAATTTGCAATTTATGCACGAGAAAAAATATTGGTCCATTTGACTCGTTTTTTACTAAATTCAAAAAACCCACAATCACACAGAGTCATCCACCTGCCTGCCACAAGACATAATATTTTTCAGTTCGTATTAAGGCATGTGAAACATTTTTTTGGAATATTAAAATAGTATTGTATAAATTAAGAAAATGTTATATTCATTGTTTCCAAGTGGCTGTTTCAAATAAAAAAATTGGCATTAATGAGGACGTAGTTTCCGAAAATAACCTGTAATAACCTCCTAATTGAAAATATTTAGCATCTGAAACTTATGATGAAAAAATACTTGGCAAAAAAATAATATTTGCTTTTTAATAATATTAATTTTCTACTTCGATTCTACATTTAAATTCTATACAGATCGCGAGTAAGGAATATTATCCAAGTAAACTGGAAATGCAAACTCATGTTTTTTACGGGTGATTAAGTAATCTGTCTCTAACATGAATGTAATTTATATAATTAATTGGGATTAGATACATAGATTAGTCTTGTAGATGTCCCAACCTAAGAACACAAAAAAATTATCTAACGAAATGAGACAAACTCGGAAAAATGAAGCAAACTGATAATATAAATAAAAAAGTTGTATTACAATACACATTCTCTTCCATTCTTTTTAATTGTTGTAACAATTTTTTGTTTGGAGTTCGCAACTAAACTAACAATAGGAGTAGGTGTGAGATTAAAATTTATTTTAACTAATTAATTTATTGGAAAAAACGATTTTAATGTTTTGCAATCATTACTTCAGTTAGTAAATTTTTATGTTAGTTTTATTTGTTCAGGCTAAAATAGCTATATTGACGTTTTAAAATAAGAAAAATAACTAAAACAAAAGCATTTTATTTTCACAATATATTTACATTCGACTTATATTATAATTTTACAGACCATTCACTTGCAATTACCGTGATTTAAAATGTAGTCCTCTATCGGTATATAATAGTGATGTAGAAACATATCCAAATTAGAAAATACTTGACATCAATTTAATACAGAAAAAAAACTGTTTTGAACCTATAGCCAAAAATTATAAATGTAAATAAATATAGATTGAATTTTTTTTAAATACGAATTATTTGGGAAATATTTATTTGGGAAATCAGATGTATGTATTGTTTGAAATGGAATTAGTCAACACTTTGAAGCACGGTGTCCTTTCTGACCTTTTTGTAATTCATTTTTTTTTATTTTTCGGTAGATTAATATTGAATTTTAGTGTAAATTTTTTTTGCCAAACTTCGATAACATTTTTTTAAATATAAACAAATTAATATTTATTATCAATAATTGTGTTAAATTGTTTATAATAACGAGCAATGTATAAATATTACCTGTTTTTTTTACAAAGAATTTATGCTGAAAAGAAAGCGTCGTTGAAATAAGACGAAACTGGGTACTCTGGAGTTTTCGGGGTTGATGATACGAATCTGGCATCAGATGTTCAAAATTCAAAATGACCGAAATGTAAAAATTTACTTGATCGAGGTGAAACTCGGTACTTGGAGGTTTTCGAGGTTGCTGATTACGGATCTGTCCAAATATTTACAAAATTTAAAATAGCAAATCTAATATGGCTGACTGAAATGTAAAAATTTACTTGATCGAGGTGAAACGGGGTACTCGGGGTTTTTCGAGTGAATTCAACATGTCGTTCCAAAATGAAAAAACTTATTTTCCCGAAATCAAACTAAATACTCAATAATGTTACATTTTCAAGATAAATTTTACCAGATTGAACAAGGGGTCACAAATGCTGAAATTTCATTGTTCGTCTTTTACGACCTCGCAAACTGTTACATTTTGGCTGTCATACCGAATCCGTCATTTTAAATTTTGAAAATCTAAGATTACATTCGTAATTTACGATCTCGAAAACTCTAGAGTACCCAGTTTCATTTCGATAAAACAAATCTTTACATTTCGTCTGGCATCTTGGATCCGCCATCTTGGATCCGCCATCTTGAGTTTTGAAAATCGGAGACCAGATTCGTAATTAGCAACCCCGAAAACCCCCCAGTAACAAGTTTCAGCTATTTTCCGTGGAAATGAAAATCCATGCTTCAAAGGGTTAACACAGTTTTTTTCAAAATTTCATTCATCATTTTTTTTTAAAGCAATTTTTACTATGGTACCATTTTTTTAAATTAACTTCTAACTTATCAGAAATGTGTTCCAGATAGTTTTACTTGAAAAATATGCTTAAAAAAAAACAAAATTTTTTTAGAATTATTTGAATAATATTTGTTGCTAATTAACAGACAAATTTTAGAAATGGCCTTAAATTGTTCATAAATTTGTGCAAAATAAGGATGAATTCGTATATTTAAAGTTTACTTTATTAAATCTTCGGACTCTTCTTTACGGTGTAACATTTTTTGCCTGCTTCGCATCATTGACGTTTCCGAACGCTGCTTCATTAGGGTCTTACTCCCGATTCGGTAGACTTGAAGAAGTGGTCAATTGGAACAAGACTTTATTTTACACTATACCCAGTCGATTCTTTTTGTGAATGGGTCACTGACATTCTTTTCGATTTTTTCAATTTGTAAATTTTTAAAATCAGACGAAGACATCTTTTCTTATTGTGTATTTTTGCAAAATTAATGAAAAGTGCCAATTGCGAAGTAATCGACTGATTTAAATAAATACTTAGTAAATTTTACGAAATGAATATTAAAACGAATAAACTTTTGTTTAAATAAATGTTTAAATGATTATATAGTAAAGCGTGCACTAACTTGTGATAAAATTCAGTATTTTTATCTTTATAGAACCGAGGTTATGCATATATACGTAATAAACGCAATATTTTTTTATTTTATTTTTCTTTAGTTTTGTTCACATTATTGTTTGCGTAAAGCAATTTCAGAATGTTTTATTAACAATACATTCTTTTGCTACAGTATCTACGTTGTCAGTAGATTATTTTTAGATTAAATCAGTAAAAATTAATTTGAGATGACTTAAATGAAATTTTTTCATCTAAATTAAAAACGCATTGATAACTCTAGAAGATACGTTTGGACACAACAATGGTACAGTTTTATCATTGTAAGAGACAGATTTAGCATGATTGTCTTTATATATGTAATTGTACAGATTATATAACTACACTACAGGCCAAAAGTTCATAAACGCTCCGAATTTTTACACACGTCAAATAATGCGTCCGAATTCATTGAACTTAACAAAAATTTTCGATTGGTGCATTCACTTTTACATCATACATTATTATTTCTTAGCTGTCAATTTTTTGAAATGTTGAATTTTGCAACTTCTTTAATGCTGGTAAAATTTTGGTAAAATGCTGAATAATTATGGTCAAATTTCCCATTGTCAGTTTCTTTATGAATACTACAATTAACCTTTGTAAAAAGTAGCTACGATGTTTTTTATACTTCTTGAATCGGAGTTCTTTGAAGAAAAGTACGTGAACATTCAATTCATTCACGATTCACAAGATACTAAAATTTAATTTAAAAAAATACACTTTTGAATGTTAGATTGATGCAAGTAATTGAAGTAAACATTAATCTGACACATTTCATGAAAAGTAAACTTATTTAAAGCAGGATTAAAAAGGAAAGAATGTCACTTTGGCATTTTACTATTCAAAACATATTACTTTTGTTATTCAAATTTCATTAATTGATTTGTAATTTAAATGTATTTTGAAATAATGTATGTACTGGATACTAATCGAATCCGAATACATATTATTTTCCGCAAAGCGCGACAGATTAATGTGTAATTCCGTTATTTGCATCATTTGATCTAGGTATATTTTACTATTTTGCATCATCTTTCAGATAAGCGTATAGCAATTCAATGAGGGAATTGCAAACGTTTTTGCCTTTAAAAGAAATCCGATTCAAGGAGTAAAATTCATAGCAAATTCATGAAAAACTTCAATTAAAATTCATGGATGACTTTCAGTCATTAGCGAATGAAGTGAAAATGAAAATATCAATTGAAAGCTTTATTTATATACACTTCAAAAGAGATCGTTTGAGTTTTTTTAAGTTTCTGAATGGAGAAAGAAACCATGGAATATAACTCGAGTTTTGAAATTATTCATCTGTTAGATTCCTTGTGCAAAAATGAGGTTATCAATTTTTTCACAAAAATCGTAATGATGAAAATTATAATTTGATAATGTGTCCTGTAAAATTTGACTTGATCACTAATCTACGTGAAGAAGCGACCATAAAAATAGTGGGAGGTAGATATTGCGAGAGACATTTACAAAATGTTTATAATAAAACAAGTAAAATATATAACTTCAAGAATAATTCATAATGCACAGTAAAAGATCATTAGTATATTCTACTGAAAACTTTAGTAAATTTACCCAAAAAGTTAAGGAATCTTTACTAAATAGAATTTACATGATGATATTAGTTTTCTTCACTTCAATTATAATATGTAAGTTAAGAACTGAATTAGTTAAATCCTGTAATAAAAACTACCAATTTTCGTAAACTTTGGTTAATAGAATTGTTTTGGAAATTTTCGTTAAAGCTTTTTTTACGGGTATTATTTAAAGTTTTTGAAATATTCCATAGTGAGAAATTGGAATAAATTTGTCTAAAAAAGTTCCGGATTTAACAAACTCCGGTAAATTTTTCTTGCAATTATTTCCATGTACGATTGTAACAAATCTTATCAGAAAATATATACCCTTGATATGAATTTGTATAGTATTACATTTCAAACATTTTATAGAAAAATAACAAAAATCCCTTTTATAAAATGTATAGAATACCAAGAACATCCTCTGAAGTCTATTTTCTTATTGTGACTTTAGATAGAAAATTCTAAACTCTTTCAAAGTCAGTATCTAAGATACTCGTCAAATTTTATAAAAAAATTAATAATAATGGTCTGTCAAAACAAGTCATTTTTTGGACGTGGTAATTAGATATCATGGCATGTGTAAAATAAACGTATATGATCCATATTTTATAATATGGCAATGATATGATAAGTGCGCTTTGCTCATCAGCAACCATTAATATGACAAGAAAGAAAACACTTTTAACTCCTATAATTATAAAATAATGTTCATTTATAACACTTACGATTTTTGTTCCATTTGTCGGTCGATCGTGTGACATAATGATTTTGCATGAACTCCCGATGATACCCGAATACTGGATCTTGATCCCAGTTGTTTGAAAAGTAACCATTGTTGTCTAGCTGGTGATTAGCTGGCCTTGGTTTATATGGCACCGAATCCAACTTGATGAACCAATTTTTTACACGAGCGTTATCACGATGCTCACTCCTTTTTTTTCTTCTTGCCATCACATTTCTAGTAAATTAAATAACTACTGACACTGTTGACGTTTCATCACAACACAATTATATCAGTTCTATTATTTACAATTCTACCGGCAAGTGTATTATTATAAATTTTATTTTTTTAGTTTTATATTCAATATTTTAGATTTTTAATTTTACATAATTTTTTAAAAATATTTATTTTATTTTATTGGACCCCTTTATAATTTTGTTTACGTTTTCAAATGTTTATTAACAGTTAAGAAAGAGAACAATCACCTTTAATTATCTTTAATTTATTTATTATAATGACAAAAAGAAATTTATCAGTCACGCCTTTGATCAAATTCTGCACGGGCGAGCTTCATGGTGTCCAACGGAAAACTGACTACTGGAAGTCACGCTACGCTTGCAGGTGGAAGGAAAAGTTTTTTTTACAATGCGTACATTACTTCCTCCAATATGTAACAAATACTGCCAATTCCACTGCTACGCTTCAAATGTTAGGCGATATTATTTTCAATAATAAAACACAGTCTTGGTAATTGTCCACTTCGTGCGCATAAAAAATATGAAACGCCTCAGGGGACATTTGCGCAAAAGCGAACGTTTTCCTCCCAGAAATTGTTTTACGAGCATTTAATCCAAATCTTGGTTAGGAAATATATAGATGGACTATATTCGCGTATTTTTGTCTCTATATGACATCAAGTTTCTTCGAGGCACTCGTCACCTCGTTAAGTAAGAGATTTCGAAATTTTGACATACGGTCGTATTCTTTCAAAATCACAATTACTTTTGTAATTCGAATATGTGACAATGTTAATTGGATAATAAGATGTAGTTTATAGTTTTCGAAATGTTAATTGTGGGAAGGTAGATGAAAACTGCATTTTACGGCATTTCTGAAACTTTTTTTAGTTTCTAATTTATAATATTATATTTTATGACATTACGTTGTTAATTCATTTCTGAGATTAGTCGCGTACGCAACTATTATGTAATTCTTCCTTGCTAATATGTAATGCGAATTGCTACTTCCGAAGAATAATGATTTTTTGAATATGTAAATATAAATTAACTTTAATATTATGATGACGTGATTAATCGAAAGCAAGTCGTGTTGGTAGTAACTAAATATACAAAATGGCAATTATTCTACACCGGGAAAAGGAACTTGCTGTACTTACTAACGTGAAAGGTTGACCGGTTTTGATACCGTTCAAATTTTTTGGAGCAAGACGGAAATTATAGATTTTTCCGTCAGTGTTCTGCGTCATGCAAGTCTAACGACTTGAAAGTCACCACGGCCACCTGGTATCATTGTCTTATGTACAAGTTGTCATTTTTGTTGTTAAATATGAAAGGAATAATTATGTTTTAAATATTTCGAAATCTCTGACGTATTTTGACTATCACATTTAAAAAACATTGAAATTTATTCAGATTTTGGTGAAACAAATTTATGACTAATACGAGTGTAGGAGTACCAATGTCAGGAATGCAATTAACCATGTAACATTGCATAACAAAGAAAAGAGTACTCTTTTATTTACGGTTATGCAATGTAGCACAATAATATGAGAAGACATTAAACTGTTTCGAAAACATTACGAGTGAAATAAAATCTTTACTCTCACGGGGGTTTTACAGCTTCCATAACAAGTACTTCATTGCATTTCTGTCTGCAGCATTAAAAAAACTTTCTCTCAATTTAGACTTACGATCTTTACATTTTACTTACAAGTTTCTTAATTGCTAATTCATTTACCGAAATAAAGAAGATTATATCACGTAACGAATGCGTAAAAATAAGTGAAGTTACTAACACGTTCCATACAATTTTGAATTTAAGTTACAAACGAAATGTTCTTCTTTCGGAGAACTATTTAGTCGGAAGTAATGTGAATGGCTTAATTCACTGTTTAGTCATTACTTTGCATTTTTTATGTTCGTAACATTTAATAACTTAAATGAGTTTCTCTAATAAATATCATTGTAATATTTTGTATTACGTCGTGCATATACAAAATGAAAAGTGATTTTAAAATGTTATATATAAACATTATGAAGAAATACTAGAGAAATTTGCTATTTCTTATTTAGTATTCTCTAGTTATTAATCATTTAATACTAAATTGAACAGTAGTAAATACAGCATTAAATTTAGTAACTTTTGAAAATAAGTACATGACATGATTAGAACTAATGGTCTTCATAACGTATTTTTAAAAATGGATTAAATGTTGTTTATTTTTAATACCGACAGGAATAAGTTAATAAAGCTCGTAATTTTTACGGAAAAATATTATCAATGTCACACGGAAAACTTGGCACTGAAAATTAGCGCAAAAACGATGTTTCGGATATGATGAATTTACAGAGATTCTAATACTGAATAGTCCAGAAACCTTATGGATATCATATTAATAAGTATTTTTTTCAGTATTTTTTTTTGAAGTATATCGAACTTTAATAACTAAAATACTTTTGAATCCTGTCCTCAAAGTTGCAATTTTCAGTAATTTGCACGATATGGTAATAATTACAGCCAGAATTTTTATTATACGCATTGAACTTAAATTAACTACAATTGAGCTTTAAAAATATAGTGACGACCATTGAAAACAAAGGGTAATTTATTTTATATTTTTTACACAAACCTTCAAGAAAATAAGAACAAATTTTTCACTTACTTTATGAAGTGAAAATTAAGTCACTCTATAAAAAGGTAAATTTTTTAACTCGGGAGTGAAAAAATTATTTAATTAAATCATCACACACGTGACAAGTAAGGACGGTGCTGTGATTTGAAACGTTACAAACTTTGTTGATCGCTTTATGAATTTAGAACTCGATACATGAATGTATGTCTCAAAAACTTTCCAATAAACTGAAGACAAGAAACTTTTCAAAAGCAATTTAATATTAAAAAAAAAGCTTTCGCAAAACAATTGAAACAAGAATAAACTTCTAAACAAAAATTAAATGAGGAAAAAATTAGGGTTTCTTGGTTTGCTGACGATGAATATATACCAAAAAATTAAAAATTTAAAATAGCAGATCCAAACGGAAAGACCTAATGGCTCAGGCGGATTTTTTAACACAAAAAATAGGTCAAAATACGCGGAAAAGTCTCAGAAATTTAATAGAAAAAGAATATGTAAAAGTAAAATAGCAAATTAAAAAAAAATCACATTTTTAGATTTAGATTATTCAGACTAAAATCAAACCTCCATACACTGAAAAATGAATTACACAAAGGAGCGTAGAACCGATAGCACAATGAATTTTATTATTTCAACGGATGAAATATTTTATTACTATTACGAAAAATTATTTGCTTTAGTAAGTGTTTATCGAATAGAAAGATTCTTTTATCACTGTAATTAACGCAAGGAAATTGTCATAGTAATAATAATATATATTTCATCCGTTGAAAGAATACATTTCATTATGGCTTTCGGATGCATGTTTCATCGGTTCAATGAATCTTTTCTCATTGTAATAAAGTAATATGCATTCTATTCCTGCATGAAAAAGAAAACTTCGGTTCCGAATGGCTAAACCAATCACAGGAAGGAAGAAAATTAAATATACAAAAAAGGGGATTTAGTTTAAATTTATTTAATTAATGGATTGAAGGTAACATCTTCAACACAAATACACTTGTTATTTTCAAAATCATAGATCGATGCACTGCGTCACTGAAGGTATTTAAAATTATTTCTTCCCACTCCGAGAAAAAATGTTGAGCGCCCTATTGCACGTATATAGTCGTTAATTTGAAACGGGAACAGAAAACTTACTTCTTAATTTCTATAACTGTCATACCAGACCAAGTTAACATAGAAACATTCGAAAAACTTTTCGTGTGGATGTGAAAGAATCTGCTCAGAATCATCGTCGGGCTGTTACTGAACCTGTTTCGTCTTGTAAGGTCGTTGTTATTTATGTTATTTATTGTTATTGTATATTTGTCTAAAAAAAGTTGGTAATTTCCATTTAACTTCCATCTTTCTTATTGCTTAAAGAAAAATTGACCCGCAAAGCTCATTTTAAGCTGTCAATAGAACCCACTACGGTTCATCGTGAGCAATGTTTGTTGTAAGCCATCCAATATTTAAATTGGAAATGATAACGTCTTCTTTTAAGTTTCAAGATAGCAAGAATTAGTATTAAGACCATATTCTGACTTAATAGCTCAATTTAGGGCCAATTTTTAAAGTGGGTCCTGGTTGTAAGAGTTATATTTTTCAGTGAATATATGTAGTGATCGTAATGTGGTTTTAATAAATTCCTTGCACATTATTGTAAATTGTATATTTCAATACATTTGAAAGAATAACATAAACGTTATCGTTGTTATTTGTTTGTTAATAGTCAAATGAATTGGCCATTATACAGCATATTCGGAAAGTTGCATTGGTGTTCCCATGTGTTGTTTTTATATGGGATGAATACGTGCACTATACTGGTGGAAATATCAGCCGAATATGCCAATAGTAACAGAAATTAATTTACATATTGCTTTTTGATTGCGGATTTGACAATAGTTATCTTAAAGACTCACAGTAACAAGTAACGTAACAACTTTTAAACAATTGCAATCATTTTATAAATGAGCAATTGTCATATTGTTTCCGCCATTGCGATTATTACGCTTTTGATCATGGATTAAAGGATATCAAAGTGGAAGTTTTAAGGAATTACGATTACTCGTTTAAACCCGTATTCTCCATATTGAATCCGGTGTTTTGAAATTTTCATTTCCGCTCATGGATTCTAATTCAATAAACAAGAAAATCCTGAATCACTCATTTTAGACATATTTTTTTGTCTTTTGTCTTGAATAGCATAATGTAGTTTCATCAATGAAGGCGATGTACACTTACAGATCTCTTCTTATTAGTTTTTAATTTAGGGGGAGGCACCAACCTCAAATAAGATCTATGAAGTACACCTTTAAATTTAGAAACTTGTAATTGCCGCAATGTTCACAAATGTCTTAAAATTTAAACAATATTGTCGGCCGAACTGGGAAAGCTGGTCATGTTCTCACTTATTTTACAATATTACCGTTGACATTACGACTAAAACGCATTCGCATTTCAGAATTTCGAGCTCTATATTTTTTTTGTAACACTCGTAGTTTTCGAGATAAATGTTTTTTCAAAACAGCGGCTTCAATTTGTCTGACCACCGAATTTTATGATCATATTCGTAATCTGGAGGCAAAAATAAATGAAAATGACATAGCACAAAATTTTATTTCGATGTCCTTATTGTAAAGATTTACCATATGCTTTTATGTTTATCCTCATTTTTTTAAATTTTTGCATTAATTTAGAAAAACGTAGATGCATTTTTTCGAACAATTTTTTTTCGTGCTAAAATGTAGAGGTCGAAAAAATGATTTCTAGAGTAATTTTTAACGTAAAATTCAGCGGTGTTAGAATAAAAAAGGTTAAAAAATCGTTTGAATCTTAACAAATTTGTTAAAAAAGATGGAATTTTTTCAAATTGATACGATATTATTTAGAAAATATGTTTTTATGTTCACTTTGATAAAATTAATTCTTCAGTGCGGAATATTAATATATATATATATTGTGAAAAGATATTTTTTAAGAGTTTAACTTCTTTCAATTAAACGTTAGAAGACATCAGTCTTTACCGCGTAGTATTGAGGACTATTAGTTTTAGTTTGTGAATGAATAGTAATATCTATAGATTAGTAAAATCATAAATAATAACTACATACGGCGAAAATGTATGAAACGAAATATTATCTCTCCAATTAAAATGTAACCAATTTCGGATTAATTTTTCTGGGGTTCCTTACTTGTAGTATAGATACCAGAAAAAATAGCCGGAAAATAGTTACAATTTCTACGTAGGATCTGATATTATTTATCAGCTTGTGTACGGTATATCGCACGTAGTAGATACCAAATATTCGTAAATACGATACTGTATACTACAATATTGCCTTTTTTGAATTAATGTCAATATTGGTCCTCTTTCAAGGTGTTTTCTGTTCTTTTTTTATTTTTCGCGAAATCTAATAATGTTGAGAAAATACATAGGACATAAAATTTGTATTTTCTTTGTATTTTTATTTAACTTTTATTTAAAAGGGTTTTTTTTTGCATTTGGAACATTTTACGAGATACTTACGAAAACCCATGAATTATGTTTATTTCTATGGTTTTTATTAAAAAAATTAAATTTGTGTCAATAGTCGTTATTCTTTTCGTAATCAGAGTAAAAAATACGAGTATATGCAGAGTGCATTAAAATTTGTTGGAGGGCGTTTTCAAAAGTTTATCTAAATTTTGTCGTTTATTATTATAGTTTTTATTTTTATTGTAATCTTCTTATTTATATCGAAAATTAATACGTTGAGATATAAATAAATGAGAACCGTGGTCATAAACATGAAGATTAAGAATGAAATTATGGATAGTAAAAGTGACAATTTCTTATAGTAATCGTGAACATCTCCGATGATACAGCAATTTTACCATCTGCGCTTCGGATCTTTCTGTGGTTACTATCTTCAGTTTTTAAGGTGATAAAAAGATTTTTCTCATTATACACGAATCCCAGTTACTGAAAACATCCGGATATGTTATTTCAATATTGAATCCGCCAAATTGAGTTATAAAAATGTCGAATTTAAGTAAAAGTATTTATGGTTTTCAATTATTTATTGTATCCAATAAATAGAATTAATTTTGATTTTTCTTTTCTGACATTTTCTTAAGTGAAAGTAATCATAATTTTTTGTAGTAGTTTAATCTTGTATTTTTGAATAAGTTCTTGATGTTTGTGTGTGTGCAATGGAGTATAAAATTCCGTTCTATGTGTGAATTTATTAGAAAAAATATGCTTAGGTAGGAAATTGTTCTTTTTACATCTGAGTAAGAAAATTCTTCTCATTATAGATGCCGCTAATTTGTTGTTAATATTTTTCCACTCCTTTAGTAACAATAGAGTCTCCTTTCCATAATTAGATTGTATCCAATTAAAGAAATTCATCTTCGTCTATTATTTATGTAATAATATATCCAATAAATAGAATTAATTTTGATTTTTCTTTTCTGACATTTTCTTAAGTGAAAGTAATCATAATTTGTAGTAGTTTAATCTTGTATTTTTGAATAAGTTCTTGATGTTTGTGTGTGTGCAATGGTGTATAAAATTCCGTTCTATGTGTGAATTTATTAGAAAAAATATGCTTAGGTAGGAAATTGTTCTTTTTACATCTGAGTAAGAAAATTCTTCTCATTATAGATGCCGCTAATTTGTTGTTAATATTTTTCCACTCCTTTAGTAACAATAGAGTCTCCTTTCCATAATTAGATTGTATCCAATTAAAGAAATTCATCTTCGTCTATTATTTATGTAATAATATATCCAATAAATAGAATTAATTTTGATTTTTCTTTTCTGACATTTTCTTAAGTGAAAGTAATCATAATTTTTGTAGTAGTTTAATCTTGTATTTTTGAATAAGTTCTTGATGTTTGTGTGTGTGCAATGGTGTATAAAATTCCGTTCTATGTGTGATTTATTGTATGTCTGAAAAACATTTTTAAAAGATGGTATTTACGTTTAAATGAAGTATTACAAAAATCAGAATACTTAAATTTAAACCTTATTATTGTAGTAATCAACTTTATCATGTTATACTTATTTTAAACCTTGAAAGCAAAATTAAAATAAGAAATAACAAACCGTGTTATTTAATTGACGTTTCAATTGATTAATTCCTGCAGGTGAAAATTGAAGAAGTAAGTCACACTAACTAAAGTCGGCAATGCTTGAAACTAATGTCATTTTTTATAGTATATTGGTAAGTTACCAAAATTTCATTATTTTAAATTTTGTATGGACCGCAACAACAAATCAATCATCTAATAATAACTTCGTTTATTTAATTCGTTATTTAATACTGCACATTGTCGACTGTCGTGTGTGTCTGTGTTACATTGAATTGAATAAAGTATAGTAACTGCACTTCGGTGATTTATTTTGACGTTTACGTTATCAATCACTGACAATTGCAACTTTCAAGTGGAAGCTGTCATTTCATCATAAGTTCTCCAATTATACCGAAATTGTGATTTGGAACATTTATCAGATTTATAGGATTTAAAATGTTACATAATTGTTTAATTTTTTAGTTGAGAACAATTTTTATTTTTAATTCATTATTTGTTTACTTGACTTTGTATTGTCTCTATAATCTTTTATTTTACTTACTTTTTAATGTGATACCACTCACGAATTATACTTGAACATCATTTAAACATTGATCCAAAATTGTCGATCCAATAAGTGTTTCCATGGGAAAACTCACGTGCCATTGTAGTACACAAATCTCGATTTAGTACACAACACGACGAATAGACTTACTGCAGATTTTACATTGATTAGGAGAACACGGAGAAAGTCGTCGGCTTCGTTCGATTACTTCGTTGCACTAAATCCTGTGGAGTATACGGTTTCGCCTGCCTCATTTGTATACTATATATTTAATACTCTTACCTCACCGGTGGCTGCACTGACTTCCAGATTTAATAAACGAGATTACCATGGATTAGAGAAATGTTGCAAAAAATACAAAGTGAAATTTTCATCACGACTCATTAGTGATACCGCAAAACATAGACGTAAAAACTTCTCTATCTTACGATTAGATAGTTAAACTAATCAGGAACTTTTTTGTTTTTGTACAATTGTATTCGCTTATAATTGAAATAAACTGCGACTGTTTATCGATTATTTATATATTATATGAGAATATAAAATCTTGATTTATCTTTCGTTAGTTTTCCTACCTATTATGATATTCAATAAATTAAATTAATAACTGTAATAGTAGGTATATGGCTTACCATAAAAAATTCTTTTAAAATTTGTTTAAAAAAAAAACGTTTTCGGCTCTATTATATTTAGCTACCTTCAGAAATAATAAAACTAGGAGTATTATGAGCGAAATTAATTTGTATACTATCAGAAAAAGTGTTTATTTTCGATTTTAATCATTTGCTCAAAAGTACGAGACATGCAAGTAAATTTTTCAAAAATTTAATTTAAAAAAAAATTAGTTTAAATGCAGGTCCTTATGAGCATAAGAGAAGTCAAAAGAGTTTCGGAAAATAATGATGCTCTATTAATAATTATGTAAACTACAAGTACTAAGTAGTGGTCAGTTGTTTAAAATACTGGATGTAATTACGGATTGTAAATTTCAAGTAAGTTCGATTTTTCAAATCTAATATTGACTGATTTTCTATTTTTTTATGTTTTATGTAATTTTTTGTCGGTGTGTAAAATTATCACATTTTTTTAATAAACATTGGGTCCTGTATTTTTCGATGCATAATTAAATCCGTAAATTATTCTTTATTTTTGTTTATGTTTTTTTTTTGCTCTCATGAATTCAAGTCTCAAGTCCTGGTTGGTTTATATACAATTTATCACATTATAGACATGGTATCTGGTACTACTGTTATGATCCGAGTTAAAAATTAATTTCATCATTATAAAATATAGTGTCTGGTGAGTGGTTTATTTTTTTTTGTGGCTTGTGTAATCCCAATGGATTTAACCGGTTTCCCAATCAAATTTCAATTATTTCCTGTGGAGGATTAGAAGAGGTATTCCGGGTATTCCGGACCATAGTTAAAGATTCCCGTTGCCGATGAAAAATCGCAACAGTAGCGAATCGTAACACTACATTGCAAATTTTTAGCGAGGGTTTATCTTTATAAGGTTTTATGTTCGCTATATTTTTACACATAGGTTTTGGTATACTAGTCGTATGTCTCCTTGTTTAAATACGTTTTGAATATGTTCTGTGATACATTTTACGTATGGAATCGGTGACAGTATGATGACCGATTTTACCCACGATTATAATTATTAAATTAATTGATTGATTTCCTAATGGTGGAGAGAACTTAATTACTTAATTATTAGGATACTATTAATTACTAATGATTTAATATTAATTCGAACTCATTACGAATTAAAAATTCATAAACATCTAATAACAATGAAATGTGCAATATAATCAGAGACACGAAAATACTTTTCTGGTGCTAATTTATAGTCTGATACCAAATCTGTTCATAGACTTTTATCATCTCTCTCTAATTTTGAAATATCTGAATTTTTACAAATTCGTTTCATCCAGAATGTTTGTGGAATCCAATAGAACATAAAAATGAAACGTACGACCTCTAATTTTACTATTACTTCTAGATTGCAGGCGAATTTTTCCAAATGAAAAAAGTAGTTCTTATAGTGTTATGAGTAAAAAATCTTTTAACAAATATGAAAATTGAATTATTTTTTGATAAAAAATGAACATAACATAAAAGTAAAATCATTCAAATATATTAGCTCTATAGTTTTATAGCAATAAGACAATCACTCTTTAATTCGCGAGGTTGTAGTCAATGTATGTTTATTGTGTTTGAAGGTATGAATTTTTACCGAATAAGGTCGAATTAATGGAAAAATTTGGTGCATGGGTACTGGATGTAGTTATATCGAATACGAGAGTAATTCATATACATTAGGCAACACTTAACCAATTTGTAAAACTTTGTATGATGTTTAGCATACATATTTTATTCCGTAGATCCAAAATCTCGGTTCAAAAATGAAGGAGAAAATGAAGTCTAAATTCTGCATAATACAACGCATCCATTCAATCACTCACATTATTGTATTTCATGTATTGCATTGAAATTGTAAATAAAAAAATGATGAAATTATATTTATCGGATAAGGTCTCATTATTAGAAAATTTCGCACATGGATACATGCAGTTGCACCGAATTCGAGAATAATTGAAAAATCATGGTTTTTCATTCTCAACAATTTAAAAAGTCAACAGAAGAATTTCATTGTAAAATGTTAGTTTCGAAATTGAAGACAAAATTGCAACAAAATTATAAAAAAAAGTTTTTAAAATGTCTAAATAAAAAACTCAGACCTGAAGAGGACTCCCAGGTGGCCGAAATGTTGTAATCGAAAACGTTTTGGACAAAGTTGGTTGGACATAAGCCTAAAAGAATGTATGAGTATAGGTTTTCACGTCTTTTATTTTTGTTAAATCAAGTGAACTAATATTGAGATAGAGGAAAAAGAAAGAATTGAATTTGCCACGGAAGCCATGAATTTTATCTCACTGTCATTTATTGTGTATATTAGTGTATTTTGAGTAATTTCCTCTCAGATTTAATTTGAAATCTCATTTTTTTTTCTATACATTATTCACTTTAGTTATAAGTGATGTTCGGTGTTCTAAATAAGTATTTACACGAGACCAGATACCAAGTAGCGTACATTTGTATGCACTATATTGACGAAGTAATTAGATCATCTACAATAAATAGATATACATTTTCACGTTCGCCTTCTCACCAAAACTATATTTCAAAGTGGAGGCGACAAGAACCATTTCAAAACAGAATGTGGTCCAACACTACAGTTAGGTGGCTCAAAATGTGATTGTTTTGCGCATTTTTTCCGCTCATTAGGATAACACTGTTAATTTTGAGAAAAAAAAATGATGCGCTACCCGATTTTCTCACAGTATATTATTTTTGCGTATTTCTCTCACTCTTTATGAAACGCTTAATAGTTTTCGAACAAAAATGGTGCTACCTAAATTTTGCCCAAAATCTATGTTTTTTACATAAATATCATTCCATTAAAAATTGTATATAAATTTAAAAAAAAAACGGTTAGAATAAAAATTTCAGTTTTTGGCACCATTTTTTTTCAAAAAGCACTAGTGTTATCGTAAAGAGCAATTTTAAGATGATGTGCTGCGCAACAAAAAATATGGTTACTTCTAACCTAAAATTCCACTTTCTGTTGTAAAGACTCGTCAGAGGAAAATTATATTAAAAAAACACATTTTTTTAGCCTTACCGTTTGCTGTTTACACCGTTCGAAATATTTTGCGATTATCTTTCGCGTAGTCTTGGTCATGTAGGGGGATATAGCCTATTTTTTTTTTTAATTACCAGATATTTTTCATAAAAATGTTGACGTTTCAAATCCGAAAGAACTCAAAATCCCAATAAAAAAATGTTTGTCCGTAATCTTGTACGATAATTCTTAAAATGTGTGTGTTTCTGAAAAGCACTTGAAGTTTTTCATACTGAGACTTTCGATGCTAAATTAAAAGTAAAATTTCGAATTTTTAAACTTCAGCGGCTTATGTATTCAACACAAATCCACGTTTGAATATATAATGCGCCATTTTTGCATTCTTTTAAACACGAATGTATTAAATGAATAATCACATAAACAAACGGTTGCAACTCACGCGATGATTTTATTTTCAATATTACAACCTTCACGTGAAAGTTACTTCATTAAATGAAAATATTATTTACTGAATTCTCTAAATTCTACTTTACGTTCTGAATTACTGTGTTTTCTCTCTATCTGCACTACTGGAGCTAATTATTGCGGGCATAATGTATATGTGATTATATTAAAAGATGATTCAACGAAAGAAAATGAATTATTATTGACATATGGTATAACTGAATCGTTTGTTTCTTTCAATATACTAATTATAATTAGTTAACGGCCTACTTCTATTTTATGTTTTCGTTTATTAATGTCGATTGTGTCAAAAATACTTTTTTGCAGTAACTCTGAATTTAAAGTTATTTCGAGGAGTAAGTACAGATTTTAAAGGTGTTTTGAATGCCTACAAGGCAACTGTATACAGTAGAGTCGCCACTCCCCCCCCCTCCCCCCCATTGCGGGCTGGGGCCTCAGGAAGGGCCTGCTGTAACAGAGGGAAGTGGGAGAAATGGCGCTCCCCTTCTTTTGGAAAATATAACGCGGCGGGAGGGGAGGGCGAGAAACCGAGTGTGAAAATATACCGGGACTCTACTGTATGTCACATTTTGACTTATGACGTTATTACTCTAGTTATAGTGACGTAAATTTTGATTTTACTTAATTCGCTAAACAGTGAACAAAATATCACATTGACAGAAATAAATATTATGTATTAATAGTTTGTCGTGTGCATTTTGTAGCAAAAAGTATACTGTTGAAATGCGAACGTAAAGTGGGAACTCCAATTAATTCAGATTTTTATTGTAAAAACTATACATTAATTTAACAAATGTAATTGGTTATACTTTACCTAATATATGTCAATTACAAATACCCAGGTAGTTTTTAATGAACTGCGATATGCATTTTACAACAGATTAATATAGATTAAAAATCGTGGTTGGGGCAGACCAGAACGATTTCCTTGAATGAAAATCGAACCACATCTAATTATTATTACTAGCATATATTAAAACACATATTAAAACTTTAATCTATCTTTATTGACCAAGTGCATACAGTGACTTTATACAAAATAAATGGCGGAAAACAAATGCACTAAAATTAAATTTTATTTATTTTATAAATACAAATGATATAGTTAATTAAAAAAAATTACGAAATTAAAAACTCCTGAAACGAAGATATGATATTAAATAGTAAAAACGAGTAAAATGCATTGGAATTCAATGTTTTGGAATTCCACATGTAAAATGTTGTTCCGTAAGAAATTGATGTAAATTATTGTGTTCTACTAGAAGATTATAGTTATGAATACATTGTTACCGGAAAATGATTAACAAAAATGATACCAAATTACTTTCGCTTAAACATATGGACCTCATTCTTCTGGGACGATTAACAAGACTCTTGTACGATGTAATTAGTAATTACTAGTTTACGCTCTGAACAAATATGCTAGGAAGCGAGACCGACAATTTTCTTTCGTAACAACAACATCGTTTCCTGCCAGTATGGAGTCATTACTATCCGTATGGAGATCCTACATAAGAAAGGACAAAGTAAAATACAGCTGTAATTAGTACTGTTTCAATAATCCATACATCAAAACATAAATGTCACGTAGATTCACACTTCTGAGGTGTAATTTTCCAGAATGTGATTAATTTAATCCTGGCCTTGATCATGGAATTATCGTCTTACATTAAGGTGAAATTCTGAACCTTTCTACATTCTTGTGTGGTGCTGTAATGAAAGAAGTGTTTATTACTTGTTTAAAACGGGTTTTTATTTTCTCTAAAAAGAAACTAACGTCCTTGTCCTTGAATAATGTGTTCATCATTTAGGATTTTTCATTAAATATTCTGAACTAATTTATTAAATTCCTTTTCTAAAAAAAATGTTTTACACAAATAAAACGATAATATGAAATAATACGAAAATACGTATTTTATGCATTTTAAAATTACTGGTTTATTATAGGTTAATAAGCTTAATTACTAGTAATATATAACTCGTCTTTTTCACACTTATCATCCAAGATAAGGAAATATCCTTATTTAGTTTAGAGGTTAAGAGAGTCCAATCTTAGTTTGCCGATAACAAATTTTCAATTTAACTTGCCAAAAATTTCTATATTTTTCGATATATTTTTAGTTATAGAGTTAAGAGAGTATTCGGTCCGTATATAGCGAAATAAATTAGTCCGTAAGAATATCCACATTTGTACATTAAATTAGCAATATATAACAAGTTAAACGACATCAGGAAAACATTCGTTACAAGTGGTAATGGACACAAAGAAGTATCGGGTTGGTGACGATATGCGACTGCATTTTTTGTGTCATATAAATCTATAAAATTTGTATTCTAACATCCTGTTGTGTATTTTGTGTATATAATTTTTACTTCATTTCTGACTACAGTAATTTTGTTTCTATGGCAACCATGGAAGAGATAAACTATTTTTCACACACATTGAGCTTAATATTTTTCTCTCTAGATCACAAAACAGCCGTTTCTCTCCCTAAGGAGCAAAATGAAGTTTTGCGCATGTGCGTTTCTTACAAGAGTCTAATTGCCAAAATTCTAATTTTATAATAATAATAAAATACATCTTATTATTTAATAATATACCTTACTATTATACTATTATGTATATTTAAAAAGTAATCACATAACTAGAGTTATGGCTAACGCCGGCAAACACTTATTTTGCACCCGTGATGCACAATAGGCCGTTATATGAGAAACATACTAAGGTCGCGGCAATAAATTTCAATACTGACGATTTATAATAACGAATAAACGTTTGTAAATATATTTTCCTACAATACTACGAATTCGACGAATTTGAAAAATATTCACTGCCATATTAAATCTGTAAAATATAAATTTTCCGAATTTATTGAAAATAAATGTGTAAAGTTACATAATTGATAATATATATAATATATTCATATATTAGTCTAACAGTGTTGGTTTAATTATTGTTTAAATAAGACAAGTTTTAACCAATTTACTGTTCGGATTCTTCTAGAATTTCACACTTAGTTCCTGCAACAAGTTCTGTAACTCCAATGGTCAACATTCTGAAATTAATTTCTTCGAAGTTGTATGTACCAGTAGAGACTTTTTGAAAACGATTTACCAAAAGCCACAACTTTTCTTCCCGTTCTGTTTCCTTGATTTTCATTTCACCCACATATTCCAAGTAATTTTTATCCATAAGTGCAATATCCTGTATAAGACATTATAAATTAGAGTTTTATTTAGTTCTTTAATAATTTGTAGGCAAATTAACAGGAACAAGAATATTTACGAGAAATTGATAAAATGTAAGAAATTATATGATAAGATTTTATGGGAATGAACGGTGTATTAAAAATATCTAATTTATATTTCCATTTGGGTATATTACTTATTTAATAATTTCCTTATTTAATTCATATTTTAACGTTCGTAGCACATTTAATTAAAATCCGGAACTTACTATATTTTCTGTTTTTAAAGGCTCGTGGGTGTTCCAGCAGTGAAGGGCGAAATCTTGCATTCCCAGAATCAGTATGCCATTCGAAGATATTTTAAAAGTAGTGGCTATGCCAGATAATGCATTTTGGGATCCGCCATATTTTACATCCGGATCTTGTTTATAATTTAGAAGATCCGTGACATTGGCATATAGCAAAGAAAAAGATGACAGCGGTCTAAATACAAGAACATCCGATTTATCAGGCCCATAATTTCTTAACAAACCAAAGCCTATTATACCGTCATCCCAAGAAACGGTGTCTTCACCTATAGTAAAATTTTTGGCTTCGTCAACTGGTGCAAACAAAGAATTTTCAATTCTAATGATATCGTTTCCGTTCCAAACAATCAACGCAAATAATTCCATATCCGATATAAATACCTGAAAATTACAAAACATTAAATTAATAAATCAAACCTTCTCATATCGAACTGAAAAAATTTATTGCCACAAAGAGGCCTTTTTGACAATTACAATAACTTTATCGGGGCAGTTGTCATCGATTACGAAGAAATCCATCATAGTTCCTTGGTCTGTAATATTATCTCGAGGAATTATAACTTTCTTAATCAGTTTATTTGTGCTAAGATCAAAAGCAAGAAGTCGTACTGGGCACTTAATATCACCCGTGACGTAATTTCCGTTATCCAAAACCCACATCGTATTGCATTTATCTATCTGAAAGAGGAAAATTAAAATCCGAATAATTAATTAACAATCTTAGTGGTTAATATTGTCAATTAGAGTGTGAGTGGGAGATTTATTTTAGTGAATTCTTTCGGAATGTTGTATGAATCACCTATAGTATATTCCTGCCTCAAGTGGAAAGAGGAATTCTAAAAATTGGCCAACATTCTTCTGGACCTCAAATTTGGAGTTGGAATGTATGTGAAATGAAAATATATGATGTTAAATTGTTCGCGTAAAAGTTTTAGATTGAGCATGGGATGTAATCTAGAGGTAAGGAACGTTAAAGGGAGTAAATTACTGCAATCATTGTATTTTTTTGTTCTATTTGACATTTTTTATCTACGAAAATAAACATTTTACCAAAATGCACAAAAGTCGCGTAAATCACAATCTACAACCGTTACTACGCCAGTATTGAATACTGGCATTGTACCGATTTCTTTACTTAGGATATTGTGTAACCTACCTAATATAGTTAGTTATTCTATATTTTCTAATGACTCTTGTAATAGGAAGTCATGGACATTTTGGTAATAAATGACATTTGAAATTCATAATATTTTGCACGTTCCACGTTTTGAATATTCCACGTCAAATGTCTGCATTGACAAATGACATGTCTTCAATTATAGATTGAAATTTGTACTATTTATCTTGTATTCTTATTGGTCAGTAAGATATACTATGAAAAAGTATCGAATTTGTAGTTTCTATTTTCATTAATTAGAATTTGACGCAACAAAGCTAAACATTCAAATACAAAGAAGCTTCTGCAAGGGATATTTACTACAACTGATACGTGATGATAAACTTTCGAAAAGTCTTGTAAAAGGACGAATATTTCTCTTATGATTACAATCAGCAAAGCTACAGTAAATCACTTGAGTGATAGGAGATATAAGCATGTAACGCCAGTGAATGTACCACACACAACATCTTACTTTTTTAACGATTCAAATATAGTAAATTTTTTTAAATAATCGAGTGGCAACATTAACAATATAACAAAATGTTGTGAATAATATAATCCTCTTAAAACGTTATAATTGAATTTAAGTTTGCTGTAGGCATACATACAATCACTCTAGCAACGCTATACAGATGATCATCATCACAAGTCGAAGAATTTTGAATAGAATTCCATTCCCAGTTCGGGTACGGTGTCAACAAGGGGCCTGATGGTCCTATTTTGTCAGACACTATTGCCAAAGTGGCTGGTGATACATTAAACCTGGGCAATGATACAAATATTCGACCATCTGCAACATGTAATATTAAACACTATTTTGTAGTACTATGAAATACTATTAAGAAATGTGAAATTATTCTAAGATTGGTTGTCAACTGGAATGCAAAAAGCAATTCTATAAATATGCTGATGCTAAATAATTGAATTAGTAGAACCCCATTTGACTGTCTGAATTAGTAAAATTATTAAGTATTCATCTCTCTGATTGCAATTCCTAGAACTGTTTTACAAATCAATTAGTAATTCGGATTTTCTATTTAAATTGGCCTCTACTCTATTTCACTATTTATATTAGTACACAAAGCAATAAGAAGGTACTGTTAATACCACCAATAAAGGGTTCTCAAATTATTTTTGTTGTATATTTTTTATAGTGTATTTTGCGCCGGGTGGTAAGAATTCTATTCTACTAATTCAATTAAGTAGATAGAACGGCATAGTTGTGAAGTATATCAAGCTTTCTGCACTATCATGAAAAGTATAAGTCTCAGGATCATAGAATAGTTATCTCGACTATACTTCTGATCCCGACTATCACACAGTTTTATCAGTGTATTAACTGACCTTTCACTAATTATAATTAGTGACATTTAACTAATAATTTGTACAATTCTATTAATTAATTTCAAGAGATCACTCTGTAAGGTGAATAGTCATTCTATAGCCTCTGTAAATTTGCTTACGCTCTCCAAAATAATATATATTCTATTAAAGATCAATATTACAATTTTAAATTGTTATTAATAGGCGTTCATATACATTAAATTACTAACCTGGCGCTATTTCGAACCCGAGTGGTACAGCATTCTCATAGGCGTAAATGCCGTTCTCGATACTTTCATTCTTTTGGCTTTCGGACTCCCAGGTAAAGTCAATATACTTCCATTCATATATTGTTTCCAATTTTTTAGAAGCGACAATTCCAATAACGGCAATTAGAAACGATGTTAGCAATTGAATTTTATATGGACTCATTTTCACTAAAACATGTATAAGTATTGACACAATTTCATCAGATTTTAATTGTAATACTTAAACTAAAATGAGCAATTCACATCCAAAAGCGATTTACTTCCTGTGGTTTCAATGTTCTAATCCTATGTTGGATTTGTACCCATATATAAATTCTAAGAGCTATGCCTACCAAATCTAACGATCTTTTAAAAACTTTAAAAACTCACTTTATTAAAAAAATAATAAAAAATAAAAAATATACAAAAATTTTAAAATTGAAAACTGATTAAAACTTCGACTCGACGTTTCGGACCGCTTGGGTCCCTCTTCAAGAGTCTGTCTGAATGTAAAACTAGCCCTGTTTCTCTTCGGGAAGGTATATATATACTCCATTAACTGCGCGGGGGGGGGGGGGGCAATATTTCGTTTCCATTGAATTGATTAAATCTTGATATTCTCTATTTAAATTTAAGGTGTCTTCTATTTTATTTAAAGGATTTATCTGTGTATCATCTCTGAAAGTCGTCTGCTAAAAACATCTCCTTCTGTATCTAAAATTTGTACGTTCTGCCAATTAAAATCGTGATTATGTTCCAGTCTATGGTCCGTTGTTACTGTTCTAGTTTGGGAAGATCGTTGGATATTCTCTTTATGTTCTTGATTTTAAACTTCTTTTTGTATCCTCCACATAAGTTGCTTCACAATCTTCACATTTTATCAAATATACCGAATTGTTCTTCTCCATTCTAAGTATCCTATCTTTACCTTTAGTTATAATGTTATTTATTTTATGATGTATACTGGGTACCGTTATTATATTGAACACTTTCAGTTTTTTCCGTAAAGCCTGATAAAAACCATGAATAAACGGAATTCTTATAAAAAATTTATTATTATTATCATCTGTATCTTGGGATTCTGTCAATGTGTAAGATTGAATGCGCTTTTTATAAGTCTTTTTATAATCTTAGTTGGATATCCGTTATCTTCCAAATAGTGCGAAATTTTGTTAATGTTGTCATGATGAAATCGTGAGTCCGAATTTTTAAATGCTCTATCTACCAGATTATCAACTATTGCTAGTTTTTGAGAGAGGGGATGGTATAAATTAAAATTTAAAAATCTTCCGGAATATGTCTGTTTACAAAACCCGTCAAACTGTAAAATGTTATGGTCGCGTCTTCTTATTAAAATGTCTAAAAAGGGCAATTTATTATCTTGTTCTATTTCGTCAGTGAAATGGAGTTTGGGGTGGTAGTTATTAAAGGTTTCCATCATTTCTTCTAATTTTCCCTTCGGTATGCAGGTAATAATATCATCTACATATCGATAGAAAAAGGTTGGTTGAAATGATAACTTCCTTAAACATTCTTTCTCCAAGTCGTCCATCACTAAATTTGCAAATGCAGTAGGACCTCTCACTAACGACACTCCCACTAACGACACCTCCCAGCAAAGACAGAAAACCTCTCCTTATCCCTTCTACCGGACGTCTGTTTATGTAAATACGTCGACCTGCCCGCAGAGCGCATCTTATTGGTCAGAATCATGATAGAGGTGGAAGAGACTCTCTCTCTCTCTCGAGTAGTCGTTCGTAAGAGGTATGAGGGGAGGGCTAGGAACCAAACCAGTCGTTAGTAAGAGGTCCTACTGCAGTTAGTGCTCTCAGATGGTGTCTATTTCACGCGCAACCTCCCGTGCGCATCTGCCTTCGGCACGCTTCGGCCGGCTGAGCTGAACGGCGGGGAGGAATATAGCAGAGGCGCACGAAAAATTTAAACAAATGACGACCGACGGAAGAACATGTGCATTCTTTCAACTTTTTACCGTATCACCTTCGGTGGTTCCGTGGTACATGCGCTTGCCTTTCGTACTGGTGTTCGAGAGTTCAAGCCTAGCAAATTTCAATTTTTTTTTTTTTTTTTAATAGTAGTTTTATATATTCTGTCTATAGGTATAAGATTATTACTATTCAGTATTAATTATTTTAACAATATTATTTAGTCGAGTACATTTCTTATGATATATCTCAAAGCGATATATGTAATTTTACGATAATGTTATTTATGTTATTAAATTCTTTTACTATCATCTGTATATTCAAAAGAAAATATTAAAGAATAACAAGTTTCTCGTATTGTTGAATACTACATATTATATTTAATTTAATGCCATGAAATATAAATAATCCGAATTAAATCTTGCATTAAAAAATATGTGTTTGTTGTAATTTAAAAAACGGTTGATTTACTAATGAATGATATTACTTTAGCTGTCATTTGATTTATACAATAACTAAATACCATAGTTTAAATGCAACTCTCTGGCCGATAATGAAATAAAATAGAAAAATTGTTGATAATTTAATATCTACCTGCATTATGTAAAATTCTGAGAAAAAAAATACAGAAAAGTGAACTCTGGTTCGAGAATAATATTTCATTGCAGATTTTCCAGATGAGACGTAAGCAAAGAATTTTTAGAAGGATATTTATTACAATTTGAGATTTATTATTATAATTCTATGTAATTTATACGATTTCAAGAGTTCAATCAGTTATAAATTCTTGATCAAATCGCATTCAATTTTGTTAGTACTTTTTGAAAGATATTACAATTAATACATGGTCTTTAATTTGTCTGTATATTTAATTCAAAATAGGATCAATAGATGCCAATTATAATTACAAAATTTCATCAGATTTCACGTATCTCATACCGTTTACGAGATATTGCGTAATTTTGAAAATAAGTGTCAGTTAGGTGTCCAATAAGTGTACAAATACATTTCATTTAAGTGTACAAATACATTTCATTTAAGTGTACAACACTTTTTGGACTCTTGTGTATTGAACGCTTAAATAAAGTGTACCATTTCCGACAGAGCACTGCTAAATGTAATTGGAAATTGGTTTGAAATAAACATTTCACATTCAAAATTTTGAATCAAAAGTCATTTGTGGCTTTTATTTTCGAAAATAACTTTTTGTAATTGAAATGAATAATTACGAAATGAACATAATTTTAATATTTTTCCGGTGCAAAGCGGAAGTTATTTTTTTTTATAGATTCATTTGAATTAAAATGAAGAATCATTAAGACATCGTATTCAAATGAATTCACCAGACTTTAATTGTTGTATTGATTTATTTTAAATTCATTTGGATTAAAGCAGGCATTATTTTGCTAAGTCATGTATTGAAATGGATTCATTAATTCCAGTAATTAACTGTTATTATTTATGGATTCGATTGTATTAAAAAATTATCATTTCAATCGTCATTTGTATTCAGATGGATTCACGAATTTGACCTTTTTCGATTATTTATAGTAGTTTCGGCAACGATATTATTTATGTATTCCTTGGATTCATTTGGATTCATATTTTTGTATTAAAATAATAGTGAAGTATTTTTGGATTCAAATGTATTCGAAAATTTCAAATAGCGTATTCAAAGCGAAAAATTAATCCAAGTCATTACATTTCAATACAATTTCGATTGCTGGGAAAGGCGCTGCTATATACCGACTCGTTATTTTAATCAAATTCGTTTTCTCTGACGGCGTATATTCAATAAAAGCATATTTTTCAGAAAAAAATTCATTATTTTACATTAAAAAATGTATTAAAATTGATACAATAACGAAAGAAAACTAGCAAGAATAAATGTTGTAGATAACAAAGTGGACTGTATGAGTAGTACAAAAATTTCTTGTGTACTCCCGCTCGTTTTTAACCAATTTTTCTGAAATTTGACGTACGTTCGTAAAAAATGCATAAAAATGCCTAAAATGTATTTGGACTTGACTTTATATTTACTTTTTGTTTAATATGAATATTTTAGGTTAGGAACTGACGTTATCGACAGAGCTCCTTAAGGGCATGCCGTACTGTCCAGTCTATAATGTAGGATTTAACGATAAAAAATGTCAATTAAAAACGATTGATAATTACTTTTTCAAAATTCGGGTGATCGAGCTCAATTGGTAATTACTTCATGTAATACCCTACCAAATATAAAATAAATTCGTTGAGAACTGACCGAGAATTTTATGAAAAATGTAAAAATCATCTTTTTAATTACCAAGTGCGTTTGCTCACCTGAATTTTAAAAAAGCGATTCATTTTTAATTTACATATTTTTTTTCCACCTTATAGTTATAACCTTTGTATACCTATATCCTTAATATTTCATTGCAGATTTTCCAGATGAGACGTAAGCAAAGAATTTTTAGAAGGATATTTATTACAATTTGAGATTTATTATTAAAATTCTATGTAATTTATACGAATTCAAGAGTTCAATCAGTTATAAATTCTTGATCAAATCGCATTCAATTTTGTTAGTACTTTTTGAAAGATATTGCAATTAATACATGGTCTTTAATTTGTCTGTATATTTAATTCAAAATAGGATCAATAGATGCCAATTACTTAGTGGATTTGACATTCTACAATTCTGTTAAAGTGTCTCAATAATATTAATATAAAATCCAAATGGCTTTGTCATCCCATTTTACTTTAATTTAAGCATATTAATGATTTTCAAATTATAAAAATTGCATACAGATGGAGAAATGCACATTGACACGAAAATTTAAAAGTATATACATATGAGAAAATCCCATAAACTTTTAAATTTGTGTGTCACTGTGTATTTTTCCATCTGTGTATTTTTATACTTTTAAAGGGATTATTATGAAATCATTAAATATACTATAAATATATCCGTATATAAATATCACGCGTCATTTATTACTAATTCACATTCACATATTCGGATTTCCTCACCACCATTGAGGTACCGAATTCATCCCTGGTTAAGACAATTTTATTGTGAATTAAATTCTGATCATTAATATCAGTGATTAGTAACCAGGGATTGGTGCACTTCTTTTTTTTTTAAGTGGCAAGATCGACTGTAGCCATAATGAAAACCACTTTTCCCACATCTTAGTTGAAAGTGTCAAAATGTGAGACGAAATGCAGCTAAGTTTGAATATATTATACGAGTGCGGTGTTTGAAATTGAAAATTTGAGTGCGAGGTAAGAAAGTAATTTAATTACCGAAAGCCCATCAATACGAAGGTTCGTATTCAAAAAAATGTATAAAATAAATACAGATGAAATAATAGGGAATTATTTATATAAATTATCAGATTTTATGTTTACTTTTTGTTTAATATGAATATTTTAGGTTGGGAACTAACGTTATCGACAGGGCCTCTTAAGAGCATGCCGTACTGTTCAGTCTATAATATAGGATTTAACGATAAAAAATGTCAATTAAAAACGATTGATAATTACTTTTTCAAAATTCGGGTGATCGAGCTCAATTGGTAATTACTTCATGTAATACCCTGCCAAATATAAAATAAATTCGTTGAGAACTGACCGAGAATTTTATGAAAAATGTAAAAATCAACTTTTTAATTACCAAGTGCGTTTGCTCACCTGAATTTTAAAAAAGCGATTCATTTTTAATTTACATTTTTTTTGCATAAATTCCTACCTTATCGACTACATAAGGTAAAATGCGCATAGTTTGAATTCATTCAAAATGTAGGTTTTTTTATAAAATTATGAAAACTATTTATGAGAATTATGCAATTGAAAACGTTAAGAATTAGTAACACCCGTGTTAGAAGTTTAAGGCAACAGAATGTAGGCTAAACTTTCCCAGTGCTCCGATAAATTTTGCAAAGAATATTTTACATCTTCCAAGGCAGCCGTGAGAATTTAATCAAACAACAATTCCACCTTATAATTTGAATATGAATCCAAATGAATCCAAGGAATACATAAATAATATCGTTGCCGAAACTACTATAAATAATCGAAAAAGGCCAAATTCGTGAATCCATCTGAATACAAATGACGATTGAAATGATAATTTTTTAATACAATCGAATCCATAAATAATAACAGTTAATATCTGGAATTAATGAATCCATTTCAATACATGACTTAGCAAAATAATGCCTGCTTTAATCCAAATGAATTTAAAATAAATCAATACAACAATTAAAGTCTGGTGAATTCATTTGAATACGATGTCTTAATGATTCTTCATTTTAATTCAAATGAATCTATAAAAAAAAATAACTTCCGCTTTGCACCGGAAAAATATGAAAATTATGTTCATTTCGTAATTATTCATTTCAATTACAAAAAGTTATTTTCGAAAATAAAAGCCACAAATGACTTTTGATTCAAAATTTGGAATGTGAAATGTTTATTTCAAACCAATTTCCAATTACATTTAGCAGTGCTCTGCCGGAAATGGTACACTTTATTTAAACGTTCAATACACAAGAGTCCAAAAAGTATTGTACACTTAAATGAAATGTATTTGTACACTTATTGGACACCTAACTGACACTTATTTTCAAATTTACGCAATATCTCGTAAACGGTATGAGATACGTGAAATCTGATGAAATTTTGCCATGATGTGCGATGATTCAGCTGACATACACAATTAAAAAATTGCATAATTTTAGAAATTGAAAATTTTGAAAATTCTCGAATCAATATAGAGATCAAATAATTTAGAAAAATAATTATAATATTTATTTTACCAACAAAAATATCTACTATCTACATGCCATTCGTTCTTTTCAAAAGTCGATAAGCAAATTATTACAAAAATGTAAAATATGGTAATAAATTTAGCAGATTATTTTTATCTACACAATTCATAAAGGCTCCACGTTCAAACTATTTGTTAGTTTCGCATCATCTTTTACAATAAGGAGGTGGTCGAGTGATTACGGCACGAAGTTGTTGTGCGGGAGAGCGTAATTTTTAAAAATCACTTGAATTAAATAAATGAAAAAAATTCAAGTTTCTAAATATAAAAAATAAATATGCAATTGCATCGATCTTTTCAAATTTAGAGTTAAAATTTAAAAATAAATTTCAAAATCAGGTGATTGTCTCAAGAGGGTATATATACCTTCGCAGTGTAAACTAGTTCCGTGACACTGAATTTTTCGCATTTTTGTTATGCATTCTTTACTTTCGGAGGTGGAAATTAGTAATAAATGACGCATGATATTTATAGTACATTTAATGGTTTTATAATAATGCCTTTAAAAGTATAAAAATACACACATGGAGAAATACCCAGTGACACACAAATTTAAAATTTTATGGGATTTTCTCATATGTATATACTTTTACTTTTTTGTGTCAATGTGTATTTCTCCATCTGTATGCAATTTTTATAATTTGAAAATCATTAGTATGCTTAAATTAAAGTAAAATGGGGTGACAAAGCCATTAGTAAATCAACCGTTTTTTAAATTACAACAAACACATATTTTTTAATGCAAGATTTAATTCGGATTATTTATATTTCATGGCATTAAATTAAATATAATATGTAGTATTCAACAATACGAGAAACTTGTTATTCTTTAATATTTTCTTTTGAATATACAGATGATAGTAAAAGAATTTAATAACATAAATAACATTATCGTAAAATTACATATATCGCTTTGAGATATATCATAAGAAATGTACTCGACTAAATAATATTGTTAAAATAATTAATACTGAATAGTAATAATCTTATACCTATAGACAGAATATATAAAACTACTATTAAAAAAAAAAAAAAAAAATTGAAATTTGCTAGGCTTGAACTCTCGAACACCAGTACGAAAGGCAAGCGCATGTACCACGGAACCACCGAAGGTGATACGGTGAAAAGTTGAAAGAATGCACATGTTCTTCCGTCGGTCGTCATTTGTTTAAATTTTTCGTGCGCCTCTGCTATATTCCTCCCCGCCGTTCAGCTCAGCCGGCCGAAGCGTGCCGAAGGCAGATGCGCACGGGAGGTTGCGCGTGAAATAGACACCATCTGAGAGCACTGCTGCAGTATAGAGGAAACTGGTGAGCCCATGGGCGTGCCGTATTTTTGTTTGTAAAATTTTCCATTGAAGTGAAATATTGCGGTGTCGTATACAAAGTCTATTATCTTTAAAATGTCATCCAAAGGAAGTTGTATACCAAGTATTCGAAAACTGGGTTCGTTGAGCAAGCTCGAAGCAGCTTGATCATACTTTTTGAAATTTCGGTGATTTAAATATAAAAGAATTCATATTCATTATTATCTCTTTTCAATTGTTGTAATGCCGGTTTTGAAACAATAATTGAGTTCGTTTCGGTTGTGATTATTTTATACCTATAGCATATTAAGTAGCCCCTTATTTTCTATATTTAGTTATGTGTTTTATACATTTTATATTTATTTTAAGACAGATGATACAATCCCTTGACGGAAGGTACTCAAGAACTAAAATAATAAGTCTGTCTTCTGACTCTTCCGACCGTGAAACAAGGAATAGTATTATCCGTCCATCAGTTAACAGTTTCAAAAAGTTAACAAACATTCACAAAAATTCTGATTTATTTTGTCCAAAGGAAATGCAAAGTTATTGTCGTAAATAGTTCAATGATTTCCAGTATAAGTAAAGATGTCGCTCGCTTCTATACATCAGCAGAATGCCAATAACATAACTGACTTGCTCCAAAAATGATGAATGAAAACTCCTTGCACTACCAAATTCATGCCCCCAAACTAACGTTTATTCTGGAGGATAAATATAATCCTTGGATCACTAGGGAAATAAGATCAATGTGTAAAAGACGTAACATGCTCTACAAATAATACAAGAGCTGCGGTAATCTATTGTCATGCGACATTAAACTTATACGAACCAAAATCCACAGCTTTTTTCTTAATGTCCACAAAAAAGGCTATACTAACGGGTCACTAGTTTCAGGTCCCTAAGATCCTTTGGCCCATTTGAACATTTTAACCCTTTAACGCTCAAATGGCCAAAGTTTTGACGTCAACTTCAAGCCCGTGCCTTTTAATTATAACCCGCGGGGAAAAAATATTGGGATACATATTCTGGTGTGAAAAAGTCTCATCTTTCGTATGGCATAGCTAAATTTATTAATAAATAACAGAAAATTGTTTCTGTTTAACAATAAACAAATAAAAACGCTGATTTTCGATTTATTGTTTTTTTAAAGGAATTTTTTTAACAACGTTGTTGGTACTTAAGAACATTCTAACCCATTAGGAAGCGGGATCCGAATGTTGTACTTCCAAAATATATTTTTAGATACTTTAATTTTTATTATTAAACGATTCAAAATGGCGTCGGAATGCCCGCAATTATTGAAAAATCACAGTAATGTGCACTTTTGAAGTCTAATCTAAGTTTTAGAGGGAAAAATAACTTTTGTCAGCTTCGTGGCAACAGATTGGATGCACTTTAGTTAAATTAGCTCATACAATTGATTTTCAAGATCGCGACCGTGACGAGTCAGCTGAAATAACGTACTTACACAGCTTTGTTGCCACTGTACAATGTTCAAACCTCTTTATTCAATAGTTTTATGAACTCTCAAGATCATTAGATCTGAATTCATTAAAAACTTATCAAAATTCAAAATGGCGGATCCAATAAGGCGGACCGCAAACTCAAAAATAGCGATTCAGGAAATTCAAAAATACTACAAACAAAAATTCTAAAAGCGTGATAGCAAAATTTGGAGGCAAATTTTCGATTTTGATAATTTTTTACTCCAGAACGGCTACTCTGAGCGAGAAAATGAATCAAAGTATTTTGATTTCATATTTCACGTAAAATTCGGTAGTATTTTTTTATTTTTCCTGAAGCGCTATTTTTTAGTTTGCGGTCCGCCATATTGGATCCGCCATTTTGAATTTTGATAAGCTAATAATGAATTTAGATCTAATGATCCTATACAGTGGCTATAAAGCTGTGTAAATACGTTATTCTAGCTGACTCATCACGGCCGCCATCTTGAAAATCAATTCTATGAGCTAATTTTGCTAATGTGCATCCAATTTATTGCCACGAAACTGTAAAAAGTTATTTTTCCGGCTAAAACTTACATTAGAATTCAAAAGTGCACATTACCCCAGGTGGAGATTGACTACCGGCGCAGTACCGCGCCAGTACTGGCCAAACATTTACTGTACTGGCGTGGTACTGGCGTTATACCGGCAAAGCACCGGCATAATACCGGTATTGTACTGAAAGGTAACACCGGCTGGGTACTGACTTCCAGTACTGTGACTGTACTGGCACAGTACCGTAAAACTGGCATGTTACTGGTATTTTACGCTACCCTGGAGTCCTAATATCGATGTAAAGAAATAACTGGCCCTCCTGCATTATTTCACTATTTGCTACTCGAGTTCTTATGACATAGTCGTAGTGAAGATGAAAATTCTATTATATAAGATTGCGGAAAATGTATATGTAATGCGTGAGGGAGAAAGGAAAAGATATTACATAATACAGGATGAAAATTAAATTATATTTATGTAACTAATATTTTTCAATTACATTTCAATTACAATAAAACGTATAAAATGTGTACTTTTATAAAAGTAATATTTCAATCTAAAAATAAAAAGCTTCATTGAAATGAAGAATGAATTAAATCAAATTAATAGAAATAGAATACACATACAAGCGCACATAAACACATGCATCAGTACAGTCCCTGTACATTGCCGGTATTGTGCCGATCGTCGGGAAAAAATCAGTATAAAGGCAGTACCGGAAACCATACTGCCCAGGTATTCAGCCAGTACTGAACCAGTACTTTGCCAGCTGCTGGCGCGGTACTGGCCACCAGTACTGGTGTTGTACATGATTTATTACCGCCCCGGTACCGTGCCGTTCGTCAGGTCCGGCAAATTACAGACTTTTCTACCTGGGACTGTGATTTTTCAATAATTTCGGGCATTCGGACGCCATTTTGGATCGGTTAACAATGAAAATCACAGTATCTAAAAATATATTTTGGAAGTACAACATTCGGGTCCCGCATCCTGATGGGTTAGAATGTTCTTCTGTACCGACAACGTTGTTAAAAAAATGCCTTAAAAAAAACAAATCGAAAATCAACGTTTTTATTTGTTTATTGTTAAAAAGAAACAATTTGCTGTCATTTATTGACAATTTTGGCTATGCCATTTGAGACTTTTTTACACAAGAATATGTATCCCAATATTTTTTCCATACGGGTTATAATTGAAAGGCAGGGGCTTGAAGTTGACGTCAAAATTTTGGCCATTTGAGCGTTAAAGGGTACCCAGATTTCAGACTCGTAATTGGCAACCCCGAACACCCCCGAGTTCAAATTTTCAAGAGAAAATACCCAATAGAAAAATATCTACCTCCAAGTAATTAATGCAAATGCTCATTACATTAGGACATGTCTCGCAATTTCAAATTGGCACAATTCGGTAAAGAAATATCATAATTGAAATCTCAAATTAAAGAGAAAGTACTATATGATCCAACTATGCGTTTGACGGCTAAATGTATAAAATTTCTTCGTGACGATTGACACTATATTTTAGAGTTTAAACTCCATAAGAAAAATTTGTCATTAGTGATATCTTATTGGTCAGGAACCGTTCTTTCCAATAGTGCATCGCAAAATTTTTCTAATTCCTTTTCTATGGATACTGACATTATCATATAAGACAAGCCTATTTTGGAAATATTCAAAATCTGAAAACTCAATGAATCATTAAAAACCGTGGTAACCAAGTATTCTTGAAAGCTTTGATTACAAATCTGAAGTTTTTGAATACAAAAGATGGATATTTGAATATGGCGAACAAAAATGTTTAAAGTTGATCGGATTAATTTGAAATTTATCATATATAGACATTTTTGGGGTCGCTTATAATCACATTGGATCCCCTGTTTTGAGTATTTAAAAACTGATCCAGATTGGTGATCAACAATCTCAAAACCAATTCAACAAAACCGTTGAATACCAATTGAATCAAAACCCATTAAGCTTTGAGATTTAGAACAAATGGCTATGATATTACGAATAAAAATGCACTTCAATCACCATTTTGTGTCCGCCATAATGAATTTGTATTTCGTAAAATACGTCTATCTCATAGCGAATTCATTTTTGACATGATATTTGTGATTTTTAGAGATATGTGAGAATGCTTTTACCCATAACAAGATTCCATAAATTAAAAATAAAATAAAATTTGTTTATTGGAGTTTAAAGGCTAAAATATAGTGTCAAACTTCATGAAAAAATATTGTACAATTGGGCGTTAAAGGGTTAAAACAATTTATGCAAAATTTATGAGGAGTTTTTTTCCATATGAACCCAATGGTCGCAAATTGACACTTTACGCCTTTCACGCAATAAATACTGTCAATCCTATTAGTTCAAACGATCCAGGAAAATTGCGATTAGAGATAGAATTTCTTTTTTGTTCCTACACACATCGTAGTTTATGAGTGTTTTTAAAGAACCTATCAATAATAAGTGGTAACAAAAAAAAAGTATAACCCAAACAGTGTTTTCTTTATAAATTGTATTTTGCCGAAGCCTTTTTTTTAACGAATATCGTACTTAGCTTTAAATAAAGTCTAGACAAAGAAGGTTTAACTAAGAAGGCAAATGAAATGTGACAATGCAAATTTACTGATATGTGTTAATTGATAACACCTGACATTTTATGATAGTGTTAATCTAAACCGGCTAGACAGGTTATAGAAGCACCGCAGAATCAAAAGACGGATTAAGAATTTCCGAAATTCCGAATTCTAAATTTATAATGGTTTGTCAATTCAAACATTTTTAATACATGTTATTTATTTATTCATGATATATTTTTATCCGGTTATTCGAAAAATGAGAGATTGATTTCTGTATATCGACTACTCATGTATATTGACCCATAAAAAAAGGCATATTATGACTTCCTTTCTTTAAACATTTAATACTTTATCGTTTGTAATTAAAATTGGCAAAAATATACTGTTCGTATGTTTCTGAGGTCGCCAAACGTGAATCTGTAGTAAAAATTAGCAAATTCAAAATGGCGAATAAAAAATGGGGGTGCGATTGTTTAAAATTGAATGTATTCTGTTAAACATTGATATTCAGGGTTTATGGTGTGGCTTATTACAAATTATAAATCAAATGCTGGGTTTTCAAAATTAAAATGGCCGATGTAATATGGCGAACTAAAAGGTGAATAGTTGTGTTCATGGAAATTAGTGTCCAGGATTTTCCCGCTTTCATGGATTTTTCCGAATTTTAGTCTGCCATCTGTTATCCGCCATTATGAATTTTGAATAACTGACATAAATTTGTTATTACACCAATTTAACAATTTTAAATGGGGATCCCCATTTCTTATTGCAGATTTCGCTTCTTCAAAAAAAGTTACCTAAATTTTACGTATCATTACAATTATTTTTGTGGACAGACGCTGTAATCAGCCAAATTCAATAATTACACCAAAAAGTTTTAAAAATCTGGCGAAAAACTCAACGGATAATATTTGTGACCCTGGAGTCGAATGGGCCGATAAGTTTTCGATTTTTTCTGTCTATGAAAGCCATTATGCCCAATTACACTAACAATACTAACTAATTTTTTAATTTTCCTTATTGCGGCTCCATCTATATCAACAAACGTAATTATAATGATTGATAAAATGAACGTAACTTTTTCTGAAGAAGAGAAATCTGCGATTAAAATTGCGATTCCCATTTAAAATATTTATTAACTTTGTCCTAAAAATGTTGATTTCATAAATTTTAATGAAATGTAATTTCGTACGACTTACACTTTGATTCAGAAGGATTTCTTCCCGAAACATTACACTATTACATTTTGACACGCAGATTACCTTAAAATGTTAGTGAAATGCATACAATAACTGCACTAGATTTCAAACATTTTCTTATTATGCTACCTATCAATAAAAGGTGTTATATTTATATATAACACTTATCAGCAGTCAAGTAATAGCTATGTTCGTAACAGTAAATTAGGCATTTCCTAGAAAAAACTACTTATGCCAACTTTGGCTTTACCAGCGAACGGATCAAATATTTATGTGAGTGAATTCTGTTTTAATGAAATGTGCATATTGACATCGCGAAGTAAATTAGTAATAAAATTTTAACGTATTTTCTTAACATCCCATGATACATGTTTTATTTGAAAATTACTAAAATATTTGAGGATCTATACTACGTAAGTCCTTTAGTGATACATTTTATTTTACGTAAATTATAGTATATCTGATCGTTTACTACTGATTCCTTAATTAATAATTTAAGTAAACCAGGTAGAAGGATATTGGTTTTTCATTGGTGTGCAGCTTTGATGATTTTGTTTTACATCATAAGACCACTATCGACGGCGACGTAATCAATAATGTGTTTTTTCGGAACTATGCATTTGCCGTTTATGCAAACCTGTAAAATATACAGACCCATATAGTACAACTTGACAAAAAAATCTGAGAAAGAGAGTGTATAACATGGTGTTAGTAATAATTATTTCCGAGTTGAGTGAAATATTTAGAAACATTAGTCAATTTGCGAGCCAAAAACAAGTGTCGCAATCTTTCACTATTGCCACAAAATATTTTTTCGAACACTGTGTGCAAAATGTGCACAAAAATATTTCTGTATATATCATTCAATTGATATAAAAAATTATTCTCATTTGTGTGTGTAGAACGTATGTACATGTTTTATGCACACTATTGGAACATCATGATTTCGTTGTAGTAGGTCGATATTTATTACCTTGGTTCCATCTTTATTACATACAGATCCTTCAGCAGGTATTCCAATATCCTTGCGACCATTGGGTGTGAGACAAGAAAGTATTTTACAGCTCTGATCAGGTCCCTGTATAAGCATTTTTTAAGTTTATTATTCCAGTATTGTGTACAGTATTATTTTTTACAATGAATAATCTATGTATCTTATGCCTCAAAGATGATTAAAATGCGACCTTGTGTCTTTTTGTATTTGCTTTAGATTCGGTCCGCAAGCTTCAGATTAGTAGAAGAAACTTGTGAAAATATGTAAATAAAATAATAAATATAGTACGTACATCCCACGATGCATCCTTTCCGTACGCCATCTTGCACTGGCCATTTAGAGATTCAGAAATTTCCAGGTGGCTTTTCATTAAAGGGATACCAATATTTGGACGTTGAAATAGACATGTTCCATTGGAATTTCTGCGTATGGAGAAAAACTACATTTCCTACATCTGTCATAATACCTATCAGGCTAACAAAATGAGGCTGATCTTCACCATTTATATATATACTTATATATATATAAAGGGTGTCCTATTTTAAGTGTCCACCCCAAATATCTTGAAAATAACGCATTGTACAAAAAAAATGTTTCAGACAAAAGTTTCAAGATTTTTTCTGGGTAATTTAACGGCAATCTTTATTCGACCTTTGCCATGACCTTAAAGGTCATATCAAGGTCAAATTCAATGTCCGGGACAACGACCTTCAAGATCTTTTCAAGGTCAAAGTTGTTTTCTTAACGGGAATTCCATTTTTTATTGTAGATTTGGAAAGAGTTTATAGTTGACGTTTGAGTATGAAAATGACCATTCCTGATCGGCGACCTTCGAGGTAATTCCAAGGTCAATGTTGTTTTTTTTAATGTAAATCCCTATTTTTTATTGTGGATTTGGGAAGAACGGGATATTTTATGTCCGACATGATAGTTTATAATATGCTATAGTAACCATCAGACGATAAAATATTCAAAGTCGCTAAATATTGTCAAATATTGAATAGTACTAAAACTGTTTTCATCGTTGCATGTATTTTGTTCGTATTACTAAAGGTAACCCCATAAAAGAGGGGTAAATCTAACAATAAACTTCAATTTTGCAAAAACGACAAAAAAGACATGACTTTTATTAGATTCTTGCACTTATTTTAAAAACAGCAAATCTACGTAATGATGGATAAATAATGTTTCCAAAAAAAGTAGCACTTAAATTTCTCTATAAAAATGTTTTAGTAAACCATCAAGCACGTGTACCGGCAGTTGTATCCATAGTTGTTACCATTTAAATGTTCCTCAAAGAAGTATGGTCCCACAGTGTAATTATTCACAATGCCAACCCCGACGTTAAGCGATTATTATTGGTAAGCTGACACTTTTTATGTCTTTTCCAGTGGGGATTAGAATCTGTATAATAATGCATAATATGCCTACTAACATCATCTTTATTGGTGAAGGTGGTTTCATCGCTGAACAGTACTATTTTAACAAATGCTTCCACCAGTCCTAGCACTCAATTGCAAAAAGTTAAACGTCGAGGATAATCAGCCTCTTCTAATTTTTGAAGTATGTGAATGTGATATGGATGGAATTTTTGAGCTTTCAGAAATCGATTGGCCGTCGATTTTAGAATACCATGACTTTTTTCGATTTCTCTGGTTGAGATATGAGGATATACACTAGTAGATGTTACAGAAGCTACAGATTTTTCTTCACCAGCCCCTGATTTTCGTCGCTCTCTTTTTAGACTTCCGCTCTCAGCTCTGGTGCTTTTTATACCTTATCTTTTTATAGTCTTTCTATTAGGATGACGCATGTTCAGACATTTTGCAGCATTAAAGCGGGCTGCTAGCGAATACTTATCCTCACCTCGACCAACTTGACGAATTATATCTACAAGTTCTTTAGGTGGACAAGCACACGCACACGCACAGGCACGCACACACGCACATGTACACGCCCACGCGTACACGCACAATACACACAATCGGCCCTTCTCAGCGCCAAATGATGTGCAAAATCCGACCGTGCTTCCTCCCCGTGGTGCACATCGGGTAATGCTAATGCCGGCGGTACACGTTCTTGATAGGTTATTCTCCTTAAAACATTTCTGTACAGAAATTCATGTGCTAAATTTTTTGTTGGACACATTATTTATAAGGTTTGCTATTTTCAAAATAAGTGCAAGAATCTAATAAAAGTCATGTCTTTTTCGCTGGTCTTGCAAACTTGAAGGTTATTCTTAGATTTATCCCTCTTTTTACGGGGTTACCGTTAGTAATACGAACAGCATACATGCAACGAAAAAAAAGTACTTGCAGTACGATTCAGATTTCAGCTCTTTCCAAAACCACAATAAAAAATTAGGGGTTCCCGTTAAAAACAAAAAACAACTTTGACCTTCGAATGACCTGGAATGTCGTGATTCAGGACACCCTTAAGGTCATACTTGAACGTCAACTATCAACTTTTTCCAAATATACAATAAAAAATGGGATTCCCGTTAAAAAAACAACTTTAACCTTGAAAAGATCTTGAAGGTCGTTGTCCCGGACATGGACAAGGTTGTACCTGAACGTAAAATTTCTTGCTCCTTCCAAATCTGCAATAAAAAATGGGGGTTCCCATTTAAAAAAATTGAATTAGACCTTGATATGGCCTTCAAGGTCATGGCCAAGGTCGAATAAAGTCGCCGTTAAATTGCCCAGAAAAAATCTTGAAACTTTTGTCTGAAACATTTTTTTGTACAACGCGTTATTTTCAAGATATTTGGGGTGGACACTTAAAATGGGACACCCAGTATATACTTTTCCAACATTTTTTGATGAGTTGATACGAATCTGGTTGCAGAATTGTTCTATCACATCACGATTTTCAGATATCCTACCCCAAATATGCAAAAATCACTGTTTTTGTCCAATTTCAGTTTTTGTCCAATTTTATCCAATTGTTCTATCACATCACGATTTTCAGATATCCTACCCCAAATATGCAAAAATCACTGTTTTTGTCCAATTTCAGTAAGATTTTGTGGCACAATAAAATATTTGTTAGCAATTTGGCAGAATTCAGATTAAAGTGCTATTCATCAGCTTTAAAATGCTCCTATATAGTAATTCCGATCTGATTTTTTTTCATCGAGTTTTCCACTTTCAAGTTAGGATATCTCAAAATCTTGTCATGGTAGACCACTTCTGCGGCCAGATTTGGATTCTGCGCAAAACCTTCGGAAAAGTATAGTCCGGTTTCTGTTTACAAATTTTGTTGACATCTAGTATTATTACTTCACGGTTTACTAATATATCTTTACGCTAAAACTGGGTTCAAAACTTCGATTTACAACTGTTTGTTTAAATTGATTGTCAAAAGGCTCACCTTTCAGGCCATCAATTTCATTGATGAAATGAAAACTGACAAAACTACTGTTGAAAGTATCTGTGATTTTGTTTTCATTCTTTACAACTTTAACGGTCATTTTACAATATTTGATCGTGGAATATTTAATTCCGCGTCGAATACGCTTTTGTTGAAGGAAATCGAATGAAAGTTATGCGAGTCTTAAAATGTTTTTATGTTTTTCGCTAAATTTTGATACAGGTACATATTAATAATAAGTTTTGACATGGTCGCTGCATCTGACCTCAAATAGTACTTCATTCTGAAATATCATTTCGACATTCTATTTATAAACAAATCATTAGCACGATGCATACACTCTGTACCTTCGTAACAAAAAGAATGTTGTTTCTTAATACAAGGATTATTTAAAATTTCAATACTTAAATTAAATTACAATAAAAATTTGTGATAATCGCAATAAGTTTTGCTTTATATGTGGTTTGTTTATAGATCAGGCCCATCGCTTAAAGCTGGAAAATAACAAAGATGTGGTTTATGGGTATAACAAATTTTTTAATCTCGAATATAGCACCTCTGAAAATCGCTGGGCCAAATGAGTGACGAACAAGGCGACAGATTTCACCAAGAAATAAAAACTATTGAAGAACGTTTCCAAGGGACAAGCTCAATCAACATGCTTGCTGATTACTGCTGGTCGTTCATAGCTACAACAAGTGATGACCTATACAGCCGGAAGCGTACAAGCAACCATTTTTAAATAAAACAGCCATTATTTTATTTTTTTCATTGATTTTGTTCTGAACTATACGGAATTATAATATAGAAACTCCGAATCATTATATATTTTGTATTTTTGTTGTATTTAAAAGTTTGTTATCATTTTAGTTCTTCACGACGCTCCGTGATGCTAATTATAGGTTAGATATGCTTGATGTAAATTTGGCGAAAAATTTTAAACTTGCATATCTCTGTGAATTTTAATCCATATTCTTTCAACAAAAACTTATTCAATGCGGAATTGAATATACTTTCAACTCAATTCGGTACAAAAAATTTCCACGATCGAATAATTGAGAAAAAATTAAAAAAGGTAAAAAGATCACAGATACTTTCAACTGTAGTTTCGTCAGTTTTCATTTCAACAATATAGGGTTTCGATAGTCTGAAAGTTGTAAATCGAATAAAAATTAGGGTACTTATGAGTGATTTTTTTACACGAACCTGCCTGAAAATTGTTTTTAGCCATAAAGTGAGATTTAGGGGGTGTATAAGGAAATTATACCATACTATCTTGCTCAGTTTCACTGTATCTATAGCTTGTACTAGATCCCCATAAAAGTGCCAGATCGCTGTCACACCGTGTTATATATAATACATTTGTAGTTAGAGTTCTGTGTACTTACATGAAAAATTGTCGAAATTTCTTTCTGCTAGTAAAAGAAAATGTCCACAAGTTAGTAGTGTTTGAATGCTCCTCTGTCTCGTATAGATTTTTTACGCCAAAACTGTGTAATGAAATATTAGTCATAAATCGGGAGCATTTTCGGGGCGCTACGTAAAGTAGCTATGACAAATATAATAAGTAGAAAACAATTAATGTGGCCTTAACATACAGTTTTGCTATTCCCTGAACAGCACTTAAAACTGCAATTGGTGGGAATGAGTCCTTTACATAGATGTAGTTGTCGGTTTGACTGCACAATGTCCCAGTGCTTTTACCTATGAATGTAATAATAACTTTGTGAATATGTGTCTTATATTTTTTCGTGGTTCGTTTTTGTAATCTGCCAGTTTATGATCTGGATACATTATATCAAATCTTTACTAATGAAGTATTTAATCCAGAACAAATTTAACGAGAAGTTTATGTAATGATAATAATTAATAATTACGCCTTATGCCGAGGCAAATTATATTTTTTTTCTAACATTTGTACCCCTGGAGTCCAAAATTCATTTAGAAAAATGAAAAAATTAAGGCCGAACTTTTTAGAGATTCGATTTACCTGGAATGATCCAAAAACTTAAGTAATAAATTTCAATCCATCCAAAATGTTGGATCGAATATGGCAGATCCGAAATTGAAAATGCTAGCAAATCATCACTAAAAGATCAGTTGTTATCGCTCTCAATTTTTGTTGCTCACTACAAATTGGTATCAAATTTACACAATTTATAATTGTGAATCCAATATGATGGATTGAAAATTAAATACGAATCTAGTACGTTGATTTTCAAGATTCAAAATGTATTCAAATGGATCGGCATTTGTTAAAAATCTGATATCAGATTAGGACGCAGCGCCCCAAAATCAAATATGATGTACAGCAGTTTAATTATTTGCCTATTAGTTGAATTGCGTGATTCAAATAGTTAAAAAGATCAAGTCAAAATCATTATAAAACTTGAAAAAAATCTGAAATAAATATGAAAGCCTAAAGACGAACCTTTAATATTTGAAGACGAATTTGTTATCTTTATGAAACCCCAAAAACAATTGCAGTAAGTTTAAAGCAAATTTTCAAACACACAAGAATGTACTTAAATACCACAAACTTTAAAAATGATTGAGGACTTGAAGAAGAAAAATAAAGAATTCTATTTTTCTAGAATTATAAAATCATAGTTAATATAAGTTTCATATATTCAATGTGCATAGCCGATTTTCATCAATTTTATACGAGCATAAATTGTTTATTTGATTTAAACTCGACTATGTGTTTATCTTAAATAAGAAAGATCAATTACTGAAATTAGAAGTTATATTGAATTGCATAATGTATCAGCTATAACTGCCGATTAAAATAAAAATTCATTTTCTGTCAGTACAGTAGAATTTTGAGAGGCATTTTTTTATTACTTATTGAACTACATCTTCGTAACGATTTAGTACAATATTGTGAATGATATATCAAACCTTCAATTAATTGGTTGTAGGGAATCCTTGGTTTGGTGTCGTCAATCACCATTCTGTATCAAAATGATAAATAAGTGCACTTGTAACTATAATTTATACACGTAAAATGAGTTGATAAACTTACTTTTCCATCCCCACTATTACATCAAATTTTGGTACTAAAGTATCCTGCCTAAGACACAGATTCAGAGAAGATTTGATGTTGCCGTCTTTGTTTATAAGAGCATCTATTTCCTTATCCTAAAACCACAATACTTCTGTAAGCGAGTACCATAATAAGATTATTGCATAAATAATGTCTTATTATCACAGAGGATTTGCTGTCAAAAGATGATATAATTTATAGCGATGATAAGAGAATATAAATGAGCCTAAGATGACCCGAATAAAAATATATTAACGCCCTTAACAGGCAAATTAAGCTGAGGTCAGTCCCTAATCAGGGCCTTAACAAGTTTTTATTTGTGTAAATACCTTAGATATCAGAATTCCAGTTATGCTCAAGCGAATTGTTGGACAGGTAATCTCCCTAAACCTCATATCGACCCGTGTCCAATAGTCCTGCACGATAGTTACAATTTCTTCAGCATTCCATGGCTTGTTACTAAACACGTTTAATATTTATTGAAACTTTGTTAAAATTCAATCAAAATCAGATTTTATAATTCCAACTAGTCCACCGCCCAAAAGGAAAGGACCTTCTGATTATACACCCTCAACCCAAAAAAAAAAATCAAGAAAATTTTATCCTCACATTGAGACTGTGTCGAAAACTGAATTTTCAAGTAAGTATTCAACAAAGCAAGAGTCATCTGATAAAACGAAATACGCTATGAAAAAGCAAAAACCTAACGCAGAAACGTCAAACTATTGCGACGAAAATTGGGATCAAATTGATAATGAACTGAAGGTAAAAAGTAAATCATATCCGCTTGACATTTTATAGGCCTAAAGTTTATTTGACTAGACCAAAGGTTCGTTAATTATAACCATTTGCTACAAGATCGTGTAACTAATCTAGCAGGTCTGAATGAAATGTTGATTTGTATCCAATGCTTAACCTTCGGGAGTACAAAAACTAACTGTACTCGAATTCAAAACAAAATAAAGGAATGTGGACAATCCCGAAAAACCAGCCACAAGTTCCTATTTTAAACTTCTCCTTCACATCTCCAAAAACACAGTATGGATATCCTACAATGGAATGTTAGTTGTTATCAACATCTAAGAAGAATATAGAACAAACCAGTTCAGATCGACAATGGACCACTTATTGTTAGCCTGGAAGCAGAAGCTCGTGACGCTTTAGCTCTAAATTCTAATCTCTTACTGGTTTCAATTGATATTGAAAAGGCATGCAAGATGGTTTGGAAAGAAGGCATACTATACCTCTTGAAAACAAAAATAAAATTGTCTGGTAACATACTAGCGTTTATGAGTAACTTTTTGAAACACAGACAAATAAACTTAAGCTTATGCTACTCTGAGTCAAAAGAAGTTGAAATTGCAAACGGGCTTAAGTGTTCTCTTATTTCTAATCACAATTGACGTTATAATCCACTTAAGCCAAGGCTCAAATAAAAGGACATCTCTTTGCTGCCGATTCAACCTTCTCCTATAGAGGAAAAGAAGTGGAACTAATTAATATAGTATAAAATTCTCAAAATAGCCTTCAATAGTGGGCCAACAAAATACGCTTTGAATTTTCCATACTAAAAAGAGAATACTTAATCTCTAAAAAAAAAAATCGTTCATTCGGACCTTTTCTTAAACAGTTGTCGCATTAAAAAGTTAAAGCAGACTGTCTATCTAGAATAAACATCATCAACGCACTTTCGTCAATTAAAAAATAAGGAGCCAGGAAAAAGTGCTTGCTAATGACATACAGAGCTTACGTTTTAAAGTTAATTATGGCAGAATTCTTTAAACTCAGCAAACAAAAACATTGTTACCACAATAAAACTCTTCCATCGGAATTAGTCTAGGTGCATTTAGAACCAATCCCTTGAGGAGGAACCTAGCGGAATCAGGAGAACTCCTACCTATTAAAATACAGACGAATACTGTTTTGTCTATATCACAAATGCACTGCAATTACTACACTCATAAACTCAAATACTTCTTAATTGTGAATATTATACCGCCAACCAATTGAAAAAAAATACTTAGAGTCAAAACTCTAAGACATGAAATCCTAGTTACATCACTACCAAACATCAAACCCAGTTACTCCGCGGAAGAAACTGCCTCCTCATAGATTTCAAGAAAGTTGAATTACGAGGATATGAATTGAAGACGAGATATTTCTTCACACACATATCATCACCAAAGAACCACCATAATCTTGCCCTAGATGCAACTATTATTATTCAATGAAACACATTATTTTCTAATGCCCATCCGGGGTAGAAAAAAGCGATGTTCTGTAAGCGTCTCGGAAGGGTTCCTGCAGACAGAAAATGGAGAACTTGGCCAACACCACCTCAATACTTGTGAGGTAGCTCTAAGGTGACATTTCTGTTGGAACACGTTCAGGACGAATCGTGAACATTCTCGTAATGCTTTCGGGAACAATAAATCCTTTACAGAACATGTTCCTGGTTGAAGGAAGTCTATTTTGGTATTTTTAGCCAAGGTGAAAAAGAGGAGACAACGAAAACAATACAACGAACAGGAGTTTGGTGAACTTCTGCAGATGGCATGAATAAAAAATGCAATTTCATCGTCATAACCTATTGAACCACAGAACACGTAAATGCAGAAGTTTTATTAATATTTTTATAAGACACTATTTAGCGATGTACTTCGAATATCCCGAGCAGAATTGACCATATTTGACCCCAATAGAAACATGGCCCGAGTCGGGATATGGCCTGGTTAACCTGATTAAAAATTCGATTCGGGTTCTGGCTGGAATCCAGCCGGCTACGATCCCTTTGAATTCCGAATACAACGAGGGTAACCTGGTCGGGATTCGATCATAGCCCGGTCAGTATTTCAAATCTGGGCTTTCAAGTCAGATAAGTGTGACATGCCCGACCGGATCCCGGATACAACCAGGGTAACCCGAATTGATTCCGGTCAGAGTCCGTTTGTAATTTCTACTTGGGATAGATTCATCGAAACTGTAAAAAACTCGAGTTTCTTTTGTCTCGATTCAACTGTTGGTAACATGGTTGCCACACTTTGTTTTTTACAGTTTCCAACGAACTTCACTTTGAAGTACATCGCTCCATAATGGAATTAAAAAACTGTCAATAAAACTTGTTGGTTGTATCGTTCGAGATGTCTCCTCCGTCTTTGTCGTCGTAGTCATTCTTGGTTGTAACGGTTTTTTAAATTAACTTACTACAAGCCCACAAATTATTAAATATTTACTTACTCCCAATAATTGCTATGTGTCACGACCAAAAGTTTTACGTAGCTATCACGAGGATTTGAGGTATCTGTGCTCAGAAAAAATAACATTATTTAAAATTAAATCGAGTATACATATATTGTAATACAAATTAAGAAGTGAAATTTAGTAAGGAAATAATCTGACATTCAATTTCTCAAGAATATTTGCTCGGTAAGATTGCTCTGTGCTGCTTCAATTTGGATAAACTATCAATAATCTTTGACATATCGCTAAGCGCCTTCTAGTTCCTGACAAAATTTCTTTGCTTTTGCTACATATGAAATAATTTGTTAAAGCTCTAGATAAAGAAGGAAAGCTTTTTTACAAATGTAATTTGTTATAGTTAAATTGACGCAAGGCATTTTCAATATACCTGAAACTTGCAAACTGTTTAGTGCCAAATACATCAATGACATAGAGATATTAGACTACTTGAGCGGGAATATGTATATCAACAACATTTTTAAGAAATAAGAAAGATGAAAACTATAAGAGTAGGAAATTTCAAAAACTTTAGATTTTTTTAATGTATTTTAATTGTTACTTTCATGATCGAAACAAATTAATTTTCAACGTACTTTTAAGGTTATCTGTGACACGAACAAGGGAATCTCTATTTATATTGTACATTCGTGTTCGTCAGATAAAAATACATAGCAATAATGTGGTTTGATCGCAAGAACAATATTTTTTGTGGAGCTATTAAAACTGATGAATAAAGAAGCTAATGAATAAAAATCGAAATAAACAGTTTTGTTCATAAAAAATGAAACTAAAAGTTATCTCCAATAGATTTTACTTTCATGTAATGAGTTTCCGAAAGATACATCAAAAAATAGTCACACTGTTTTGAAACGGGGTGGTATATCTAGAAGTCATTCAATTAAATAATGTACTTACATCCACATTTCCCAAATTTTGGTTTATTGCACGTCTTTACGAGTTGAGTGGCTGAACAACCACTAAAGTCGCAATATTTCTCTCGAGTTAATTCACATCGCCGATTTGTAACCTACAAAATTTGATCTGTAGTTGCAGAAAAATCGGTTCTATTTTGATTTAAGTTTAAAATTTAATCATTATATTTTGGTAATGTTAACTCGAAATAAAATAAAGACTTATTAAATATAAAATAGAGTGAGTAATTATTTAACTCGGGATTTAAATATTTCTAACCGTCGAAGTTTGGTAAATTGAATTCAAAAAATCGTGGAAGTTTTTGACCTTGGGTGCGTTCTTCAGAACCTGTAGAACAGATACATTGGATTAAAACCAGCTATATTCATGCTCATTATAAACAAACAGTTTGGTTCGTGTGTATATAAGTAAAATAAGTAAATAAGATTTGTTAACTTGAGAAGTGTCTTGAAATTTAAATTGCAACGGAACACCGGGCTCTAATCAGGAAGTGATTTATTGCAACTCAACTAAGAAAGAAAAACGATTATTCTTACTATAATGTACGATGAAATTTAGAAATTTAAAAGCCTTTAGAATCTATGCTTTTTTTGATAAATTGCAATGTTAAAAAATACTTGTGCTTAACAAACAAAGTATGCATTTTTAAAAATGTTTAACATGTTTCAATTTTCTCTACTTTTTCTTCTAAAGAAATTCTGATAGTCTTACTGAACTTTTCTTATTTTCAGAAGTCTATGTTAATCTATTTCTTATAAGGATGTTGGTTGCATTTATCAAGATCCTATTTTTTGTGGGAAATTTGAATACGAACACATATTTAAATATTTTCTAAATAATCGTATGTATTGAATAATTATATATAATGAAGAACATACTGCTTTGTCATCTTCGATTTTAGATTCTGTCATATATAAAATTTTCGTATTTGTTCCAATCAAAACGTGATCATCTAATTCCAGGTATGATTCCAGAGACATTTCAGGCGTTTTAAATAATTTCGGCCATCGTATAACATTGCTTTTGTATTCATTTACTACATTTTTTACTGCATCTTTTACGTTTTCTAGATAATGAAAATTATACATTAAAATTAGTGATCGAAATGTGTTCTATAATTCTGTTAACTTAAATAAGAGAGGCGCAATTAGACAATATAACATTTTTATAAATTTTGGTATTTTATATCATTTCTTGCAGTAGTACATTCCAACCTGTGCCGAATATGGCACGTTTTTGACATTGAATAGGAAAAGAAAAACAGCTGGGTGTATACAGAATTGAATTAAAACTAGTGTTGCGAATTCTATTATGAAAACCAGTGTTGGCGTGGTGCCTCGCTCGCTTCGCTCGCTCAGAAACTTCGACCGAGTGGAGAGTCGGCTATTCCTTAATACTCGTTTGTTTACTAACAGCTTTCAATTATATTATAAAATTATATTGATATTTGGGGGTCCAATCATATTTAGGTCCAAGTGGCTTCGATAGATCTGTTACAACAATATAGTGTTTTTTATATGTATGAAAATTGAAAATGAGCATTTTCAAAACTTCGACCCCGACAACAGGCCAGCCGAAGTATTAATAAATAAAAGTTGCAAAATACTTACTTCAAGTACTTGTATTGTAATAGACTATTCGATGCATATTACATGTTTACTGTGTTTTACTAATTACTGTCTGTATCATTATGATCTTATATACAATATATATACATATAATTCGTCAAAGATATCGTGAAAGTGTCGAAAAGATCTCTGACGATTATCTTTTAGATACTATAAGACATCTTTTAGATATTATCGAAATAGTTATTTTCGTAGCAAGGGTGTAAAAGAACTTATGAGCCCGTAGGTGATCACTGCGCCCGAGAGGGGCTGGCGAAGACTACCGCTGGGGGGTAGGAGGTCGAAACGTCGAAATTTGATGAAAAACTATAGGGTAATTTTTCCTGAGGTGACCAAATTCAATACTTTTTCAGACAATAGTCATAAACATTTTAAACCAGTTTTTATAGCATTATCGTTGACTTCAGGAAGAAAATGCACACAACCTTTTTTGTAGAGAATTTCATGCTCTATTATTACTACTATTAATATTTTTATTTCATGCTCTATCTTTTTTGTTTGAAACATTTTTTAATAAAATTTGTATTTTTCAAAATAAATGCAAAAAACTACGAAGTAACTTAATTGGGGCTAATTTTTTTAGTAATGGACGGATGGATCTGCGCCAAAATCTAATCAGATCTAAGTAATGCCAAGACGCGTATTTTAAACAAAAATTTATGTCATTACGAGTATCCGTTCGCGAGACAAAAAACGGGACGTACAAGATCACGGTCACAAATTTTTTTATTGTTGATGTGGGTTCCTTAGGGTCTGAAACGTCGACATTTGATGAAAAACTATAGGGTAATTTTTATGCCCGAAGTGACAAAATTCAATACTTCGTCCAGACTTGTTAGTCTGGGTCGAAGTAAAAGTTCCTCACAAAATATTAACGATGCATTAAATAGTATCGTTATAACTAATATGAAAACATTATGTAAAATTGAAGGACATGAAACTAATATGTTATTGTTTCACAAGTATATCAGTGCTCAGAACCCTTATGGAATGAATGAGAGGTGCTCAGTACAAATAAATCATATGAAAAAAATTACGAAAAATCAGTACCTTCAATTTTTGTTTAATTTCAACTATTCAGTCTACTCACTGTTTAATTTTAAATTAAAAGTTACTTAACAAGGTCATTGATCTTTGATAATAAAATGAATTAAGAGAAGTTTGAGTGATACTAAAGAGTGACTGTCATATTCCTAAGTGGCTTTTTTAGAAACATGTTTGTGAAACATTGCATATTAAAACTGATATATTTTATATTAGGAAAGCATTCCACTATTAATAGTGTATGGTTCACTTGACATTCAACGACAGAGTAAACTTTAAAACAATACGACTGTATGTTCATTAAGATGACATTTTCTAAGTTAATTCTAATTTAAGAATGAAGCATTTATACTAACTAGTATATTTATAAAAATGTTATGAAATAAAGTTCATAAACTTTCAATTACCTGGAACCCATGCTTGGGGTTCGAGGAAATTAGTAAGCACCGAGATCCTCTGAAATTGAAATATTTAATATTTATAAATTTTCTACTTGCAATGGGCTACGTTAAGGCATTAATAATAAACATACCGCAATACTCAATGGTACTCCGGTCAAGAAAAGAAAAAAATAGCCTGGATTCATTTTCGATTAAATTGTTTCTGCATATAAACCTGAAATTAATATAATAATTTTAATTACATATTTTCTTAACTCTATATTTGAAACCAAAGCAATTATTCTGCATCGTTGTATATAATCTATATCCTTTAATTTAGTTGTGATATTTATCGGTCAGTATTAACAATAATCTATAAGATTAACTTAAGGTTATAAAAAAAATATATATATAAAAAAAAAGAAAAAAAATCCGTTTCTAACCTATAAACACCAGATTCATAACTTTAGTCAACATCTGGTAACTTTTCGTAAATAAAATTTGTGTAGATACGGTGTACATTCATTTTCAGAACTTAAATTTGAATCGAACTTCCACAATTTTTAATTTACACATAGTTTACACGAATATTCTGATGATGTGTATTAAAAGGAGACATTAATGTAACGGTCAAATTTTTGTATATAAAAGTTTGTATTGATTCTCAGTTTTATTTATTAAATAATATTCTAATCATTTGCAAGATTATAACCTGTAAGAAATTAGTATTTTTAAAATGCTAAAGTGCTCATTCTTTTAGCCATAACAAAATATTCTATTGAAACATGAGCATGTATTAAAATATCTCTTACTCGATAATAAGTAAATGCTAAAAGACGAAGATTTATATGAATAACATATGGGATTTTAGTAATTACAATATTTCTTTTACGGTGTATAAGAAATCGTTTTAAAAGATACGGGATTGTAACGGATAAAACTTTTCTCAGTGTAGGTTTTCATATGAATTTGGAATATTTATTGGCACCTTAATCATTCCAGAATTTTATCGATTTTATTAATTGCAAACAATAGAATAATTTAATTACTTTGTAATTTACATTCATCACTAGAAATTCGAAAGAAATTTCATTATTTAAATCACATCAAACGAATATTTATGCCTTGTGCATTCTCGAAAGAAACTAAACCCATTTTTGGGGTCGAAATCGATACCACGAATCCAGAAGTCGTGAAATTCGATTAAAGTTGCATACTTGAAAGTAACAACATTAAAATTACGGATCATTTAGCTACTTTTATAAGATTCTCAACAATTCGAACGTATACCATGGTATCAAATTTAATCGATTTGTAATTTATAATACTTGTTTTCGTGCCAAGTAAAATACAAATTAACAACATTGATGAAAATCATGGAGGAACATTATTTTATAAATTATAATTTTGTAATTTTCAATTGTTTCAATTCAGTATTGTAATTTCTTTGGTAATTTGTAGAGCTAGGTGAGTATGGGACCTCTGTCTATTAAAATTTTGTTTGTAAATCATCAACTATGCATATAAAAAATGAAATAGTGCAAATATTTCAACAAAATAATGAAAAAGAACAAAAACTCCTTAAAACATACAAAACTACAAAACAGAATTTCAAGTAGTTTTGAAAAGAATTATTATTTACCTGTATTATGTTAAAACAAACTTACCGTTAAATGACAAGCTTCATTCGTCGCTTAATGCTCAGAATCATGATGTTTTTTATGAAGTGTTGTAATAAAAATTAATACCTTATAGTTATGTTTGTTTTATCAAATTTGAAGCAATAAAATTCCAGTGATATCCATAACAATTTTCAACAAATGGATTATTTTTATTGCATATAAACTGAAAAGAATTTTTAAATATTTCTCAAATATTTTGTAAAACCAATTACTAACTAACATTTTTTAAATTAGTCAAAAAGGATATTAAAAATAATTGAAAAATATATGAGGATAATAGAAATTTTAATATTCGTAGAACTGATAATAATCTGTTTGTATAGTTGATGATTATATAAAAGCAGATTCCAGAGTAACTTAGGTTTTTAAAAATATGCAGTTCTTTTACTTATTAAATCAATCATAATAAATTAAACTCTTTTAACCGCTTAAAATTTATGTGCATACAATAGTTTTGGAAATACCCGTCAATTAACAATTTATGATTTGACGATTTGAAAAGAATGTCTCTAATATATTGAAATTTTACATTAGCTACCCGAGTAAAAATATATTTCTAAATATCCGGGAAAGTGGAAAAGCAATGCTGGAACTAAAGTTTTCACACTTTTTCATGATGACTTGCTGCCGGCGGAAAGTCATTTTCGAAATGACTTTCCTCTAGCTAAGTATGGTGGCAAAAATTAGTCGAAGCTTTTTCAAGTTACACAACAATATGCTCATTACTAACAGATTGCAATAATTTTTATTTTATTTTATTTATTATTGGATCATCGGTTCGAAGTTTTTACATTCAACAAAATAAAAACACTACAGTTTAAGCGCCTAACATGGTACCATGGCCTCAATTTCATCAAAAGTTAATTATACTCTAAATCGTTTACGTTATCGTGGATCGCATCTGCCATCTAATGTTAAGCTCATGTTAACAAATTCCTTAATTATACCATACTTCGATTTTGCTTGCCTGGTTTTTTCTGATGCATCCGAATATCTTAACATCAAACTTCAACGACTTCTAAATAGTACCTTACGATTTATTTTCAATCTGCGTCGCGACGAGGCTGAACCATATCAACCACATCAACTCAAGGCAAACTGGCTGTCTCTTAAAAGTAGACGAAAGTATTTTTTAGGGGTCCTGACGTTTCAAATAATCACTCTAGCACAGCCTCCGTATCTTCGAAATTTGTTTGAGGATGTCTCCGAACTTCGTCGATCGTCGTGTATTGAATATTCACAGTTCCATCTACCAATCTGTCATACAAACTATTTTGCGAATTCATTTTGGATAACGGCGGTAAAATTTTGGAATTCCCTACCTTATCCTCTTCGTCAGTCACCATCCATAGACAATTTCAGGGCCAGGTTGTATTGTTATCTGCAATCTCAGGATTTGTAGCGGGAATCCTTTCTTACTTTTCCTTCTGTTTTTGCTTCATCGCTGAGCCGTCTGAAGTTTATAGGTTAGTTTTTGCCAAAATATTTGTCACCAAATTGCGTATGGTAGATTAAGTAGTTAGATAGTAGTTTCGTTTTTTATATCACATCTGTATAAGTGTTTTTCTAGTTTAATATTATTTTCCGACTTACCTTATTTTTATTATTTCTGGCAGCGGCAAGACTCTTTTATTTTTGTATCGGTTTTATCTGTTTAGTTACTACCTTATTGTAAGTTATCGTTTTTGTGCGTTCGTCGTTATATTATTCATTATATGTTTACAGTTGTATTTCGCCTATAACGGCTATAAATAACTCAAGAATCACAATCCAGAGTTTAATAAAGATTATACATACATACATACATGGTAATGGAGACAAAATAGAAATAATGTCAGGAGCACTAAGACAACATAATAATAGGGTAAAGTGCCCCGAGTTAGCACGTTTTTTTTAATGACTGCTGAATGTGATAGAGATTATGAATTTTGAAACTCTCTAGGCGGCATTTGAAAGCCCTAAAAATAGGCAACTTTTCACCTTGGAAATTGTTGAATATCTTAATAAACAAAAAAGTTACAAGCAATTAAAAAAAAACATACACTTGTCTTAAGTTGGCAGACGTTGCCCAAATTGGCAGTGAGGGCAGAAGTAATAAAAAAAAAACAAATTTAGCCAAGTGCTAAATAGAATGAAAAACTCCTGGCCAACTTAAAATTCCTTACCACTTCAAACTTAGGGCAACGATATAATTTTTGATAAAGAGTTCATAACTTTTTGTCTAGGTCATTTTATGAAAAATACTCATGATAAATAAAAAGTTAATTCATAACTAAGTTCCAGTCGTAGGTACCGCAAACCCACGTTCAACATAAAAGCATTTCTGAGGCGAAACGCACGGTCACTTTCGGAACTTAACTTTTCCCTTGACTAACGTTCCAATTAGCTATGATAGCAAAATGCCAACAATAGCGCTGCAGTAGCATGCAATTTAAATTCTGTCAGCTTATGGAAATTTCCCCTACAATATAAACCTAAAATGCATAATAACGTCTTTTAATCTCGGCAATAAATGCGTTATTTCTGATAATGAAGCTAGATTCCGATGGTGTCTGGTCCACACCTTTCTCAGCATAGCTACAGCAGACTGCAATAAAAAATTAGGGTAAACCTTCGGAAAAGCCACGACATCGCAAAAAAAAATTGTGCCATACTAGTTTTGTGTATTTTTGCCTCCTGATTACGAATATGACAAAAAAAATCGGCGCTCTGCTACACTGAAGCCGCTATCTTGAAAAATGCAAGCACCCCCGAGTTTCGAGAATTATGTTCAGAATGTACAATTGGCATTCTCCTACAGTTCGAAAGGAAATGCGTGAAACACGAGGGTGCCTGCGTGCTGGGGGGCTCCGCCCCCCACACCCCCCTTTTATACTAACCTAACCTCCAACCATGCAAATGTGGGTCTATACAACAAACCGTTACAAGTTATTTAGTTATTTGCGGAGACTTTACCTCGCTGAAATCCATTACGGTCACTTTCATCGCTCATTTGCGAGCTTTCTGTTAAGATTACTAAAATTATGTATTAAACCTTTTTTGTTATGAATTTTGTGCTCTACATTTTTTATTTGAAATATTTTTTCATCCGATTTATATTTTTTAAGATAAATGGAAAAACTAAAAAAAAACACAATTTTTAGGTGTTTTTTCAAGATAGCGGCTTCTGTATAGCAGAGCGCCGATTTTTTTTGTCATATTCGTAATCAGGGGGCAAAAATATACAAAACTAGTGTGATGAAATTTTTTTTTCTCGATGTCGTAGCTCTTCCGAAGGTTTACCAAAATTAGACCAACCACTAACACCCTTGAAGCTCTCAAATTGTAATTGATAACTCTAGGTAGAAAAAGGTTATCCAGTTCGATGCAATCTAACTTATTCCGATATAGCCCATAACATAGGATCAGATCACAGACCGAATAAACGGACTGGACAGTTGGCACTTTGAACCCTGTTGCAATGTCACTATAATAATGATCTGTATAACTCATTAGGGAATCAGCTTTGTAAACTAAATACTGCAGAAACTTAGTTACGATCTAATTTGTTTACAATTGTTTAATAAGTATTTCAGTAATTAAACGGTTACAATATACTACAAAATCAGTAATACTTTTTTCTAAACGTTTGTTTAGAACTTTTAAACTTAGGTGTAAGTGAAGACTGGCGAATTTACATTTGTATGAGAACAAATGTACCCTGTAAAAGAAGTGTAATGATAATACCTAAATTAGATGCCGATGAATTATTAGCCTCATAGTTGCGAATTTGAAGTGATTTCAAAAAGCCAAATGAAGAAAAGTTTGACTTGTAAGTTGCCTAAATTTTTGTACTCTTAACAATTTTTCGGGCTTGTTTCGCTTACATTAAGCAAACTTTTAGATTAATCCTAATATTCGAGTATTATTTAAACAATTCAACAAGTAAACCACTTCCGTTACCTTCGGCAATCTATTCAAATTGTATACTATGCATCTATTCGTCGCCTAAAGTGATTATACACTGGAATTATGGACAGAACCGCTAATACGTGAGAACCACTTATGTGCAACTAGAAAACACAGCTAGTTTCAATGTCAACAATGGTCTTTAGAATTAAATGTTCTGATGACGATAACAAACGAATAGTATGCACCCTGTGCGGGAAAAAATAACTCAACGAAACTCTACATTAGTAATAAAACTAATGCTCTTATTATTGAATTTCTTAATAGCATTTATGAACCATTCAAAATATAAAAATTTATTGAAATTGTATATTATGAAATCCCTGCTGGTTTACTAACCGACTGATATAGCGACGATTCTTTGATGAGGTACCGGTAACGAAAGATTTTGAAGTTTCTTCAAGGTTGGTGTTTAGAAGGTGCTACTTTATAGACTTTGTTGGTTGCTTTAGTTCTGCCGATGATCGTACTAAAGATTTAGCTGCATTAAGTATATCTTCAAAATGTTGTCTAAAGAGTTGTTTAGTAACTGGACTCCTAATAATTGGATCTTGAACAATATTTGGGCCTCGAGAGATCGGTGAGCCTTAATCGCTCTTTAAGCGATCTTTGGATAGTGTATAAATGTCAATAAATAAAATCGTCTGGTTAACCAGTACGGTTGTCAAAAAATAAGGTTAAAATTAAAGCTGTGCTTGCATTAGTTATTGTCGTATGGTGTTGGCTCATGGGCAGAGAAAAGGGGGAGGTGAATGAGTATATATGTACACATAAGTAAGTTTACTCGTGGAAAAATATATCTATTTTATTGTTTTTCTTTATTTCAGTATCGACTCTACAGAAAACTTTCAAGATAACTATTTTATAATAATATTTATAAACAAAAGGTACATTTTTACTTAGAATTGGAAAAGATTTTTATGCAATTCTGTTACGCCGGCCAGTCGTTTGCTTAGGGTCACTTGTTGTGTGTGAAGTGCAGCTTCACGCACCAGTTGCAAAAACTGCTAATAGCTTACAATGTATAGCAATTAACGTTTCTTTTATGTAATAGATAAATTGCAATTGAATTGCTTTTCACTGAAACTTATAAACATTAATAAATTCATGGTTTTAATTGAGATTAAAATGAGCGTAATTGTTTTTTAATCATGATTTATAGTTGCGTTGTTTATTTTAATTTACACGTTGATTATCTTGGTGAACAATCGTTTTATAATTTCAATTTTTATTTTAAACCTCTTGGCCTGTCAAATGGAAGTTCAAAAAAGCACAAAAAATTATTATAACCTTTGGAGAAGATGATATTGAAAAAACATAGAATGAAAAGGTTTACTGTATTCATAACGGCATTAAAAAGAGATGTCGAAAAAGAAAGCCCCGGAACAGCACGCAGACATAAATATTTCAGAGGTCTTCAACGTGCAAAGTGTAGCTCACAATAGCATCGTCAATTTTTATTACCGGGGACGATTTGTTTTTCATTTTGAACAGAATTCAGTGCTATTTAATATAAAAGTATGTAAGTAGCTGTGTTTAAATTATTTGGTTAAGTAATAAATCAAATGTAATCAGGATCACTACTAACTCCCTCCATGATTACTGATCGTGATAACAACAAACTATATACCTACGACGCAAACAGGTCGAACTGATTTTCCAATAAAGGGGTACGTTGTTATTTACAGGGACTCTTTGTTGTCAAAACACGAATGTGAATACTCGTTTATTATTCTTTAAGCATTAATAGTGTTGTGATATATTTACATTATTTGCCGAAACGGTTAGAGAATACATGCGATAAACTGAAAGAAGAGAGATTCAAATATTATAATTACTGTTCTTCGGAAAGTTTACGATATTTTCAATTAATTTTCTATATAAACCATAATTCAAATATTCGTATTTGGAATATTTGGAAAAATTGCTCCAATATTGCCGCTGCCCATAAGATTTACAGGATTAAAAAATTCGCTGTAACTGTTTATAGTTGGTAGCATACTATAAATGCATTTGATATAACTTGCATTACGGACATAATTAAAGTTTTCTACGAGATTAATAATTCGAGCTGAATGACAGAGATATCTGCTAAACCCACTATAATAAAAAAGCACATTTTTTGTCGACAACTGGTGATATACGTTTTTTATTAATATTAGAAAATTTATAAAATATTGGTTTGATGTGCACCTTTTGGTTACGTTTAATATATTTCTTAGTACATTTTTTATCTACCAGTTACATCATTAGATCCTCTTCTGCTACACAAGTGCCGCTTACGCAAACCTGTAACGATACGTTCACATATTAATCTTGAAAAAAAGAGTAATATAGTATATATGTTAAAAAATGAAAAGATTTAAATCCAGTTTTTTCTTAATATTGTAAATTATCAAATATAGTAATTTTTTTTTAAAGAAATCACCGTTTGATAGGATTCAGAAAATATTTTGAGATGGTAAATTTTGAATAGTAAATGCAGTGGTTTAAATTCACGTACCAAAAAGTTACGAATCAATTTCTGATCCAAGCAATAAATGGATATTACATGTTTTATAAATGCTCCGAAATATTTTAATTATTGAATTAGAAAAGGTAATTTTTTAAAAATATGTTAGCTATACAACAGCAGGCATTTTGAATTTAAAAGAATTCATACCGAGTTTGTAGTTACAGAAATCTTTAATTGTATCGAAGCCACGTTCGAAGGTATTTATTGTACGATAGTAGTCCACATTTATGCTTATCGCCACAAAAATTAAAGAGACAATTGAAATTTACAATAGAGTAGTATCCCCTCTCTAGCTTACAAGTCCGTAAGAAGAGAATGTTCGAAATTAATTATTGGAAGGGAATTCGACTGAAAGATTCGTACCACCCCTCAGAAGTCTTTTTTTTCAATTTTCGAAACATAATTAGTGGTTTTGAGTGCATCCTGGAAAAAGGCGTCCACAATAAAAAGGGTAACGCATTTATTTGACTAAGAAATTTTAGCGCGAAGAACAATTTGTTATTTTTAAAAATACATTTTCTAAAAAATTACGTAAATAAAATGCATATTTTATTCTGGCACCACTGATTTCCTCGTTAAAAAAATTATTAAAAGAATAATTTGTTTTTTGTTTTTTGAGCGACTGTTTTGTATCTGCTTGGCAATGATGATGATGAAGACATTTTCTTAATAATTTTAAAGATATAGTCGTGTGTTTATACTTCTTGCCCTCGTACCATATCTCTGTTGTTGCTACATAGCGATCCTTCGGCAGGTATTCCATCGTCTTTTATATGAGAACCTGAGCTACAGAAAAGTCTCTCGCAAGCACCATCAGGTCCCTATACATAGACATTCTTAAATGTTTTTATATTAAATATTCAGTGTTATATCGAAATAATTATATTGTAAATAGCATTATGTAATTATATTATTGTAATTATAATTTAATAGCAAAATAATTGATTTTTTATTGCTAAACCTTACATAATCGTTTAATTTATTTGTAACCTAATCAATATTTTATTGTTCGTATATAAATACACGTAACCCTTAAATAACCGGTTTCTGAATATTGAAGCATTCCCCACACGGAAACTTGAAATTCGAGTTTTATCTGATTTAGAATAAGGATAGGCGAGTTCGTATCTACTAATCTCCAATAATATTTTTAGTAACCGCAAATAAAGATATGAATACAGTCCTTACGTTCCATTTCCAATCATGACCATATACAATTCCACATTGTTGATTTAATGGAAATCTAGCTCGCAGAAGCAATTTCTTGAAGGGGGTACCTATATTTGGGCGGCGATAAAGACATGTTCCACTGGAATTTCTGCATATAAAAAGTAAAAAATATACTTTAGTAGTGTCTGATTATATTACATACATGAATAGTAATAGAAATATTTTTTGTCGCTTTATGTATAGTGAAGCTGAACTTGAAAGACCTAAATTTCTAGACTCCTTTTTCTGTTTAGTTTATTTAAGGTCGCATGCGCCTTCAACAGTTATTAGCGACCATAGTTAAAATATTTGTTACACTCTACGTTTGTTAATTAGAGTCTATCATACATGTTTGTTTCATTGAGGAATTTTATAATGTTTTCTCAATGTTGCGAATTTTCACAGAAGAGTAGAAAGTTTTTTTTTAATTTTATAACAACGACCGTTATATTTGAAGAGGGCTTTTTTTAGAGTCGAAACGTCAGACATATTGCAAAGACATATTTGTATACTCCATTTTGACCCCCACATTTTTATCCTGTACCCACCACCCTATACAGTTTTTTATTTCTTTTACAGTAGAGTAGTTTCTTCATTTATGTTAAACTTTTTTCTTGCTTTTTGGTGTTCCGGGCACTCCATCAATAGATGTTTAATTGTAAGCGTTTCTTTGCATGTGTTGCACGTGTTGCGGATTCTTTTGGAATTAAATGAACATGGGTGAGATTTGTGTGACCGATTTTTAGTCTGGGGAAACGCACTTGGTCATTTCTATTAAACATGTAGACTGGCTTTGTCTGGACTATATCTTGTCTTGTTGTTTTGAGATAGGTGTACCTCAAATTTTTTCTTTGTTTGTTTTGTAATGTATGTATTGCTATTTTTAATGGAGGTTTTAGGTCTTAGTAGTTCAGTGGGTTGTCTATTGTCTCTGCGATTATGGTTGTTCTTCTCTTGGGTTCTTTGCCAGCATGTTCATTTCCTGTTATGTTAACCTGTGCTAAAGCACATCGAGACGTCAGGTTTTTGTTTTTAGAGTTTAAATTTTTTCTATTATTTATTTTATTATTGGATTTTGGCTTGTTATGTTTTGGGTAGCTTGTAGACCTCTGTTGGAGTCTGTGTTAATCATCAATTTTTTAATTTGGTTTTTCTACAATATTTATTCCATGGAGTAAGGCATAATCTTAGAGCTTTGCTCGAGAATATTGAAAAGGATGTAGCACGGTGCTCCTGAGTCAGTTTAAATAAAGTTTTTAGCTAACTCCGATTTTCTAACTAATTCTGTTTCTAGATGGTATTAGGAAGGGAAAAAGCACAAAAAGAAAAAAATCCACTTGGCGCTTTTTTTTAGCTGCAAAAATTAGATTTCTATGGCTTATTCGAGAACAAAACTACAACGGGTGTGCGCCGTACGTCTAGAAGTCATTTGTTTTTAAGTTGATTTTCAGTTATTTGGTCACAGGAAATATAACCTAAAAGCAAATGTCAGTTACAGATATTCTTACTCTGAATGTGAGACTGAATTTTGTATTGTTTCTCATTCTCGTTTTTACATGGCATAAATGTAAGTATGATAATACAATATGAAAGTATCGCGTGTGAAACATATGCAGAAAAATTTAAATTTAAGCACGAGAAAGGTCTTAGGCATCGCTACTGCTATTCGTGCTGAAACTAACAAATCAAATATAATCGAACCAAATTTTAAAAAGAACATGTCCGACAGTAGTCATTCTGTTGATGAATACTTCGAGTCACGAAAATTTGATTTTATAAAAAAGGTAAAAAATAACGCTCATAGCTCTTCAGAGGATGCAGTAATATGTAGTGATTTGAGAGGCTTTATCAATTACATTGTAAAAAGTCGAAATCTCGCAGAAAAGCCACACTTAAAATTTGGGTTGGACGGTGGCGGTGGATTTTTTAAAATCACGCTTTCGGTTTAAACGTCTTACAAATCTACTATTGAAAATGAAAAACGAAAAACGACTAAAAGCAATTACCATAAAAGTTATCAAGAATCGGGTGTAAAAAAGATATTTATCAATGGCTTAGCTCCTTCCACAGAAGAAAATTACGAGAACGTTTCACTCATGTGGACAGCATTAAACGTAAATGAATTCCTCGAACTCGGTTTAGTAAGTACTGATCTTAAACTTGCGAACATTATTACAGGATTAATGAGTCATAGTAGTTCATATCCATGCACGTGGTGTGAAATATTTCATAAAAATCTTAGAAGTTGTGGATCTGTCAGAACAGCAGAAAATTGTTTACAAAATTATAATAGATGGTGTTCAAATGGTAAAATTGCGAAAGATTCAAAAAGCTTCAAAAATTGCGTGAATCCACCACTTTTTTTGTTAGACAATGACAAAGAATTGATATTATTATCCCTCCTCCAGAATTGCACTTATTATTAGGAGCTGTTAATACCTTGTTCTATCACATGAAGTTGGAAAACGAAGGTGTGAGCTTAAGTTGGGCTAAAAAATGCAATGTTGAACGTCAATGTACATATGGATCTCCAACTTTTGCAGGTAATGCGTGTAAAACATTACTAAATAAGATAGACATACTAGATGGATTCAAATGTTTAAGTTGTGCAAAATATGTCGATACGTTTCGAAAACTGAAAAAAGTTGTTGATGGGTGCTTTTCGTTGGAATTAGATGGTAATTTTCAAACCCATATTGACGATTTCAAACAAAGCTACGAAGCCCTTCAGATTCCAGTGACTCCGAAGATTCATGCAATATTTTTTCATGTATCGGAGTTTTGCACTAAAAATAATATGGGATTAGGATTTTTTAGTGAGCAATCGTGTGAATCTGTCCACGCTGACTTTAGTAGAACGTGGGGCAGATATAAAGTATTAAAAAGCCATCCTGAATTTTCAGAAAAATTGTTACGTTCAGTTTGTGAATACAACAGTTTTAACGTGTAAATAATGTATTATGTAATGTTATATACTGTGAAATTAAATTTTATATTGTTTTGTATTTTACTGTATATATGGTTTATTTTGACGGTCGGGAAAAGGTTTTTCTAAAGTAAGTATCAAAATATTTTGAAAATTCTATGATAAAATCATATTTTTGCTATAAAAAACAAAGCGCCAAGTGGATTTTTTTTATTTTTACGCTTTTCCCGTTCCTAATACCATCTAGAAAGTGAATTACTTCGAAAATTGGAGTTAGCTAAAAATTTTATTTAAATTGACTCAGGAGCACCGTGTTAGGAGGATTACAGAGTCATCACTTGTTTTCTGTTATCATGACGCAACCAGTGTGGCTTATTGTTTTAGATCCGTCACAATTTTTCAGAAGTGCAGGATGTGTGCCCACGAAGCAATTTTGTATGTTTTATCTCTGCTATTTTTGGTATATGGAAGTTTAGTTCTTTAGAATATATTTGGATGCTCATGTTTAAGGTTTTGGTGTCTTTTTTTAATTTAAAAAGCTGTTGGAGAATAGCCATCCGCAATGGGATTATTCGAATTGCACCAGTTTTAGTTGCATAGTGAGGAGTCAATTGTTTCCTTTCATTTTCAACACTAGGTAGTAACTGCGCGAAACAAGGAATGTAGTTGTTTTATTATAATTTCTGAGTTGTATATTAAGGACCCATAGATAATCTTCGCTCGAATGAGTGGTCTGTACGTGTTTTTAATAGTTTCTAAGTCTGAGCCCCAATTTTTTGACATTAGTGCTTTGATTATATTTAGCACTTTGCTTATCTCTCAATTTTTCAAGATTACACTCATCTTTCAATTTTTGTGAGTTGCCGATTCCATGTAATATGCCAATCAAACGCTAATCCTAACATTTCTATCGCATTGGTTTTGAAGTTACCGATTTTCAAGGTGGTGGTTTAGATTCTTGTGAGTTTTGATATCTTGAAAAAACTATGGTTTTGGTTTTAGAGTGAGAGAATCTAAATCCCGTTTTCTTTGTAAAATTTTATATTTTGGAGAAGGTGTTTCGTAGCATTCCTTCAGACGTTTTACGATTTTTTCTACGATGAAGATAGTCATGCCGTCATTAATTAAGATGCATTTTATTCGTTTTCTTTTTTGTTTACATTGTTGTTTATTGCGATTAAAACAAGCTTTGCACTTAGGATGGAATTCTTAATTTCCGTATAGTCTGAATTGATGCAATATACTCTTACACGGATGTATGTGTTTTTTAGAAAGTAATAGGCTACTTTTGACATTAAAAGTAAGAAGTATTCATCAATTAACTGCAGAGTATTGATCAAGTTAGATAATGTTAATAATTTTCTGCATGGTAGTAGTTTTATATTTGGGTTCTTGTCATTATTAAAACGTGAAAATGGTAAATATAGGATGCTATACCTCTAAAATCCGCTCGAGAGAAAATTGAGATTTCCAATAAAATCGTAATCGCTTTAAAGATCTCCTAAAATCTAAGATTATGATGAAGGATTCTGCTAGGAAGTAACAAAGTCAATGAAATCTAATGGGTCTACAAAAAGTGAATATGGGACTCCAGGCTTGAGTAGGATGCTATTCGTTAACCCTTAAGGAGTAAATAGTGCCAAATCAGTAGTAATATAATACATCAACTATGTATTGCCAGTCTCTTGGTTGTCGAGAGAACCGGTGTCCATGACTAGTAATCTTGTTGTATGTCAAGGAACCCTTAAAAATTTCTACCATGCTGCTGAATTAACTTTTCACCAAATTACTGCTACAGTGAATTGAATCCCAAAACGTAATATGTGATTATGTGAGGGCTGAATGATCTTCAACACAAAACACCAAAACAAGTCCAAGACAAATGTTGAATTTCATTAATGCAAATTTTATTCTTGACCTTGGGATTAAGTTTAAAAGTATTCTTAAGGTTAAGGTGATTTTCATATTAGACTCATACATTTTAAAAGTTTGCAATTGAAATTTCCTGCAATAGTAATTGTAATATTACTAAGCTATACCGTCATGTTTATTTCATGGTGGAATGTGTTCTATGTACTTACAAGAAAAACTGGCGAACTTTGTCCGCAAGAGGAAAAGAAAATGACCATAAGTTTGTTGTGTATGAATCGCTGTTTGGATCATGAAGAAGTTCTTTTTCAACGCCAAAGCTATGGAATAACATATCAGACAAAAGTTATAAACATTACGTTATTTTTTCTAATTGACATATATTTTATGTAAATATAGTGAATATAGAATAATTTTGTTTCCTTGACGTACAGTTGTACTATTCCACGAACGGCAGATAAAACTCCGGTTAATATACCCATGTCACGTACATAGACATAGTTGTTTTGGTCACCGCAAAATCTGCCATTACTTATACCTATATATAAAAAATGTTAATATTAGCTCACAAAATTAATGTTTGAACACTTTTGGTTTTCATTTGTAATTAACTTTATTCACTGTTGCTCTATTAAATATATTACTGTAGCTATGAACACAATTTATATGCTACAATTTTACGCACACTTGGTACAAAATTCACGAAAAAGTCAAGTACGAATGTTTGGCAAAGTTCCATTTTGTATCTAAACAACGAGGTATTCCATGACTTTACGTTTGATGAATAATGATTTTTTACAGCAGAGCAAAAATTTGACTGGCAATAAAATTGTATATGTCAATATTAGGATATATTGTTTTCATATTATATTGTTAATGATTAGTATATCAAACCTTCAATTAATTTCACATAGGGAACCGCTGCATCCATGTGTACACTGTACAAGAAATATAAGATAAGTACATAACTGATTGTCCTTCCTAGACCTGGAAAGAAATGATCTGTGGAAGCCACCAAAATTTGAGAATTGTAATATGCCAAGATACGTTGTTGTTCACATTCTGGTATAAGACAATGTGCTGTTCGAAGGTCATTTTGTAAGAGCATGTCTAGTGAGAGCTCATTTAAAAGTGATTTCAAGATGAATACAAAACCTTAGACATTATTGGCCTTTGAACCTTTGGATGATTATAAGTAACTTTTAGAAAGTAGTAAAACATCATTTAAATCAACAATATTTAAGAGTGGCATCGGCATTACCGAATTTTAGGAATGGGAAGGTGACAATTGCAAAAGTTGGATAAATTTTGGGAAAGTTACATAGCTTCTTCAATAGATATTGTTTTGTATTGGCTAACAACAAGTTTGGAATAAGCCCCACTCGATCCATTTTGTCGTTTAAGATTTTAGCACAGCCCCGTGGAGTATACACTCTGTATAAAATTATATAATACATATCAACAAAAAATACAGGATTCTACAGACCATTTTTTTTTCAAGCATGTGAATAACTAATGGATAAAATTACTGTTCCATTCCAACTATTGCATCATAATGCGGTACTGCCTCGTCTTGTCGCAGACATAGGTTTAGAGATGAACTAATGTGACCATGTTGGTTTACGAGTACATCTATTTCTTTATCCTAAAATCACATCAGTTTTACGACTATCACTTATGTCTACCTTGAAACTAAAGCTATATCATTTCTAAAGAAATATGTACATAGACCCAACCTTGGATATAATAATTCCTACGATGCTCAATCGAACTTGTGGGCAAGCAAAATCTCTGAACCTGAAGTCGACCGCTGTCCAAAAGTTTATTAAGTAGGCTATGATAGCTTCAACACTGTTATGGTAGGTCCTAAATAAAAATACTTAGTTAAATACCCGTCATTTTTCACAAGCTGTACATTACGCAACTAGTGCGCAAAATGGGTCAGTTCTGCATTAGCCGAGTTCATGAGACGAGAGACATTTATATTTTGATCCGGTGTTGCGAATGTTATATTTTTTGTGCGTTATTGATTTGATGCTCGAGCAAGTGAATGTGTATATTATTTTTTTTAAATTTTGCAATGGTGTTCAAACGTCAGTGCGTTAATGCTCTATTTTTTACACTGGAAGCAATGTGCTAAGTAAGCTCTTAGCGCTCAGAGTTAAGAAATGGTGCTTTCAAATATAAGTGGGCGAAGTAAAGGATTTATTTATCCTAAGATATTTTTTTAACCAGGGTGTTAAGTAAGTATTTAATGCACCAGTTATACAGTGGGTGAATACTTAGTAGCCTGAAAACATTGTGTTATAACATTTACCTCACGCAGTTAAACAAAAAATACATTCTCACGAAATAATCCCAATTATTTAATCTACACCGAGTTATCAAATTAATATTACATTATGCAAAAGCCGCTGATAGATAATTATGCTTTGGGGTCAGAAGAGAATCAGGAAAGTGTCAACAGGATAAAAGAACAACATTTAAATGGATATTTTATATACGCCACTTGGAAATACGAGACTATAGGATTTTGCTAAGACTAGAAAGAACTGAATTAAGAAAGTTGTGATTAAAACTGAATTTCATATCAATGTAGGAATATACCATTTTGCGCACTCGGTACAAAATATTATGCATTTTAAAAGGTATTTTAATTTTCAATTATTATAAAAGACTTATACGGTGACAACGTAACTCCCCCATCAAACTCAGTATTGTGAACGTAGTTTGTGCATTTTACTTACATGGTATTACTGTGACAGCAACTATATTATTAATTCTAAATTATTAAATAGAATAATGTAAAAATGTCAAACAAAGTGTAACGTTTATCTCCGAGGACATTAAAAAAAGCTGGTTACGTAAGTAATAAAATCCAAATCAAATCTACCCGCTTTTAAGTAGTCACGGAGAACATAAAAGGTGTTTCGTATCTTAACTCAAGTAGAAGCTTCATCGAATGCATTTATTTCTGTATATCATCATATATAAAATTCTTAAACTATAAAAACTAAAGTACTTTGAAAAAAAACTAGAGTACGTTGAACGTATTTCCTTTAGCAAAATTGAAATGTGTTAAGTAAGTAGTGCCGGTTACCTTTAATAATCAGATTATAACAGTAGTTAGTTTACAGAATTTGTATATATTTACTTACTGCATAAAACTGCTATGTACCACGACCAATAGTTTTATGTAGCTTGTCTTCGGCCATATAGTAGCTGTGCACAAAAGAAACCATAATGTTATTTAAAAAACTGTAACTGGATGCTTAAATATATATTCAATTTTGACCAAATAAGATAAAATATAGAATAGTACGTGAACCATACAAATTACCTTAATCCATTGGTATTTGGATGTCTATTATATCTCTAAATTGTGTCGTTATGATTAATTACAAATCTTACAAAATTGATTTCTTTTCAAAAATCATATTTACTTACACCCACAAGTCACGTGGTCCAATTTATTGCACGTCTTGACAAGTTGAGCATCTGAGCAGCCGCCAATATCACAAGATTTTTCCCTAGTAATTTCGCAGCGTCCAAATGGAATCTAAAAGGAGTGAAATATCTGTAATTATTAAGTAAATTTGAAGCAATGTTCAGTCTACTGACTAAATTTTATAATTGTCTGCGCAAAGTCTAAATAGGTCAAACTATTCTCATTTCTATCTCTAAATCATTTCTTGACTTCTAATTTTATAGTATTGTGTAGATTATTTACTTATTGTTTTCAAAATATGTATGATATAAGTTTGTACGAGTATTTTAAACCAGCATTGAAAGATTTCTGACCGAATTATCTTTTTCTGAAACCCAGTAACGTTTGGCTCTTGCGACAGGTAAATTCTTCATAATCTATAAAAAAAATATAATATGTTCAACAGTGAGTTATGTACGATACAAATATTATAGGCCTGCAGTAAATTATATAACTCATTGAAATTCTAATTCTTTTTGAGTTATGTTACTAGTCAAAGATGCTCAAAGTCATACAATTTTTTCGAGTTATTTTTCATCAAGAGCATGAAATCTTGCTCTCGAGATATGGATACTATTTCCTACCCAGTAAACGAAAACGAATAGAAAGTTAAAAATGCCAATTGAAATGAATTCAAGTGAATTAAAATGAATTGAAACGCATGAAAATGATTAATTGAATCTACTTTTTAATTCATTTTAATTCACTTGAATTCATTTCAATTCGTATTTTTAACTTTCTATTCGTTTTCGTTTACTGGGATATACATTAATCAGAAAATACGTTAAAAACCATCTATAAGTGTTAGGATTTAGCAACAAATAAACCTTTTAATTTGTAGAACTTAAAAATCTCTGCAGTGATGAGATGCCTAAAAGGTTTATGCTACGAGCACTTTGTTATCAATTCCTATTTTCGGAAATCTACGATAAAAGTTTTCAGTAGATTTTTCGAAAGTTATAATCATGAACGAGACATTATTTAAATATCTTAAAATAAAACCAATTAATGATATGTAATAAAGTACGTACGTGATCGTCAACTATGAAGTTCGATTCATTCGCATACAATAATTTCGTATTTGTCCCCATCAGAGAATGCTCATTGAATTCCTTGTAGGAAGCCTTATCTATAAACTGAACTTCATATGATGTTACAACATCAACGAATTTGTCCTTCTGTTCCTTTATCAAATTTTGCAAAAAGTCTTTCGGAGATTCTAAAAAATTATCAGCATTTATAGATTAAAATATGAAATAGAAGGAAAATATTTGATGTACGTCTTAGACGAGCATATCACGATGTTTTCTGATGCATTTTAATTTTTCTAGACAATTTTTTCTGATAACAGAAAGTCGTCTGCTATCATCAGATATAGTGCAATACATCGGCAATTTCCTTTTTAATCGTGCTAATTTTTCTTACAAAATCTCCAAATAATCCAACCTTTCCATCTATACTATCATAAAAAGAAATTGTGCTTTTTTCTAGCAAAATTTGCATTATTTCCGATCGAGCAGATGAGTTTTTGTCATCAGAAAAAATTAGGGACAAAAATTAATAGTATGTTTCACAAAAACATTGTGATTTGCGCGACTAAGGCGTACATCAAATATGTATTTAATATTTAATAATTGTGAGCATAAAAATTACTTGATTTGAAATAGTAGTTTTGGATATAAGTGCATAAAAGTTTTTTTTACGAATTTGAGGGTCGCTGACAGAGCTGAAAGTGAGGTGCGCAACATTGATACAAAAAACATTTTTGTCACGCGTTAAACAATATTTTTGTATGTACTTGTGCGTAAAGTGCATTTGAAAAATGTAAAAAACATATAAAGCAACAAATAGATAACATAGATAAAAACAATAAATATTGTTTATGCTTGTTTTTCTTCATGAAAGAACAATATTGCTGCACACATTACCTAGGTTACTCATAAAGCTGCATCAACCAAAATGTTGTTTTAAATTCAAATTAGTTTTGTTTTAAATGTAATTTAATGTTGCAAGAACTAAACTAATATAAAAATAGGTTACATGAAAAAACGTTTTAATACCTGGAGCTGCCCATACATGAGGTTCTAACAAAGGAAGGACGTCAGCTATTTGCTGAAATTAATATATTTCATATGTATAATCTTTCTGAATTCAACAAAAATTTATGTAGTCAATAATATACATACCGCGTGGATAAACGGCACACCAATAAGAAAAATGAAATAATATCCTAAATTCATTTTCTATTATGCTGCCACTGAAAAGTAACGTCAGATTATTACGTATTATTTTAATGACAATTTTCAATTATGAAACCACGGATGCGCTGTTATGAATTTTATTATATTATGTATACAAATGAAATTCGAATAATAATTACCGCTAACAAGTTATGCAGATTAATTTTGGAATTACAAGTCGTCTGAAAAAGTAGGATTTAATTAGTGAGTTTCGTAAATGATTAATTATATGATTTGATGAGAGTCCTTATTGAACTTGGATGATTCCTACGGTCTGCTATAGCTCGGGGTTGAAAATCACTACTCCTAACACAAAATATTAACATAAAGTACTACCTAAATGTATTTTCAAGTCCGCATTTATTAATTTTATCCATTTTTTCAAGGTGCGCTAATTTCAACCAAATCTTTTCCAAATTAAACGAGAATTAGCAAGTATAAAATTGAAAAGATACTTTTACCAGTCGTATTTTAATTTTTGGAAATTTTTCGCCATATTCCAAACAAATGTTGCAATTTGGCAAAACCCTGTACTATTCATCAAGATATAAATATGATATCATACATTTAGTAAATGTATAATTGTATAAAAATAACCAACAAAATGAGGCCGATCGCCTTACTCAGTATTATTCCAGCACTTCAAGTTTTTAAGATATCCTAACTCTTAAAACCGCAAAATACACCGTTTTTGACTATTTTCAGTCAGTTTTTATGGCCAAATAAAATTTTGGTTCGTAATTTGGCAAACACCACATTAAAATGCATTCCTCAGAAATCTGAGTATACTTTTCCGAAGGGTTTCGATGTGATGAATCCAAATATCGTCGTAGATTACTCTATCTTGTCAAGATTTTGAGATACACTAACCTAAAATCGTGCCTTGACAAAAACTTCGATAAATTGATTAAAAAAAAATCGAATCGGAATACCTATAAGAGCATTTTAAACCTGATGAATAGCACTTTAATCTTCGTGCTTCCAAAATATGAACACAAAATTGGTTTCGCAACAAAAATTTATTGAAAATTGACAAAAACGGTGCGTTTTGTACTTTTAGGTGAGAATATTGCAAAATCATAACGTGATAGAAAAATTCTGCGGCCAGTTTTGGATTTAGCACGTCAAAAACGTATGCATGGAAAAGTCCAGACCGGTTTCTGGGTATGAAGATAGGCTTTATTTTGTTGGGCTGTGTATTCCTCAGGTTTATAGTACAATCGTTTCGACTATACATCTGATCCTTACTCCAATACCATTGCATCTGTGTATGAGGACGATATGATGTAAAATACAAATATTGATCTTGTTTAGTTAAACCAAACAGTATGGTTACAATATCCAACTTGTTCGTTTAGAGTAATAATTTACATATGTTGTATACTTACGCACGTTTCCATAACGCTACTGAGGACTTTAACGCTTACAAAGTATAATATATCAGTTGTACCTGTTGTTTGTCGTCAACATGTTCTCTCTAACTTTACGTTAGATTAACCTTCTAATATTAACCGATCAATCCAAATAATTCGTGTAAACACACATACATTGAAAACTGATATGATTTGTTATGAGCAACCGTTATGCATAATTCATTGCACACTTTAAGGAGTTGATCAAAAGGTACATAAACAACATCAACTCGATTGCGTCAACCTAACTTCCGAATCAAACTTCCGTAGACATCATAACTAGAATTTATCAATCGAACCCTTTCTGGTTTGAAAGTAAATTTGAAAAAATGCAGAAGTTAAATTCATTGAAAATCATTCAACACTTAGAGCTTGAAACATATTTTGTAACATATAAATATACGTAAAGAAATAACTCGAATTAAGGTTGGATATACTGCATCATGGTACATGAAGCTAAAAAAAAGAATGATGGAAGGAAAATGAAATTAGTCATTTTGTTCATTCACTCATTTGTTGCTGACAGTTACAAAGGTGATATTCATCTTTTCAGAAACAAAAAATACACAACAAGAAATGGAAATTGGAAATTAACATAATTTTGAATTTCTATATTAGATCAAACTTATCGTAAAACACTGATATTTTTCATAGCATTGGAAATAAATAAATTTTAATGATGAAAGCTTTACTGTTACCTGAGTGTTCAGCAGTGCAACGTGTTCTACGTAGACTTGTAATAAAATTTCACGACGCTCAGCTATAGCAGTTGTTTTATCAATTTGTGGGCAATAAAAGACATACAAAATATACATAACGGAAATGTTTTTATTCACAAGGAAAATATTAACCAATATCTTTAAATATTTTGCGAAATTGAACAACTAATAGATAAATGTACAATTAAATCTACCTTCAATTTATGCAGAAGAAAAGCAGTAGTCACATCCTTTTAGTTCTAATTTAGAAATTTTCGGGTGAAAAAAAGTAGTGGTTTTAAGTAAACTAATTTATTTTTAATCTTTGAAAAAACATAAACAACATTTAATAATTATGATATAAAACAGAAATGATAATATTTAAACACTGAACCAAAAGAACCAAATTAAATCAACTTAATTCATATGTATAAATTAGAATTATAGATTTGAATTTATACTTACAAAAAAAATATAAAAAGTAGTGTGAAAAGTAAACAGGACTCAATTTTTAAACGTTGCAGTATTAAAATGGTCAATTACATTATTGACACTCAACTTGCCTCTTTGATAGGTGAAAGTTATTTTGTCATTTATCTTTGTATTTAAATACTGTATGATCTGGACAAAAATATAAGTCGACTAAAAAGTAAAGACTCATTAAATTATTCTGATAACATACATCAAGTGAACGTTATATTATTCGCAATTTTGAGTTTTTAAAATGTGACTACAGAATCGCATCACCAACCGAGGCGTTTCTTTTATTTTACGCTCTTGGAACGAAAAGTACTAATAGAATATCTTTATTCACGGAATAAGAACAGAATCAGGTAATACGCGTCTTCGTTCTTATCCACAAATAACGAACAGTTGGAAACGTTTCCACGCTGAAGAATATAATTTCCAACGAATCGATCAAACAAATCTTTACGTATCAAATTTTATAAAAAACTGTCCATATTTTAAAAAATATCTCCGACGCGACCAGTATAGGTAGTTATCAGGAAATTAAATATTATCAATTCTTTATTTAGTGTTCTCATGTTCATTTTAATGCCATGATAAACATTGGAAATATGGCATAAAATGTCGATCAGTAATAAATAATTAGGAAATCAATAACTCAAATATAACCCAAAAATTCGTTTTTAATGATTATTTTTATTAATATGACAGTACAGTAGGAAGATAAATTGTTGGAAATTCACATTTACATAGTTTGAAACATTTGGTATCAAATTTGTTAAATTTACTTCGTAGCTCGTGACACTTTACAGTGTGTTCTTAAAATTAATTCATCAACAGGAATGCGTAACACACGGAAATTTATTTCCGAGAAATTATATGACTGAGTTGGAACTTTTTGAAAACGATCTGAAAACATCCATACTATCTCCTTATTGCGCCATCCTCGTTTAATTTTTAATCCACCTGCTACTTGTAGTCGACGCTCATCCACGAGTACGGTATTCTAGATTGTTGTACACGCAAAATAATTCATTTAATTATATTGAGATTTTATGCAACCTATTATATGAATTATATGATTTTTGGAAATGTATTTAAAAATCTTCTTTATGCTCAAATTAGAGCATCCATTTCAGTGCCCTTCAAAATTAATTATTGAGAAAAATTAAAATTTTTTATCTCTATAAGGGAACACACATCAACATCTGCTAGTTAGTCAAAGATTCAACAAGTAACCGAAAATATTTCGAAAACAAGTAACCAGGTTAGTTACTTTATCAAGATATGCATATGTTGAACTTATAGAAGAATTATTTATAAAGAAATACTTACGAAATTTTGTGTTTCTAAAGGTGTATTTATATTCCAGCAATCAATGGCAGTCTCAGCAAGCATTGATAAAAGTAAAGTTCCAAGAGAAGTAAATCCCATTACTGAAGCTTGACTCGGAAGAACATTGTCAGATCCATATATTGTTAAATTTGAAGTCTTTTTATAATTCAAAATATCATCAATTTTTGCATAATACAAGCCAAGAGATGCGAAAGATCTCATGAAGAGGAGTCTTGGGTAATATCTTAATCTTGGACTTATTGCAATTCCAAGTAATCCATCTGCTAAGGAGAAAGGTTCGCCAGCAACAGTTATATTTTCGTAAGATTCTAATGCATCAAATATTGGATGTTCTATCCGGAACAATTCTTCTCCATTCCAAACTACTAACGCAAATCCTCTGGCATCAGATATAAATACCTACAGACATGATTTTTATATATTTTATTAGAACTCGTGCAAACTGAAATATATTGGATAATTTGGGATATTAAATATCCTTATCTTAATCTTACATAGAATTGTAAAGAACTATAAATTTCAAAATACTTCTTTGAACAATAACTAAATAATCTCTTTTGTAATTTGATTATTATAAAAAGATAGGTAATTTAAAAGGTGCGAATCAAAAAGCCGCCAAACTAAAAATCGATAGTCAAAAGTCGATGCATCAGCAAACCGTCAGACAAAAAGTCGGCAATTTTTCATATTTTTGTTAGTATATTATCATATTGTACATATACTTAAGGAAAAACAAAGATGAAAGAGTGTTGACTTTTGACTATAGATTTTTGTTATTTCTCGTTTTTTCGGCGCACACTACTTAATAAATAATGCAATCACATATTCTATTTAAAACATTATAACAAGTAGTTAAAATAATTCTTTAATTACAGATACTAAAAATAATCTCAATCGTAATTTCATACTTTAACATCACCAGGACAATGATCATCTAATACAGCGATGTTGACTAAAAGTCCCTGATTTGTTTCAGAATTATGTGAAAACTCTCGAGGAATTTCAATTCTTTTTATTAAACGATCGGTCCAAAGATCATATGCTAGGAGTTGAGCAGGACACGTCTGATTTTCGTTTTCAATTCCAGTATCCACAACCCATAATGTATTACATTTATCTATCTGAAATATTCAACAAATATTACATTGATTCCAATAACTTTTGAAGAGAAGAACTATTATCTTGATATTTAAATTAACGGTAACAATATTTTTGTTGATGAGGGCGCAATCTACACTTTTATATTCCATAAAAAAAAGTACATTTTTTAAAAAGTGCTAAGGAAAACTAACTGTGTTTATTTTTAGTAAAATTGGTAATTTTAAATTTATAAAAATACATTCTCGTCAATATTGTGAAACTTGTTATGTTCCTTTATCATTATAACATTCTTTAAATATAATAGAATCGCCATTCGGTCTGGCATACTGAAATATTTTTGTAACCTTTCTACAAATTACATCCACATAAAACAATTCATGTGACACATTTACAAATATTATAATTAAAATTGGTTATCCGATATATAGATGCATATATTTTCGAAAAGCTTATATCTCAATTTTTTAAACGTACGATTTTCAACGTATTTTGATGTGTTGGTTACGAATATCATAGCGAAAATTGGCGACAAGGTCATCTCCAAGGTCAAAACTACAAAAATCGTTTTATTTTTGGGTTTTCTGCATTTATCTTGAATTCGTGAAACATGATTATTATAATCGCAATGCATGAATCTACATTATACAAAAATTTGAGGTGTGGCCTTCAAGACAATTGCAAAAAACCACAAAGAACAATATTTTTCTAGTTTTGACCTTGAAGATGACCTTGCAGCTAATTTTCAGTACGATTTTCTTAATCAGAGTATCAGAATACGTCGGACAAGGTACGTTCAACAAACGAGGTATCGGCTTCAAGATAAATGCAAACATCGACAAAATAACACGATTTTTCTCGTTTTGACCTTGTCGCCAATTTTCACTGAGATATTTGTAATCAGCGCAGCAAAATACGTCGAAAAGGTATGTTTTAAGCAAATCTGAGGTACGGGATTTGGAAGTTCACCCCAAAAAATGTTTTAAATAAACAGAGCACAATGTTCTTTGCAGGTTCCTAGTAACATCATCATAAACGTCATGAAATCGGAAAGAAGTTTCTCGTATAATATGCAAAATACAAAATAATATAAATATTAAAAGTGATTATAAAAAGTCACATTAATCTTCCTATCTATTCATATACGATCCAAAAAGTTTAAATTATGCAACATTTTGTGTTATGATTAGTTGTTCATTTTAAATTAATATAGTTAACGGCATATACCTGCAAATTGCATTAGATGTTAAAATGCTATAGTTTAATTTTCTCAAAACGCTAGGCCTTGTCGAAACAGTTATAATCTGAACTAGTGATGAAATTAACAACGTAAAATTTACATTTTAAAGTCGAGTAAGATTTAACTCTTCCGAAAAAATTATGTTTCTTAAAATAAATATAATGTATACAAAATAATTTTTAAACAAATTTTCTAATCCTAACAAATAGTGGCGAGAAGAAAATATTAAAATATATTAATAAAATTTGTTATTTTAAAAGAATACTTGGACAGAAATTTAGTATCGGCGTGATATGAAATAAAACAACTAAAAATTGCTTCCTGGAAAATTGGTGTTATTGTTGTATTTGCCATAAACTCCACAATTATTCGGAATAATTAAATAACTGTAAACTTTCCGACAAATGCATGTATTCTCGTCGGTTTGTATGTTCAACATTCTTATTGGGATGACCGTAAATCTTCTCTAAGAAAAATATGTTTACATCGATAAAAATGAATTATGATTGTGAGTTAATGATTAAAGAACATATATGAATATATATGAATATGTATTTAAAGTAGAATTGTGCTGTCTGAACTTTACAATAGATTTTTTAGAAATAAAGATTGTATTTCGAACAATTGGTCTTAATGGCAATTGCAAAATTTCTTCGGCTTCTCCCTATAAACCAAAATTATGATGTTAAGAAATAAGAAAGATTATGTCCACGTCATTCTTCAATAACAGGAAAAACACATATTATATTTTATTGTAAGAATGACTTTGTTAAAATATTTCACCAAGGTAGGTAAACTACAAGTTTCTCAGAGGTATCTAGATCTTGTGCAAGTTTAACTATGGTACAGTTTCCTTTGCCCGGTCACATAAACTTTTACGAATATCTCCTCTTTTTCGTATTTCTGGTGTTAATGGGAACTTTTTAAAAATATTACGTTTGACATAAAATTAACCGTAAACGTGTGTTGAGCTTCAAACTGAAAGGAACGACCCTAGTATTTCTTAAAAAAATAGCTTCATGTAATTGGCAATATACAAATTATAAAACTAAGTAGGGGAGAGTGGTGTAAGTTGGCACGGTTTTTTTCATTTTGCTACAACATTTTTTCAGTAATGAATTTTAAAGACATTGGAAAGATCATAAATTCCGGCAACTTTTTAATCGAGAAATTTTTTTCTATAATGTCTCAGAAAAAAAGTTACAGTTGATTTACCAAAAAGTGAAAAAAGTCACTTTTTTCAAAAGGTGGTGTAAATTGGCACATGTTGAAAAATTAAGGAGAAAATTATTAATAAGCGTTAGAAAAAATGTAAACCACGTGATTTGGTGCTACGGTATTACTGCTAGTCTTATTATATTGTCTTATTCTAATCTTATAAAAATTTATATAAATTTTGTTATTTTAATTGCGCCAGGTGAATGTTAATATTTCATGTAAAAAGGGTGTTATCGCTTGTGAACATGTATATATATATATATATATATAATGCACGTAAAAGAATATTCTGAATATATGAATATACATAAATAATATTTGCCAACATATACAATATATATATGCATTATTTATTTCTTTATTTACTACATAAAAATATATACATGTGGTGTATGTTGGCAAATATTATTTATGTATATTCATATATTCAGAATAGTCTTTTACGTGCACTCGACGACACAAATTGACACTTTCGAACTATCCAATATTGTTTGTATGTCGTATTGCTTCGAAGGAAACAAGTAACAACGACTACATACCATCAAAAGTTGCCGTGTATTAAAGTTAGTTTATAGTATAGAAACAGTAGGTCTGGCAACACTGTAACACTTAAAAATTGGACAGTGCCAACTTACACCACTCTCCCCTACTCATTTTTAAAATCACGTGGGAAAGGGAATTTACTGACAATTTTTTTTCAATTTTACATATGATCTTCAAATTAACATACTGCGATTCTGTACACGTTACTTATTCCTGAACAATCCCGGTTTTCATTTGCCTCCCAACTTGGATAAGGTTTCAGCAGAGGATCTGATGAAAATTGTCTGCCCGATATCGTTGATAAAGTTGCAGGAGTGCCATCGAACCGCAGTGTTGTCACAAAAACTCGACCATCTATTACAAATTAATTGTAAACTGTTAAACACCTCCAATAGACTTTTTACTTCGACCCAGACTAAGTCTGGACGAAGTATTGAATTTGGTCACTTCGGGCATAAAAATTACCCTATAGTTTTTCATGAAATATCGACGTTTTAGACCCTATAGAACCCACATCAACAATAACAAAATTTGTGTCCGTGATCTTGTACGTCCCATTTTTTTGTCTCGCGAACGGATACTCGTAATGACATAAATTTTTTTTTTAAATACGCGTCTTGGCATAACTTAGATCTGATTAGATTTTGGCGCAGATCCATCCGTCCATTACTAAACAAAATTAGCCCCAATTAAGTTTCTTCGTAGTTTTTTGCATTTATTTTGAAAAATACAAATTTTATTAAAAAATGTTTCAAACAAAAAAGATAGAGCATTAAATTCTCTACAAAAAAGGTTTTATGCATTTTCTTCCTAAAGTCGACGATAATGCCATAAAAACTGGTTTAAATCGTTTATGACTATTGTCTGAAAAAGTATTGAATTGGGTCACCCCGGCAAAAAAATTACCCTATAGTTTATACATGTAATATGCATCGAATAGTCTATTACAATACAAGTGCATGAAGTAAGTGTTTTGCAACTTTTATTTATTAATACTTCGGCTGGCCTGTGGTCGGGGTCGAAGTTTTGAAAATGCTCATTTTCAACTTTACGTCGACTCAGGCCATAGGTCATAGTTGTTAATCATTTTCAATTTTCATACATATAAGAAACACTATATTGTTGTAACATATCTATCGAAGCCACTTGGACCTAAATATGATTGGACCCCCAAATATCAATATAATTTTATAATATAATTGAAAGCTGTTAGTAAACGAACGAGTATTAAGGAATAGCCGACTCTCCACCGGGTCGAAGTTTCTGAGCGAGCGAAGCGAGCGAGGCACCACGCCAACACTAGTTTTCGTAATAGAATTAGTAACGCATATTGCGGAATGCACAATCTAATTGTAAGAATGACTTGACTAAGACAAAACGTAACCTATAAATATTTTAAATGAACATCTCATTTCTTGTTTCAATCCGGTCATTTAAATAGAAAATGTCTTTCTGAGTAGTGCCCTGCCCCTACCCTAATCCACGAATACAGCTCTATCATGTTAACCTCCGCTCGACAATGTAAACGAACTGAAATATCGATCAAAAATAATCCGCTTCGTATCCGTACGTGCTCATCCTGCTTCAGATTCGCATATAGTAAAAAGCTGCAAATTCCATACGTTGTGCGCACGTGTGTGTGGACGGGGTGATAACAAAAGATACGAATTGGGAAGAGAAACCAATATGAAATTCATGACCGCAAATATAAACCCATTAATTTAAATAAAAATATTTGTAAGAGAGAACAACTGATTTTTATTCTTGTAAACATAGACTACTAAAACAGCAGTTAAAACTTTTAATTTTAACAAGAATAAGTATAATTAAATTCCTATTATTATTTCTAGAAAAAGATTAGTAAAAATAATAAACCACAACTTGCCTTTAGAAACATCAACATCAAATGGAATAACTGATTTATAATTATATCTTCCATCATTTATGTATTCCTGTTTTTGGGCTCTTGATTTCCACAAATAATCCACATATTTCCAGCTGTATACGGTTTGCAGTTCTGATGAAATAATATCCCCAAACACCAGGAGTATAACCCATGTCAATATACAAAGTGGTCTCATAGCAAGCTGTAATTTGAAGAATGCAATTTTTTGTTTATTTTAAAATGAAACTTATTGCACGAAAGAGAAATTTCATTTGAAGTATAATAAATGTATGACCTAATTGTACAATAGCGAAAAGTATTATGTTTTATTTTTATACAAACTTTGTTGGATTGCTATGGAGTACCGTCACGAACAATCGCACTTACTAAATATTAAAAAATCGTCCAATACCGTTAGGATTAATATTAGCATAAAACCCATTCCTAATTAATCATGTCGGTGAAACAACGATAACAATGCACTTTCAATCGCTAGCAATAAATTTAAGCGTTGATGATAATAAGGATGTTCACATATCAACAACATTTATTTCCTCGATAATATTATGGAATATCATTCCATATTCGATTTGTTTAAAATAATTCCAGTCCATTATCAATATGCATTGATTAGCAAAACAGAGCATAGTGCGGTGATAAAAGTATACCTATGATAAGTATAATATTCAACATCTATTACTTTGTAACGTTGTGTTTTTAAAATAGTGTATTGGCATTAGTCTAGACCTGATTTCCATTTTTAAGAATATAGTTTCATCAGTGTTGCACACAAAAAAGTTATATTGGTTGAAGTTTAAAATTAAATACCGTAGTATTCAATAAATAATGATTGTAAAACTGAATGTAATGAACTGACTTTCGCATTCCAAACGATTAAAATATGTCGTTAAACATAATATTTTAATATAGTTTAAAAAAATATATAAAAATACGATTAAAAATGGGTTGGTTACATGAAGAAACTCGCCATGTTTATTCAAAACATTAAACGAGTTATGCTTTATTGTATTTCATGAAAAATGTTCTTAGTTACAGGTATTAATGAAATGTAATTTTAAAATCATCTAATTTTTTAGCGTTTATTTATTAAAAGGTAGAAGAAATTCTATCAAACTCTTATTACAAGAAAACAAGAAATAGTTGGTTTTGCTATCTAAATATTAGAACGAGTTCGGTTTGAGCCTTCGAAGGGAGCAGACATGTTATTATCAGAGCTCGTAAGGCAGCTAGACGTAAACAAATCGCGCGTGAGTGTTGTTCATGTGAGAACGTAATAAACAAACCCAAGCATCGTGACAAAGTGAATTGGATTTTTAAGACAGTTTTGCCGAACCATCTAGAGATAATCCTCGGTTAGCAGACTGCGGTTGCAGTGTGCGAAGCCAGCATCTTTTTCGCGATGGCATCTCAAAGCAGTCACATCGCAAACACGCAAGTCTCTACACATCCACAAAGTCAAGTTTCTACGGATGCCTCTGCAATTTCACGTGTTAGAAAAGAACAAGCCATTATTATTGAATCCATTGAAGGATGCTGTAACGATGACTATATTGACGGTCTCGAAAATCTAACGGACCTTAAGGAGATTCGGTATATTTCCAAAATCTCCGGCAATCGTGTTTGTGTTTTTTTCAGTCAAGACAATACGGCAGTTTCTCTTATTAATAAAAAAATAAAAGTCAAAGACTATGTGCTCAATATTAGGCCACTAATCGACAAAAATAAAAGAGTTGTCATTTCTAACGCCAATCCAACTATTCCCGACGAAACCTTTCTCGACGTCTTTAAAACAAGAGGAATTAATCCTGTGTCTGGAATATCTTGCATTCGCGCCAGAACCCGTATTCCGTAAGTCGTTATTACGAATAACGTCGACGTTACTGTCGATAACGACAATATCCTGGACCGTGGTTGGTTGGAATTGTCATAACGTCGACGTTATTCGTAATAACGAGTTACAGAATACGGGCACAGGCTTGTTAAGCCAGGAAGAGAGCACATCTTATCATTCCGAAGACAGGTATACATTAAAGAAGAGGACGAGCGCTTAATCCCAGAGTCGGTCCAAGTTCATCATGATAACACAAATTACCGGATTTATCTTAGCATAGACTCGACTAATTGTTTTCAGTGTAAACAAAGCGGACATATTGCGAAAATGTGTCCCCAGTCTATCAACACGAGTAATAACAACTTTCCACACCTCGATGAAAATAAACACACACAGCGCGCTACAAATATAAACATGCCTGAAAACAACTTGCAAGTAATGTTTACTCAAACAAGCAAAATACCTCTGGATTCTCCGTCTACCTCTGACAGCTTAACAGACAACAGAACTTCTATGGGAAATGCTGATCAGCATATGCCTCCCCCGTCTCATTATACACCCACCTTTGAAAAAACACTTAAAAAAACAGGGGAAACTGACAAACCAGAGTCCAAACGAAGAAAAAATGAAAATGACGGTATTAATCTCACTCAAGAAGAGCTGAAACGGGAGATTTCTCTTCTCGATGCCCAGGAAACACTCAACGATCCTAACTCTGGCCATACATTGAGTTTTGACAACTTCCAGGAACTTATTACCAAATCACATGGGTGCTCAGAAATTGGTAATCTACTTCGCGAATACACCGTTGAACCGGTAGATCTTATCAAGATGATTGAAGCTGCTTACTCCAAGGTTGACCAATATACAAAATCAAAGTTAACAAGATTTAAGAAGAAAATACTTCGATATCAAAAAGGGCAGAGCTTAACTGACACAGAGTCAGATGACTCCCAAACCCACGATCTACAAATAGACAAAAACTAACTCTGTTAATCACAAATAATCAAAATTACTTTTTGGAATGCTCGCAGTATATATCCTAAGCGAAACGAGCTAGTTAAATTATTAGTGGATATTGATATTTTAGTTTGTGTGGAAAGTTGGCTTAGCAACAAAATTGTGCATTTTCACTACACTGGGTTCAAGACCTTCAGGAAAGATAGACAAAGATAAACAACAATAGTCGAGGAGGTGGCATACTTATGCTAATACGCAACAACATCGCATACACGGAAATCACCGATCTCCAGACACCAGATCCATCTGTAGAACTCGCAGGTGTTACCATCAATAATCTACAAGAACCTCTGGATTTAATCGCTTGTTATCGTACTCCAGGTGTCACTCTCACTTAATCGAATTGGGATACAATCTTTCAAAATTCAATCAGGAAAAATAAAACGGTATTTGTTGGTGATTAAAACGCAAATCATCTATGCTGGAATTGTCCTCGGACTGATCCGAATGGAGAAAGGTTGCTCACCTCATTAAATAATTCTGATTTAATCCTACACAACTTTAATACGAAAACTCATATTAACGCTAGTAACGGAGATTTATCTAATTTAGATCTCATATTTTCCAATCCTAGTATCTCTGGAGCAATGAAAGCAACAGCTGAGAGCGACACCTGGGTATCAGATCACTTTCCCGTTCGGATTGAAATCGATATTGATAAAATTTGTATAGCTTTAATATAAAATCTGTAAAAACTAACTGGGAGTCTTTTGCAGGATTCTTGGAAAGCAGCTTTCATGAGTTTTATTCAATATCCTGCACTGCTTCCAGGGCTAACGCAAAGTACTCTCAGTTCGTAGATATTCTGTCTAACGCATTACGCAGTAGTACCCCCATTAAAAAACGTGTAAATGATAAAAATCACAAAAATCCGAAGAGTGCGCTAGGGCTATTAGGTTAAGAAAAGCGTCCCTTAAAAAATGACAGTTCGCAAAAAAAGAGGTAGATTATATCGAATTTAAAAAACAGCGAGGCGTTGCTACCAAAATAATGAAAAATAAACCACAGCAATTGTATAGAGCGTTCGTTGAAAAACTAAATATTAAGACAGACCAAAAATATGTGTGGAACACGTGCAAGATTCTAAAAAATAAATGAGTCAGAATAAAACCCTTGCACGCCCCTGATAAGCTTCAACATGGGGCTAAGATCTCTTCAGCATTAAGCAAGATCACCCCGCCGTGGTGTCGCACAAATCCTGACTGGCTTCCTGCATGTTCAGATAACGAATTTCTCAACTCTTCCTTTAACTTTATCGAATTTACTCAAGCACTTAACGCAAAAAAAATTAAATCTAGCCCTGGTATTGATGGCATCGACTATGAGGTAGTACGTATGCTTCCAATCAAATACAAATTGATTCTTTTGGATATATTCAACGAAATGTATCTCACAGGCGATTTTCCTCCTCAATGGCTGGACACGTATGTTCACTTTATCGACAAAAGTGATAAATCAAGTGTTTGTCCTATTGCTCTAACGTCTTGTTTGAATAAATTATTCGAAACTCTAGTAAAGAATAAATTGCAATGATACGTAGAATCTCAAAACATCCTACCATCAAGTCAGACAGGATTTAGAAAAGGTCAGAGTACCGCAGGTAATCTAAGAAATCTCACTCTGAATATTTACTATTATTATAGATTCTTTTGCAAATAAAAAAGACCTTCTGGCTGTGTTCCTTGATGTCAGCGGGGCTTTCGACAACTTAAATACTGATATTTTACTGCTTAAACTGGCTGAAATTGGAGCTCCATTCAACATGATTAGTTTCATAAAATTCCTAATTTCTGAGATGAACAGATACTCTGAGATCAATGAAAACTCGGCCAGATTAGCTCATAAAGGCCTACTGCAAGGAGGTGTGCTTAGCCCCCTCTTGTATTGTATTTATGTTGCAAAGAGCACTGCTAACCTGCAGAAAAGCGTCTCTATATCTAATTTTGCTGACGATATAGCAATGTGGTCCCGCCGATCTGTATTCACATCTGCGAAAAACCTCCTGCAAAACGCTACCGATAAAGTGTGCAACAACCTATATGGGCTAGAACTCGAAGTAAACCCCAGCAAAACGGTATTTGTTCACTTTAGTAGGCGTACAATCGATCAAGGCTCCGAAGAATTTAGAATAAAAAACTCCGTAATCAAAAGTAGCAACTCGGTTCGCTTTCTTGGTATCAGGTTTGATTTCAAATTAACGTTCAAATACCACGTCGATGACTTGCATAAAAAATGCCTCAGATCGATGAATATTCTCAAGTACTCCAGGGGCACCTGGTGGGGGGTTAATCCAAATACACTTCTAGTAATGTACAAGAGCTTTGTTCTTTCCATACTTGATTATGGAATTTTTGTCTATCTTCCGACACAGAAAGCACACATTAAAAAACTGGAGAAAATTCAATATGCGGCAATAAGGCTCTGTCTAGGGTAGAGAATGTCTACTCCAATTAACATCCTTCTCGCTGAATCAAAACTGCTAACTGTACAAGATCGTTCCAAATTTCTATACACCTGCTACCTTCACAAAGTTCTGTCTAATAACAGCCTTTTAATTTTTAACACCATTGATAAACTGAAGCACAAAATCTGCAACCCACCTTATGAAAACTGCAATAGACTTCTCATACTTGGCATAAAAAATGTAACAACTTATACCAATCTTATATACACCGATGTACAATATCCTCTTTACACAACCATGAAATACTCATGTCAGAAATAGAAATTAAAACAGATCTATTGTCATCTCTTACAGCTAGCAAATCACTTAACGAGATCGTGCACGAGCACGACTTACTAAATAACGAAAAAACTGTCGATATATATATACGGACGGTAGTAAAGCCCAAAACTCTGTATGCCGCAAACTTTGTATCGCGATAGTGTATTCACAACGATCTTTTGATGTCATAAAACCCACCACTGAGCGAACGAGATGTTTTTAGCGCTAGATTTCGATTATTGTAATTAGTTATTAAGCGAATTTTTGTATTCTCATTTATATTTCTGTTTCGTCCACGGACTTTGATGTCCAGGATGTTAATAAACGATTTCATACTCATACTCTATCTCAGTCGGCTGCGCAACCATCTGTCCACCAGTTGACGTGTCAATTATTAGTAGTCTTACTTTAAAAGCATCAATATTTACCGCCGAGTCCATAGCACTACTTAACGCTGATGAGATTGCCGTTTCTTACCCAGATAATAATTATGTAATCTTAAGCAATTCCTTGAGTGCACTTTATTCCCTAAAAAATGCGAATATGGGCATAAAAGCAAATCCATACATTTTTAAGATTAGGGAAAAAATCTGGGAATTTCGTAAAAGAGCAAAGAACAACGCCAAAATTATATTTTGTTGTGTGCCTGCGCACAAAGGCATTATAGGTAACGAACTAGCCGACGCGCGATCTAAGGAGGCATCTAAACTAGAACCGTCACCCGCATTAAAAATTCCGTTCACCGACTTTAAGGAAAGCGCCAGAAAAACTGCCATTCGCTATACCGACGACTTCGTCATCCAAAATAGCACTCACAAGGCAAAAGAATATTTTAAAACTTTTTATAAGTCATCTTCGAAGCCGTGGTTTGCTAAAAAAACCTTCCAAGGGAAATAGTTTGCACGATTAATAGATGTCGATCCGATCACTACAGCCTCAATGCCTCCTTGGCTCGTGTAGACCTCATCGATAGCCCAAAACGTGAATGCGATTATGAGTCCCAGGGATTTAAATCACATACTCTGGCAATGTCCTTTATTCGATGCGCAGCGCCTCCATTTACTGCGTAACCTCCGACGATATAAGTGGCATCTGCCGCTGCAAGTGAACGACCTACTCTCCGAGACAAATACTATTGCTTGCAAAATTTTATGTAAATATTTTAACGAATGTAACCTTAGAGTGTAAAATGTGATAGTTGTTTCGAAAACACTGTAAAGTACATGTAAATTCTCTGTAAAAAAACAAAGTTGATGCAAAATAATCCCATCAGGGATTAAAATTCGTAAAAAAAAGAAAAAATATTAGAACCTGGTTCTACTACGAATTTTAGTTGGTTTTTCTATGTACATAGTAGCCTTCACTATCCAATTTGTCGAGATCATTGTTTAAATAGTAAAATTAACAAAACATGTTGGCTATGTTGTATTCTACTTTTTAGTTAGTAGTTCCAAATATTTCATTATTAATAACTGCTGGATGATTTCCATTATAGAAAATTGCTTTTTGTTAAAGGAGAAAAGTCTGTACAAGAAGCTGATATACAGGTTAGAATAATCAAAAAATGTCCTTTAACAGATAAAAGAAATATGGATATCCTTATGTTTTAATTCTTTGTGAAATATACTTTTATCACAGATCATTTAAATTTAAATTCCGTTTTTCCTTAAAATGATTGCATTTCATGTGAAAATTGCTAACAGTATATCAACTTCGCTAATGATTCGTGTTTAATTGCCACAAATTTAAGAACAATAAATGTTATATTCCGAAGAAAAAATGGTGAATTTAAACGTTTCAATAATCTAATAATTTCTTACAAAATTCTGAATTTTTATCTGCTTATTGATTAAATAAATCACATGAACAACGAAATACAAATTTGTGTAATGTTGACATAAATGATTGCACTTGTTCAACTCTCATATGAAGTTATTCATTTGCATTGCCTTATTGATATATACATTTAAGCAAAACATTTTATAATTCTATTTACTTATTTTCTATCAGTAATAAAATAAAAGAAAGCATATTTGTGGAAACAATCAAGGAATCTTTACCTTAAGTATTTTAAGTAACATTATTTAATGATAAATTTCTTAAATAACATTCTAATGACATTTTAATAGTTCACTGTATCAACTTTTATAGTTTGCCCACACGAAGAAAATGTAACCTTTATAACAGATCAATCATTTGACAAATTGAATATTTACCTAAAGTTCTCCAACAAAATGATTCTATTTTATTTTGTTATCTCTAATTATTGACACCAAACTAAAGTGTCATAAGCAAATGTTATATTATATGTGTAAAGTATATATTTTAATACATTCTTCCTTCCTTCCTTTTTGAACTAATTATTCTTTAAATATAATGTTTTGTGTATCAGAATACTGAAAATAGACAGCCGGTCGTGCAGGACGAGGAAGTCCTGACCCCGAGGAATAACATTCCATTAATCAATTAATGTGGACATTGACTATGAATTTAGGATTACACTTATATTTATAAAATTATTATAACTCGGTGTATAAGGTCGGAATAAAAATGCTATTTTGGTCCTTATATCGCGGAAGCAAAATAACATGCTTTTGTAGTCTGTGTAACCAGAGGTAATAAGTGTTTGGAGACTCATGCGAATTTACGACCGAGCAAAACTTGTGTAATATCTGTTGTGCCCACTAGTTCCACAATGTACTATAAAACACCAACAGACAATAATAAATGATAGCTTCATGTATCTAGTTACTACACATTTGAGAGTGATAAAAAATACGTCACATTACGTTAACTGTTGTATTAATTAATCTTACATATATCGCTATGTTTACAAAATTATTACTAATTAAGATGATATTTTAACATTTCGTCCCGGATACTGCCGATGAAACGGAAATCTTCATTATTCTGAAATTAATCTCGTCGAAGTCTAATGTTCCCGACATAACTTTCTGAAGTCGATCGGACAATATCCATATAGTTTCGTCCCAGAAATTTGAAATAACTTTCAAACCACTAACGAATTGCAGACGTTTTTCATCCGTAACAGCAATATCCTAAAACACATTGATAACGTTAATAACCAATTGATAAAATTCAAAAAAGAAATGAGTCCTAGTTACAAAATGTATGATTAATTGATATAAAACATTGAATATAGTTAATATATATATAAAATGAACGCATGTTAAGTCTTGCTACTTCAGTTGTAACTATAAATAGTAAATGTTTCTTACAATATTTTGCCGATTTAGAGGTCGAGCCATGTTCCAACAACCAATAGCAATTTCCGACGTTAATCCGTAGAATAGAATCCCTTTTTGAGAAAATGCCTGGGCTGCTGCTTGACTGGGCAATAAATTTGGTACTCCATAGTATCTTACATTTTGAAGGTTTCTTCTATCTGCAAGTTCACTGGTTTTTGCCAAATATAGAGCTAAAGATGACATGGGTCTAAAGAAAAGATAACGGGAACCATCTCTTGTTTTTGGAGATAGGGCAAGTCCTAGCACACCATCGTTCAAGGTAAAGGATTCTCCAGCAATAGTATAATTACTGACACTCGACACAGGATCGTAAACTTGATGTTCCAAACGATGAAAACGGACTCCATCCCAAACTACCAATCCAAAACCATCGACATCAGCCATAAAAACCTGTAAGATAATAATATAATAAATACGTGACAATTTTTCTATAATTGTATATTAAAAACTAAAAGGTGTAATGGATAGTGACAAACAAAACATGCAAACACAAGGAAAAATGATTAAACGAGCAGTTAAAGTAATTAAACAACACCTAACCATCCACAACATTTTCACGATAAGCAAACAAGTTTTATTGCGTGGTCTAGTGTTTCATTTTAGTATTACATTTCGTAAAAGCTTTCACCTCAAGAAGATTTAATACAATTTCAAATAATTATACTATGTAGTCCAAAATTTGGCCACGTTTTTGTTCTCATAGGTATGAACAAAATTTTTTCGTACTAGGCCAATAACTGAATATTTGTTGCAGACTTCATAAGAATTTACTTACTCGTGTTCTATCACAGTAATATCCAGACGTTTCGACGACAATGTTCACTAATAATCCAACTCCGTCTTTGTTCAAGTAAATATCTTCTGGCATTTCAATACTTCTAATCACTTTATTTGTGTTTAAGTCGAAGGAAACTAATTTTGCTGGGCAAACTTGATTTTCGCCTATCTTTCCATTGTCAACAGCCCACAGTCTATTGCATTTGTCGATCTGTGAAAACATCAATGAATATAATAAGTCTTTGCAATTATTTAAATTATGGAGAACTTGATTAAATTAATTCAATTCCCAAGTTGCAATCTTGACATTTGACTTTCAATTTAAAATTTTTTTCTATGTCGTAGAGAATGAAGATTCCTAAGTCAGGTTACACGATATATTCCAAAATAATCGAAAAGTATTAATTATAATATTTAATGTTAATTTTTATTGTACGAATAGCACTCCACGACGCATTACCGGATCCTTTCTATGACGATGGATCCAAAACTAGATAACAAATGTCCTAGAACCCGCACCTGACATACTTCACAAATGATAAAGAAATTAACTACTTTAGCGCGTTTACGACACGATATTGTTCCATTTAAATAGTATTCTAAAAATATACTATTTGAATAAATTTTTTAATCGTTTCATGAAAAAAAGCCATTTTTTAAGTTTTAAACATTTCCAAAATTGCATTTCAAACCAATTAATTGAATTTTATGTAATTAATACTTACAGCAACTCTGTAAACATCAATTAATGAATCACATTTTCTTTGATCATTCCAGGACCAGTCTGGGTAGGGTTTTAACAAGTGACCAGATTCGCCTTTTTTGTTTGAAACAACGGACAATGTGGCTGGAACCCCTTCATCTCGAATTGTCGTTATGAATACTCTCCCATCTAAATATCAATTTCAATTGTCAACGATACTATTTTATATATTTTCTGTCCTAGCGGGCGTAATATTATCATTTTGCGCCCGCGCATATTCCATGAATAAGATACGTCTTTCCTACCGACTTCTTTTTAATTTCATATTGACAGCTATTTTTTATTTGTTTTGAATTATTATTACTAACCTTTTGCAACGTCAACATCTATGGGTACGATATTTTCGTAATCGTAATATCCATTATCAGTATACTGTCGCTTCTGTTCTGGTGATTTCCAATCGAAATCGAAATATTTCCATTCATAAACTGTTCGAAGCTTTGATGACCCCAAAGTTCCGGCAGCGAAGAGAAAAATCAACACTACTGAATATATTTTGAACATTTTTTATATTTCCTAGAAAGTATGTTTATTTTTTATTGCACTATGACACAGCTAATAAATAGTTAGTTTTTATTACATTCCCTTAAATTGAATATGTTTAATGAATTTATAGAGGAGTGTAGCACTATGAGGCGTATTAGCGAATGTCAAGCAATTTGTTCTACGTGTTGACATATTAACATTTTTCTCCTTGCTTGTCGTTTAAATATAACATGTTTTAGTTAACAACAATGTAATTATTCAAACGATAAATGCATAGGTGTATGATGAATGCCATTTTCTTGCAGCCTTTCCTCATAGTTTACTTAGAAGTGATATGTGTTACACGAGGAAGTGTATGCAATTTGTCACAAGTATATCATGCATTATCAAGTTATTATAATAATCGTTAAAAATTACAAATATATAATATAAAAAGGCGTAATAATGTAAACATTTTTCCGAGGAAAAGCACTTTGATATCACAGCAAAATTTCTCTTATTAAAATAAATGAAATTAAATTTATGGTTCAGGGATTTAAAGTTAGTAAAGTATCATATCCAAATAATCATTAACTAAACAATATTTGCATATAAACGTTTGCGTTGGATAAATTTACCTATTGAATCGAACTTTCAGTTCTGTTTTTTAATCCTTAGATATATTCAGCAATACAATAAATTTATTTTTAACAAAATTCTCGTTGTGTGATACTGTTCTTTAGTTCCTATGTAATAGTCTAAAATACATAGAATTTTGATTTTCCATTACAAACACAATAATAAATCTTTTACATGATTAATGTTTTGTTCCTTACCTAATGTATTTTGAAAGTGCAAATTTAGAACTATTCACTGCATAGCATATTTACTGATTTCAATTAATGCAATTATCAATGCCCGCATAGATAAGATGCTTATTATGATTAGATGAAGGTTATTTTGAAGGATTTCAAATTTAGAATTTTAATCATATCATAAACGATACAATTTACTTTTCTTTAATGTTATTCGATATCTCTATGAATCACTGTGCAAGAAAATTTTTATCGTATTTATTTACAGTAGTATTTACCTGATTTTCTACTTGCTGAAAGTAAACAGTTTCACTATCACTGAAAGAAATTTTTGTTTAGTTGAAAAGTGTTATGTATTTACTTCATGACCAGTCAATTTATGATTCGCGATTATCGTTAAAACTTTATCAGTAAAAGCTATTTGTAAAGTCGATTTAAACAAAAAATTAATCTAAAAAGTATTACCTAAAGACTGAATAAATTGAAGATATCGAAACGCGTTTAAACAAACGTATCGTAGTTATATATCGTAAGTTGAACTCTACTTTAGCGTCGATATGTTTACATTTCTTTTTTGAAGCCTTTGTTTTAATATGTTCTATTTTACTTCTATCGATAATTCTATTAAAAATTACAAATTTAATTTGAATTATACAATTTAGTTCAGTAGATTTTGTTTTTTAAATAAACCGGTAATTTAAGTCATAATATTTTAAACGTCTTTAAGCTGCATGTGGCAATAATCTGAAGATTTGCACTTAACTGAATCAATAAGAGAATTCCAACTTTTATTGTTTGTAGTGGGGAAGTAGGCAATCATTTTAATTCAGCATCTAATAACGTTTGATCAATTATTGATTCGAAATTGTCAGGGAAATAACAATAATGTGGGCACACTGCAAAATTATAAAGATAAACACATTTTAATAAATGCATATAACTTCCTGAGACATCATGTTTATTATTTCTAATTCTTGAAATAGCGAAGAACTTATTCAATAAATGGCGAACATAGTAAGTTTTTACTACAATAAAATATAAATTTATGTAGGAAAATTTTAAATCAAAACATTGAAGGTATTCCACGGTATATTTAATATTCGATTCTAACAAATATTAAATTTTTATTTTGATAGCACATCAACCAATCTTATACGATTATAATTGTAGGGTAAGAATGAGTACCAAAAAACTTGACCATTCTTTTTTAACAAAGTTATTATTGTAAATTTAAAAATTCGAAAAACAAACATTTGTATAATTTAGAAAGTTCTACAGAAACTGAAAAAAGTAGCTGTTAAAATATTTTCATGTATTTTTGCCTCCTGATTGCGAGAAAATATCAATCAAATTAAATTCTAAATTCAAATAAACTAAAATCTAGTTTTTGCATTTGTTATCAAAAATAGAAATCAGATAATGAATGTTTCCAAGAAAAAAGGTGGGATATAACATTTTCTACAAAAAAAAATGTTATATGCATTTTCCTCTGCGTTGAGATTGATACTTAAAGCGTCTTTTGATAATAACTCTCTCAGACTATTAAAGGGATCCGGCAGAAGATCCTGGAATAATATAGTGATTCATTTTGACACCAGTCTGTTTATTGCAAGGACAGTTGGGAAATGTAAGTCCCCAACCCAATGATCCATTCTGGTGAACGTTCGTATCGATTCCTTGATGATCAGAAAGAATAAAATGAAGACATTCAAAATTTGTTGCTGTTCGGATGCCATTTTAAAATCCAAATCATGCAATTACTTTAAAGATTTTGTCTAGATTGACATTCTACAAGCTTGTCGAACAATTGACTGAAGTTCTTACTCTCTTAATGTGAATATTTCGCTAAATGCGCCAACGAACACAATTTTCGCTGTTAAATCAGTCAATTTCACTGTTTAACCAGTTGATTTTACTATTTAAACAGTCGAAATATTGTATTTACTGAAACTCCTGCAGAACTCACCCCTAATACCTACTATTTCACTGGTTCTTCAGTTGTATATTCTTTTAACACCCATTACTGAATATAACCAGTGATTTGCTTTTCATCCGACATAAAACTGAATATCTATATATAATTTCAATAAAGTATAGATTGCGCAGGTTTTTCTGGCCCAAGATGTTTTTATAAGGGGAACGTAAATAAATGTTCTGTGTTGTTTTTTGCGTTTTCATAATCGCATTTGAGTTCCACAAGTTGCCGAAGGCATGCACGAAATTCTAGATACTGGAAACGCCGCTGAAAAATTGAATAATACCGATACGTTTCAGGTATGTATCTAATGTTTATCGCAATTGTTCATTTTTAACCATTTTTATAACTTTTAAAATTGCATACAGATGCTACTATATAGTTTGAGGGGAGCGTACAAAGTTATATTTGCTAAGATTATGTTATAGCTAAGAATATATTAATTATACTAGGAAATTAGCTTCTATTTACCACACGCAACACGAGAAACTATTAAGTTTTTATGGCAATTAAAGTACTTTTAATAGCTTTGTGTATTACTTAAGATGAGTAGGAGCTGATTTTTTAGCGCAAACACTCCGTTCAGTCCATTTTGGCTAAATTCGGTTCATTGATCAGTTAGTAAGCACTATATCCTAGCGAAAATCAAGTGATTTAATTCCACTGATTTCAGCCAAATTTACTGGATGGATCAGTGAATAAGTATTGTTTTGAATGGGCAGAAATGTGATTTCATTTTAATGATTTCCCAGTAAATTTAGAAGCGTTCGCTGTTGAAATCATTGTCTAATGGCTGATTCACAGCGATCGGAAATGCGCTTTCTGAATTAGCGACTATGAATTGTCAATTAGTAGTTTTTCACTGGTTCAGCTTAAGAGAGTGTGACGTCTTGCTTACGCAGTAGTGTTTACCATATCAATTTGAAGCTGTGAAAAGTTCGTTATTTGAATCAGTGAATGAATACACACTGTTGAATCAGTGATTTACAACATATTTACTGCATAAACAGAGAAATTATATTTTTTTTTAAACTGAAGATATACTGAAACTTGTTACATTTAAATTCGCTATTTTATCAGTGACTTATATATAGTCAGTTACTACATGGTCAAACGATCGAGGATGTATGTACTCGATATCATTTTGCGGTCTTGTAGGTAGTACGTTACGTCGCTATCATTTTTTGTTTAAATAAAGCAATAAAAGTTATTAGTTTACAGAAATTGGAGCAATTAATATTTTTAAAAACAAATTAATATTTTTATTTATCATAGAGAGAGCATAGCAAAGATTGCCGGGGTTAGAAGCTGGATTTCGGTTTTTATAATTTATGCACATAACTACTCGAGTAGAAAATTATTAAGGCCCTGATCAGGGCCTGACCGAAAACGTTACACCCTGATCAGGGCCTGAACAAATTTCTGCTCGGGATAGTCGAATTTGTCAAATACAAAATTCGAGACAGAAACATTTTGCTCATATTTCAGTAAACAACTTTAGAACTTTCAGTTGGAACAAAAATTTACACGCTCAACCCAATCTAAAGCTTCTATATCAAATGACAAATATTATGTAGAATCTCTCAACTAAATAATATTGCTTTGTAAAACCTTAAAAATATTTATTAATTCAAATTGACATTTTCATAAACAAGACATGTCATTCATTGAGAACATTAGTGGTTTTTCTGCAGCTGCAGCGTATAATTGGTCGATGAATTTTAATACTGATCTAGAAACTTTGAAAATCTTACGTGATATATGATAATCATCCTTGTTTTGTATTATTTAAATAATTGAATTGAAGCGACTTAGCTGTCACATATGAGGTAATTCAGTTATAGTTCACAGGACGCCATCCTTTTTCCTTAATGATTAGTAACGGGCTAAATCTTTGTGAGTAGCTTCTTTTTGCCAAGACGCCCAACTTTTCCCTCTATGAAAATGCTCGATAGTGCGGCGCCAAACATGTCGATTGGGTGATTATAAAAAGTTTATTAGTAACAGGATATTTTTAAGTTTAATCTCATGATAATTAATTTAAATACACGAAAAAACGTTTGTCCTATAAAACGGATGGTTTGGCTTAAGGGTCCGCGACTCCAAACATGTTGAAATCAGGACGTCATAAAAAATAATTAGTAACAAGCTGATTTTTTTACAGTTGCTTAATCACTATTTTTATAATTAAATGGTCACATTGTCCTACAAATTTAGTGGCATGTTTTGCCAGTCCTACGCTAGTAAGTTGTCGATTCCACGACAATACTCTTTTTATTAGTAACAACCTAATCCAAATTGTGGTGTGAGTGAAGAAGGCTTTCATCAGTCAGGATTTGGTCAGTGAATCAATTCCACTGTTTAAAGGAAATCAATTTCACTCACAAACAATAGAATTTCACTGTTTCTCAGTGGTGCCTTTTTCACAGTGACACTCAGTGACTAATTCACTGTTTCAAATTGGGATAATATACTCCCAATAATCCTATAGAGGATTGCTTTTAAACGTTTTGCAGTTCGCCCTCATTGTATTATTTTCAAGTACCAACATCCACAAGACTTCTTCGTTAGTGACTTATTCAAAACCTTACTCTTCCACAACTGACTAAATTTTTCGGTTTGTAATTTCTGAATTTACTCTAAGAAACCGCTTTATAAAAGTTCAACTTCTAATGTAAAAATTATTCCTTCCGAGTATTACTACATTTACGTTACTTGCGATCCATAAATATAAATAGAAAAAAAATGAAATTTTATGTATGAATTGATAATGGAAACAATAACTTTGAAAACAATATGATCCATCTATATAGTAAGACACAGGTTCACTTTGAATCTTCGATGAAAATGAATAAGAGTGACCATATCGCGGGAAATAAGAATCACCAGATTTTTAACGTTTTTTAATGGAGCGATAAATATTCCACTCGCTTTGAATAAACCTGAGCAGAAATTTGTTCGGGCCCTGATCAGGGTGTAACGCTTTTAATAGATCAGGCTCTGATCAGGGCCGTAATAAATTTCTACTCGGGAACTCCTCTTAAACCTACAATTCGTAACGCTACCTGACGACGAAATATCCGCTCTTCTCATTCTGTTAACTTTCTTAAGGTCTCCGATGTTCTGAGGATGTCCTGAGGATAATAATGGAATGGCAAAGTTGATAAATAATTACCTACTAAGATTTCCTAACCCCAAAGTATGCCGTTGACTGGAACTCAGGTAAGAAGACGATTCAGAAGAAATCGTTTCGATTTTCAACATTTCATAGTCAAAAGAAAAAATGTAATAAGTATTACGGTAATAATGTAACCCATAATACATGAATTTTAGTTTACAAATGAAGTATTTTACTGCTATGTCAAATATCAAAATGACGCGTAATTTTATATCAGCCATATTAGCAAATAGCATAACCTCAGAAATTAGTAAGACATTTTTAATTTTCATGAGTGAAATAAAATTCATTTTTCTTAAAAAAATTACCAACTTATTTTTTAAATTCTTATTTGTATGAAGTTAATTTCCTTGAGTTTTGATAACAGATTTTGAGAATCGCTGTGCTACCATGACAAGAAATGTACAAAATTAAATACAGACTTGTCACGTATATTGTGCAAAAAAGAAATGTTGGAAACAAGAAGTGAACGGAAATCGCCAGAATTAGGTCGAAAAAGATCAAAATTCCGTAATTATAACTGGTTTTCGACCAAGTACAGGTATATTTTACCAAAATCGGATAATGACTTAGTGGAAGAAAACGACAATTTTTGTAATTTGAATTACATTTTAGATAAATAAGATGTGGTCGACAATTGCTCAGCTTGATGAAGTATTAAAATTTCCAAATTTTCACCATATTGTTGAATATAAAATTAATCGCATACAACATTAATCATTTGTATTAATATACGTTGAAATCAAAGTATCCACTAAGTAAGTGTAAATAATAAATGAAAGAGGCATAAAGGAAACTCATAATTGAACGTTTCCTAGTCCAATTGTTTCGTATCGTGAATATTGAATAAATTATACATTTAATTATATACCATAATTCCAACAGCCTATATCTCTTGATAACATATTAATTAAATGGCAACATTACCATTGAACTTATCTGGAGTGAACGTAACTTAGCACATATAATACAGTTTAAAATATTATTCATGTTCTCTTGAGGATTGTGTAAATGTTGGCCTTCAACTCTAAAAGAATGAACATGTTTTTTGACGTTTATAATATTTATTAAGAACCAGTTTATTGGTTTTGACTGTCTCAGACATTTAGAAAATATAATGCGATGTAAAAGGCTAGTGGGATGGTTATCTTGACTTCCTGCATTAGTATAATGAAAATTATAATTATGACGATCGGACTTCTAGTCCTGTTAAGTTTTGTTTAAAAATGTTAACTGTAGGCCCTAAGACAACAACTCTACTGGTGGCCGTCATAACTGTATTCTTCTGTAGTATCTAACCATTTGATATCAATTCAATTATTAAGTCAAATTTTTATACTTACTAAATGTAACTTATTAATTTAATTAATGAGCGTCGAGTCATATTTCTATTTAAAATATATTCGTGTTCTTCTAATTAGTGTCGACTGTTTTTACCACTGGACATAAATACGGAGACGCTATTAAAAATAAAATTCGTCGCACGTAACAGTCATTAAAAAAAAAACATGCAGTTCAACCCGCTCACAATTAACTACTCGCGCAAGATTCGTTGAATCCTTTCACTCCTTCACTAAGCGAACACAGGTGGCCTGAAAATGAAAGGCATGTTTTTGCATGTGCTCGTATCTCCTATTTGTTTGTCATAGAAAAAAGTAGAAAAAATGGTACTTTTACGTACTTGTCTTCGAGATCTGGAATATGGACCCTCTTGTAATTCACATTCATTTTCACACCATCTGGGATATTACATTTCGTTCCTGAAATGAGCTCCGAGACGCTTCCTTTTAATACTCGAAAATTAATTTCCTCAAAATTGCGGCTTTCCGTCATTGTTTTCTGAAGCCGATTTGTCAAAGTCCATAGTTCCTCTGAGGTTTTCGTTCTTTCTTTTGGTATTATCTTTAATCCGCTTGCAAATTGTAATCGATCTTTGTCCGTTGCAGCGATATCCTGTTTCAATAATTGCAAAAAATTTAACAAAATAAAAACAAGACTTAATTCATTTAATGTCATTTTTTTATTAATCTAAATAATAATTATGTAAAATGGTTATAAGTAAATGATGTCGTGTTTAAGGTAACGATTTGAAAAGTTCTATATACGGATATTATTTAACTTTTGCGTATATACCAATCAAATAACGATAAATAATTCACATTCCCTTTAAGATTTTCAATATCGATAGCTGTTTTTCAGCTCTACTTTTTACGTAAACATAGTTCGGATAATTTATTGCTGAAGGTTGCGTAATTTTTATTAAAGAAAACTGGATTCAAAAAATGATTTCTTAATCACTTTCAATATCAGAATTATGCTAAAAGAAACAGAATTATAATTTGCAAATCGTGCACACAAAAACACGTAACTAGAAATGGAATATATTTCAATAAGTTTTGAAATTTGCGAATAAATAAATGAAAAGATCCGATTAAAATTATTAGCAACCATGCAGGTAATTTTAAATTATTTAAATTAGATTAATATTCATAAAAAAGAAAAAATATTTATTTATATAATTATTGTGGTACTAAATAAATAAAAAAACTTGAATACCCCCACGAAAATCGACCCAAATTTTTTCATTGGTCAAAAATGTATTGAACTAACAGAAACTGGCACATAATTTTTACTCAGTTTCCGATAAATGTACTATCCTAATTGTAGTAAATATAAATGAAAAGGAAGATATTAGGTTTCTGATACTTACGACGTTTCTTTCTAAATCCTTATATCGATTCCAACAACCGATAGCGATTTCTTTGGTCAATCCGAAAAATAAGGTTCCTTCTGAAGAAATTCCTTGAGCAACTGCTTGACTGGGTAAAACATGATCTTTGCCATAGTATTTTATTTTATCTCCATTAATACTACGCGTGAGCACACGTGTTTGAGCTCCGTACATTCCATAAGAAGCCATAGGTCTAAATATAAGCAACATAGGTTCATCAGGGAATAATTTAGGCGTAATAGCCATTCCAAGTAATCCATCATTCAACATGAAATTTTCACCCGCGATTGACACGTTTGCGGCTGATTCATTTCCATTAAAAAAATTGGATTCGAGACGATAAGATTTACCTTCGGTCCAAATTACTAAACCATTACCATTTGGATCAGCCATGTAAACCTGTAAAGAAAGAATTATCAGTAAATGATATGCATAGTATACGAAATTTTAAATTAAATGTTAAGATAAAAATGTTCAGTTACTATTTTAAAGCTATGTTCCGCATTTTTTATGAATGTAGGATAAATGTCAGCAAAACTGGTTAAGAAACGAGGAAGAATTAACAAGAATAAATTTTGTAAGTGACAAGGCGAACTGTGTGAGTAATACTATATTTATTCTTGCGAATTCTGACCCGTTTCTGAACCGAGAAACAAAATGAAATTTTAATTACGAAACAAATTATCTATTTAGATCGCATCATCATTTAAATCATTCATTGATTTGATACAAGTAGGCCAAAAACTATGAAGCTCCAAAGACATATTTAGCTCAAATATTAACACTTAACTCGCAATTGGAACTCGATGGTTTAATAAACGAATATTATACGTAAAAATGATATAAAAGTGGTATACGTATTTGTTATATACGTGTATGTGATACACGACTATGAAATAGTAGTATAAAATACGTTTATTGATGACGTTTTAAATACGTAATACGCTACGTTTATTCAACGTATAAATATAGTTTATGAAATACCGTATTATATTTCTCGTATGTAATACATACATAAATCGGAGAGTTTCCACGTTTAATAAACGAATTTGAAAAACGATTGTACACTACGTTAATTATCCGAGGATATTATATGTATATATGATTAAAAAATGTGACATGTACCATATTTATGTAAAAATATTAAGTATGATATTTCCTTTCACAGAATATAATACGATACGTTTATTAAACGTATAAATATAGTTTATGAAATGCAATATAATATTTTACGTACATAAAACTTATATAAATCTTTGAATTTCCAAATTTCATAACCGTATTTGAAAAACATTTATACTCTATAAAAATATAATTTGTTAAAAACGATTATACTACGTTTATTATAAGAAGATATTATATGCATATAAAACTTGTGATCTAAATTATTTATATCCAAATATTAAGTCTGTTATTTTCTTTCGCAGAATATAATGCGAAACGTTTAAAAATAACCTACAAATTTCGCAATTATGTTTACATGTTTAAAACGTGTAAAAATCATGTAATGTACAAATTTAATACGCGTATTTGACAAACATTTATAATATGTGAATATATAACCGGTTAAAAACGATTTTATACTGCGTTTATTATCAGAGCATATTATATGTTTATAAAACGTCAGGCATATGCCATATTTATTATAAAAATATTAAATCCATTATTTCTCTTTCCAGAATATAATGCACAACGTTTATTAAGTGCTTAAAAAGAACTTGTGAAATGTCGCGTTTGAGTTTTCATATTTAAAGCTTACAAAAATCGCGTAATATACATGTCGGATAAGAGCATTTGGAAATGGTTTATAAATATTATTTATGGTTCATAAAAAGAAGGTTTTTTACAATACTATATTTATTCTATAATATATACATCCTTTATATTTCTCTCCTATAGAAGTGTATTGCGATAATTTATGTATGTCATTGTAATCTATGCACGTAAAACGTGAAAACCCGTAGCTTTTAACAGTTTAGTAAGACGTTTTGCAAAATGCTTAGATATGTTTCATAATATAAATAAATTGTACGTTTTTACATAATACGTTCATTATCCGAAAATATTGAAAATTTTAATGAATCTAAATAATACAGCTGATACTTTTATATGTACTTATTTCAAAACTCAAAGTAAACAGTTCATCATTCTTTCATAGCGTCAATACTATACTAGATTAAATAGAAGAAAACTTGGCAGAACGGGGGTTCGAATACGCGACGTAAAGAATGTTCAGCTGACAACAAAAGTGTGTTAAAGGAATTCCATTTATTCCCGTCGATAAGGTTAGTAATTTACGCTAAAAACGTGATTAAACATGGCTGAATCGATATTTGAAAATTCGTCCTCTAATCTAAAAAATCTGACCACTATATATTATGATCTCTTAACATATAAAAGCAAAGGAATTTCAAAAAATTCTATTCCAAAAAATTGCCGGTCAATTCTTAGTATAAGTAGAATATTTTACCAACACGTACAAAAAATTCGATTAAAAAACAGGTTTATACCACTAGTCTAAACACGTTTTATGGGAAATATACACGAAGATTTAAGTGACAACATATACGTATTTGAGATAATAGTTTAAAACGTATATATTTAACGTTTAGACTACGTCTAAAAAAATGTATATTATGATGTTTTTTAGTAGGTCATCGAAACGAGAATTATACATAACTTTTATTTATATTCTAGAGTTATACTATAAATTAAACGGTTATTATACCACCCACTTCTCATTAGGAATTCTACTTTTTACTTGACAATTGATCGGATTTCATACGATGGATTTTTTTCCGGAAAATGTTTGTAATTAGACGTCCAACTGAAGAAGACTAATTAATTTAAAACTTAATGTATAATTTGTCTGATATGTAAATCTATACTTACAGCATTAACATTGCAGAATGGACCTTCGGTTTCAATGACTGGCGTGACCAATTTTCCGATACCATTTTTATTTTGTTGAACGTGATTTGGTATCTCAATTCTTTGAAGTAATTTATCGGTCTTCAGATCGAATGTTAAAAGTTGGGCAGGGCATACTAAATCATTGCCCACGTGTCCATTATCCAATACCCATAACCTGTTGCATTCGTCGATCTGGATTTATGTAACAGACAAATACGATAGTTTTTTACAAATTAAAAAGTTCAGTTCTTATTTTGTTGCAAAAAAAAATATAAATTTAAGGAACCGGTAACAAATTATAGAATGAGATGTAATCCGGTCGTATTAAATTTTATGTTAACTAATCGGTATAAAATGGTTAACATATATTGATGAAACCTACTGAATCAAATTTTTAAGTTTACTCGGGTACCTAAACTATTTTTAAATCGACTGAAGACTAAACCATAATATCAGAAACATCTAAAAACCTCTAAATCTTTGCAGAATGCAATCACTGAAAGCAACTCTTGTGACGCACTTTGATACGCAAATTTCAAATTTCAGCAGAATAAATATGTGTGAAAGTAACAGATTTTTTACAAATGTATTCTACAAATTGTATTCGTAAATATAAGAAATTAAATAAATATTATTCTATTCAGTGATATAAATAAATTATCATTGCAAAATGTTGGCCTTGCACTTTATCAAAATTTGCAACAGAATTTGTTAATTCATTCTAAAGATCTTTTATGAGTGCATTTATGGTGTTCCACAATCTTTGGAGAACAGTTTGCATTTATTTCCGTCGAAACGAGACTTGCCCAGTTCCAGAGAAAAGGGATATCACTTTCATTCCTGAGGCATTCAATCGATGCCTTACGTACATTTCCTATAGAAAACATATATAACTCTCGATATAGCTGTTTTTCACCGCTTCTTTCTCTACCGTGACCCGGGGAAAGCGACCTTTGTTGATTCTTGAATAAGGGTTGGACACTGGTGCTGTTGGCAATTTCTCCATCTTCCGGGATTTCTAGAATTGTACCTGTGGTCGTTTGAAGAAAGGATTCGTACATTATGCAACAACTATACTTAGGCGACCCTTTTATGATGGTGTATCTCTAGTAATTCGAAGGAAGAACTGACTCTTCGCCAGCAAGGGAACTGCCTCGTTGTTTCGTTTTGAAATGTGGTACAGCGATTTTTTAAAAATAATTATTATTGAGCGTTGATAAATGTTGTTTTTAGATAAATTATGAAAGAACATTGTCGTTTTTCAATGAAAAGCTTCCAACTAAACGAAAGCAGGTCCTAGTAGATGTACTTGTTTCAAAAATGCTTAATCAAGATAACATCAATTCGCTGAATTGGGAATGGGTTTAGGTTTCTCGAGACTGCCCAATATCTGTAATATCATGTTCTAACCAAATAACTTATTATACCAGAAGACTTATCAATCAATATTAGCACTGAAATGTATAATTTATCGATGTTTATATATATAATTTATATATTCATATAAGAACGAGCAAATGAGAAATGAGGGAGAGCGAAAGAGTATTTAAATCAACATCAAGAGTGTCCACCAGAAAGCTTCTTCCAAATAAGTAAAAAGGTGTTTAAAAGATGTTCTTCAATCCGTCAAAGACATATTGAAAATGTTAAAAAGATCTCCAGAAAATATCTTTAGATGTTTTGTGCAACAATTTCGGATATGTTTTACATATATCTCGAAACTAGTTGCTTTGACACTGTGGCCTTTAGCTCATTTACTCCTCGACTGGGCAGAGTTTGGTAGCATATAACTTTTTTTGTAGAAAATTTCATGCTCTACCTCGTTTGCGAGTTTATTGTAAAAATTCAAAAATTCGAAATGGTGAATATGGCGGACCAAAATTTGAAACTTAATTTGATTTCGATGAATCTTGGCAATGAGGGATTTCCACATCGCTGATTAAGAAAATGCAGATTTATAAAATCCAAAATGTGGCAATGGATTCATAATCTGCGGCCAAAACCCTCAGTATTATTCGTTTTCTACGAGGGACGGCGCGTTTCATAACTGGTAATCCCCTTTGCCAATCCTTTTACATCACCAGAAACATATTTTTCATTTCCTAAATTGTATAAAATATTATAAATCCAACGCTTATTTATACATTGAACAGAACAAATTAATTTTAACCAATGGACCTAAACCATTAATTTAACCTTCTCTATACTTACAGTAACTCTATAAACATTCGTAATCCTATTGTTTCCACATGGATTATTATTATACCAACTCCAGTTCGGGTATGGCGACAGGAGAGGTCCAGATGGTCCTGACATATTCGAAACCGTTGTCAATGTTACAGGGACTCCAACATTTTTTATCATAGTTACGAAAACTCGTCCATCTAAACAATTAATAGTAATTATTATTAATTTAATAACAACTAGGATCAAAGATAAAATTGCAGAAAAAGATGGAATTAATATATGACTTTTTAAGACAAGGGATGTTACATTAAAAAATATATTAGTAAATACCTTTATACATGTTGAAAACATTATCACCGCAATAGCAATATATTTAAAGGACCAACTGTGTGATTATAGAAGTGTTTTTCAGTATTCAGTTTTATTCTAATATTAATTTTAGTTTTACCGTTATAAATGTTATTAAATAATAGTCATCTTACTTATGTAACACAAATAGAAGGCAATGACCATAGAGTATAATTGCATCAGTGTTGTTTTTTATTCGGTTCTGTTAAAATCTTTAAATATAATATTATTGTTAATTACACTGCTTTTTTTAAATTGAAAGACAGGGCATTCGAATTATTTTGTCGGTCGCACAGCGATATCGATGCAATGTATTATCTCGGACACAAAGTGACATGATTTGTTGTTTTCAAATTGTTACATTATTTCTGTTGTAAATAACTAAAAAAAATTTTTTGGTTCATCATATATTTTTATAAAAGTATTCAATAGCATTGCAAATCATTGTTCCAATTTCATTTAAAGAGTAATTTGGTCCTTTAAACATTGTTTAAGTCATTGAAAAATATAATTTATTTAAATTTATATTCACATTTTTGTGAAACAAACAAAAAATTGTGTTAGTTATTTTTGAACAATTATTTTTGCATTAAATAAAAAAAGGAAAAGGAATTTTGATGTTACAGAAAGTCAACAGAAGTTTTACAACAACTAATCATTATTAATCTATTTTAACAATAGTGTTTTTTAAACTATCCAGCGAATGCTTAAACAACTTTTATTACATTTATTTTCAAATACAGTGCGTAAAGTTCATGTACAATTGTATGTAGATGTTGTTGAAAAAAGTATTTTAATGACACGGTATATGTAATTTGTAGTTCTACTACTTGAAGAAGTAGTTTATAGTTCTACTATTACAGCTATAGAGTTGAATGAAGTTTACACAAAATTTAAAAACGGCACAAAAATCTCGGTTATCTGTTACATCATTTAGATGGACACCTATCCACTCGGAATCGAATCGAGTTTCCGGAAAGTTTACCAGTCCTGTATGTGGCAGTGGTATTTACGAGGCAATGACTAAAAATAGTCATTTTGAACCAAGGGAAAATGATGTGGACTTAACCACCTCGATTTTTTTAGATTTATGAAATCCAGAGAATTTAAAGATTATTGATAATTAGTTGAGGTAATGCTTAATGATGAGTGAAGTTAGGTAAGCATCATAGACAAGTATAATATTGGCATATCAAATGGGGAGTTCGTAGCAAATGTAATGCAAAGTGGCAATTTAACATTGGCGGTGAGAAATATTGTAAAGCAGACTATAAAATCTCATTAGCAAGTTCTGATCTTCTAAGGTGATTCCAAAATTTATTTGGACCTGTTTGACGTCCAAATAAATACCAAGTCAGTAAGACAACGCATTTTCGCTGCTTTTAACGTACTTTTTACACGAAAAAAATAGATGTTAACCATTATTATTGTGGAATGAGCATGCCTCCCAAATGTGTAATGTAACATTTTTGGCAGTTTGAGGCAACTTACAATGAGCCAAAATTATTTATCTAAGCAACTGCGAAATAAACTTTCCGGCATTCTTGTAATACCCTATTCGACTATCGTTCGGCGGTCGACAACTCCCTTCAATGCGTACTTACTTACCCTTAAACATGAAAGTTGAAAGATTGCTTAATGCAGTTATTAGATTTATTTTTAAGGTGTGCAAATTTGAGCATATATTTAATCATTGTAAGAAGTTACGTTGATTAACTGCAGAAAATACATAATTTGCTCACTAATTTACCAAATATAATGCATTTATCAATTATTTTCACAATTTAGTTCTGTATACTAATACCACGATTAAATTAATTTATCTTTGATATATATTGCTTTTCTTCTTTTTCTTTACTGCAACAAAAGTTTTATTTATAATTTATCTTTGTAATTATACTTATATGGTTGATGTAAGATGTTGATTCCTCGTGTCCAAATAAAGAATAAACTGCAATACAACCTATATATTTAAAATAAGTACAGGCATCACCTGATAGTTCTTATTACTATCTTACACATTATACCTCACTATCTTGATGTTTAGAATTAGTTTATGATATGGAAGCGTCACTGCCAGTAATATCTGAGATAATGACCACAAACATAATTATATTCGCTGTTAAGATCCGGGTGTCAATTATGTTTTTCTTATAACATATAATTTTTTCTGTGCAGTTATCAGCGTAATATTTAGAGAGAGATAATAACGTTCACGAGATGATCCCCATGTAGATTTGTTTACAGGAATAAATCATGATGAAAGATTTGCAAAACTTTCAATTTATTATGACGTACTGTGCCAGATAAATCAACAGTAACAAAGACGGTATAATTATTAAGATGACGGGTGATTGAAGAATTCACTTCAATTTTAGCTTTTAAAGGATATTATGCACTTCACGTGAGAGTTGACACGTCGATTTCATGGAAGATCAGATGTGATAATCACACCGATGCTTACAACCTCCTTAGAGTAAGATATTATGTTAGTCCCAATTATAACTGATGGAATATGAATGTTTCTATCGATAGAAAGATTCTAGGGCTATCCAAGAACAACTTTGGTTTTATAGGTATTCAATGTTAGACCATATTCATATGACCACTCTACTGCTTCTATCACTCACAAATGGGATAGAAATATGAGAATTTTTTTATTAGTGCATTTATGTTACCGAGAATAAATTTGAGACTTAACTTGGTTTGGCAAAAAAAAACGATATTAATTCTAGTTTAATGACGTGAAAAAAAGTAGGTAAATCTCCGATAAACTTCATTATCATAACCACCTTTTTTTCTTAGAGGGAATGTTTATTTATATATCATTTTTTCTTCTACCTTTATTCCTTCACCAGAAAGTTTCTACTATTATAATTCAAATGATAAAAATAAAAGAGAAAATGATGAATCAAAACTATCAAAGTCGATTTATAATATTTTATTATGATCATGGATTATTCATTATTATTAATAACAATTTCACGATGTCATTAAATTTAAATAAAATTAAAATATTTATTATATTTATATATTAAAACATTAATATAACAGCTTTTTTTCTTCGAAATACATTTAAATTCATATTGAATGAAAAATTTATGACGGTTGATTGATTAAAATTATACAAAAAATTATATAAATTATATAATTCGTGCGAGAAAGTGCGGTGATTAATTTATATTGATTCAAAATACGAATAAATATACACAGAGAGAAAGAAAAATATTTAATCGAACTACAAAGAAGTGGGGGAAACGATGTTTACACATGTAAATAGTAGAATTAACAACATGGTTACATTTCATATTTGAGGTTTCGATCCAATATTGATCAAATTGTGGTCATCACTTTTTCTCTCAAGTAGTAAATGCAACAGTTTGATTGTTTCATTTATTATGGAAATAGTCAATTTAACTACTTTTGGTATTAAAGAGTTTTACTATATTAAAGAATGATTTTATTAACTATTTTTTCAACTCTGCGCAGAACCGATTTTAATTTTTCGTTACTGAAATTTGAAAGCTATTACTAAAATTTGTAAAAATTATAATAATTTATTAATAAATCATTTTAGTGATCATTAATACCAATCATTAGAGTGATTGGGAGTATTTGATAGAATGAAAAAAATAAAGTATTGATGAATTATTAAAATTATTACCAATTTTAACAAATTCCAACAATTATTCAGATCACTAGTCGTGAGAGGAAGTGAGAATATCGACTGAGTAAGTCTAATGTTGTGTTAAAACTTGGGCAGATATATGATCAGCCATAATAATACTTTGAATTTCATTCAAATTTGACAAAATAACTATAATGTGCAAACAGATATATATATAAACTATTAACCTGGTGCTACATCAACGTCGATTGGTGTTGGTGCTTGGTAATCATAATCTCCGGTTAGAACATAATTATATTTCTGCTCTGCTGATAGCCACACATAATCGATGTATTTCCACTCAAAAACTGTATGCAACTTTTTTGATGCCAATGCTCCAGATAGTAATAAAATCATGCACAGGTACGAATACATTATATTTATATGTTAATTCTCTAAATTTTCGAGCTTTCACTTTAAACATCCAACAGTTTATTTAAACAGTTTTTAAATGCTGACAGAATTTCCGACTGCCGATCTTTAAATGACGACTGTTTTTTTTTCCATTTTGATAAAGTGTTATTTCCTGCAGGATACCGACAATTCAACGTTTAGTTTAATATCTAATCTGGAAGAGATTTATGTACGTCATTTTTTGTATATATTTCAACGGATATAAAATTAGAAAAAAGTTAGTGATAAAATATGTCTTTTCGTTACGAATTATCTTAACAAAATTATTAATCAATTGTTAAGTAGTCTAGATATATCTAGTTTTTGCTTAACTTCATCAGAACAATTTACTATGCCATATAAGAAATTTAAATAAAAACATACGTAATAGTGAGTTAAACAATAGTAAAGTGTTGAGTACTGAAAATCACTCAGAGTAAGCATCCGAGTGATCATTTAATTAATTTCTTAAAGTGTGATCGTAAACATATGTCGCAAATTTTGTTATATAATAATGCGTCATTTTTAACACCGTCTAATAAAGTCTAAGACGACAATAAAAATATGGATAGTAAATATTTTCAATGAGGAATTCAAATGAAGATTCCTTAAAAAGACATTTTCACGTGTCTCGAAAAATACATTTCGTTGTAAGTATGCGTAAAGTACAGTTGAAAACAGGCAATACACTGTTACACTGTAACGGAAAATTATGAAAGTTATTTAATTATATTAATAAATAAAAAAGTTATTAAAGTTATTATATTTTTAAAATATTTTCAACTATCCAAACGAAGGTACGTAACTGTTAACAGTATTTTACGGAATACAAAAGAAACAATTGAAAATTTGTCGACTTTTTAATTAATGATTTTATCACTTTTTTCCTTCAAGTTCAATAAAAGAATTTATTTACCAAAAGTTATAAAAAAGATGATCATTTGAAGCCCTTGTATGTTGATTTTTCCTGTTTGTTTCACTCTGACTGAAGTGGATTAAACAAACATTGTGGTATTTAATTAAGAGGAACGCCGCCTTAACGCAAGTTTTAATAATTAAACTAAAAACACCATTCTGTTCAACACATTGACGAAGAACAAAGTGCGTACATGCAACAGTGCGAAAGTAATTTACAACACTGTGACTTTTTAGTCATGGGAGATCTTGCAGAGAATTATGGATTTGTTGTGCAAGATGAAATTCAATGTTTTCAATAGAACAACAACCAGGCAACTATCCATCCTTTCGTTATGTATTATTGCGATGAAAATGAAATCAAGCATTTCATGATCTCCGAAGATTTATACCACAATACGGTCGCTGTTCATCTTCTTCAACATAAATTAATTGTAGAATTAAAAAGTGCAAAATTATGGGTTAAGCATAAAATAATTACCTAATTTTATTTACTCTTTTTTTTAGAACTAGCTTTCATTTTTTGTCGGTGTTACTTTCCTTTAACATAAAACAACAAAACAATAATAAAAATAAATTAAAAATTACAAAATACAAAACAAATTAAAAAAAAAATACAAAAATAAAATACAAAAATTGTTTTCGAATGTCCTTCATCTCTTCGTGGTGAAAACTGTACAAAGTTTAAATTGGTGAACGGGAAAGAAACGAATAAATGATTTACATGTAGATATATAATAAAAAGCAGACCATACTGAGTGCCGATTCCTCAAGCGTTCAGATATTAAATAATAATTTTCTCGATAACGAAACAAAACACATTGATGAAAATTTTTTATAAAATACTAGAAGGTTGGTTAGTTTTCGACAACATTTTTTTTTATTTACTAATCATTACCTAGACAGATAAAAAAATATGATTTAACCCTTTGAGTCACGGTAGTAACCCACGTTACTACCTCGATTTCTTTGAATTTTAATTATTTACGTTCAAGTTAACGTATTCCGATCGTTCTTTTTGCTATTTTCTGTTACCTTAGTACTTAAAGAACATATCCACACGACTAAAAATACATAATTGTTTATTGCTTACTTTATATAAATAAACAAACACAAAAAAATCATGTTTTTTTGGAAAGAATTCATTTTTGACGCTATTTTGAAAGATAATGACTTGAAGTTCGGGTATATAGGTTTTTGGGGTCGCTGATTACGAATCCTGTGTCAGATTTACAAAATTCAAAATGGCGGATTCAATATGGCGGTCAGAAACATGTAAAAAATCGCCAATTTTGATGAAAATGTGTATTAGGGGGTTTTCGGGGTCGCTGATTGCGAATCCGATGTCAGCTTTATGACATTTAAAATGACGGATCCAAGATGGCTGATTCAAGATGGCGGTGATCGAGATGTAAAAAAGCGCGAATTGTGGTGAAAATGCGTATTTGGGGATTTCCGAAGTCGATAATTACGAATTCAATATCAGCTTTACGAAATTCAAAATGGCTGTGAGCAAGATGTAAAAAAGCGAGAATTTTTTATGAAAAAGCGTGTTAGGGAATTTTCAGCCACGCTGAATATGAATTTTATGTTGATTGTAGGTAAGATGTTAAAAAATATAAAAACAAAAAAAAAAAAATGGAGCTAGTACTGTTCACGTCCACGTTATTAGCTCTGGGTAATGCCGAGAAAGAGAAATATTCAAATAATATTTCGCATAATTGATCCACACATCTTGAGTGCAACTGTTACTCGCCATTTTCAATTTCTAATTTTGGCAATCTGACATCAAATTCGTAATGTATGACCCCCAAATGACATTTCTATCATTATCATAGCAGATTCACAATTGTATAGAATGCAACATCGAATTCGTTATCAGCGTCCCTGAACATCCCTTAATACGTATTTTCATCAACATTCTCGCTTTTTATATCTCGCTGACCGCCATCTTGAATCTTTCATTTTGAATTTCGTAAAGCTGACATCGGATTCGTAATCAGCGATCCCAAAAACTCTCTAATACGCATTTTCATCAAAATTCTCGATTTTTATATCTCGGTGAAGGCCATATTGAATCCGCCATTTTGAATTTCGTAAATCTGACATCGGATTCATAATCAGCGACCTTGAAAACCCCCGAGTAGGAAATTTTGTCCCAATCGAATCATATTTTAAATTTTTGTCCGCCACATTGGATCCACCATCTTGAATTTCGAAAAACGAACCTCGGATTCGTAATCAGCTACCTTGAAAACCCCCGAGTTGTAATTTTTGTCCCAATCTAATTATATTTAAAATTTTTGTCCGCCATATTGGATCCGCCATCTTGAATTTCGAAAAACTAACCTCGAATTCGTAATCAGCGACCTCAAAAACCCCCGAGTAACAAATTTGAGCTAAATTCGATAAAAGGAAAAATGTGTGACCCAAAGGGTTAAAAATAAATTGTTCAATAAATAGTACGAACTCATGTTTTTTTATCATGTAAATAATTTAATAATAAAATTTAATTAATAACAATTTTTTTTATTCAACTTGAAGGAAAAACGTTACACAATGATTAAGTAAAAAGTCGGAATATTTTCCTTTGTTCATAACTTGGTCAATTTAGCAATTATTAAAATATTTGACACCATATTTTATATCATCAGGAATTAACGATATGCAAAGTTTGACTAATTTCTGAGAGATGACTGATCCGATTTACGTGCAAGGCCCGTATAATATTTTTCTTTATTAAATTAATAATATTTTATGCAATAAGGAAACATTGAATGAATTATTTTATTCGTTAAACAGAATGTTTACACACATAAGTCTTCTAAGATGTGATTTGTTCGAGTGGAAAATTACTCTTTATGGAGAGAAAATTATACCAATCTAGCGCAAAATTCAATTCTGAATCTTAAATAGTGAAAGAAACAAAAAATTAAATTTCTTACTACGCTTTTAACATTCTGTCCAATTTTGTGTTACCCTTTGTGAAAAATGTATAACGTGTTTAAAAATATCTCTATCCGAAATCTCTGATGCTATAAATTCGGGCATTAAGTATCCAATTTCTAACAATACATTTAAATGTTATTGATACTTAGCAAAATAAAGAAAAATTAAGATGTATTTATAAATGATATAAGATTCATAAACATTTCATTGTCTAGTAAATACAAATATAACATTTATGTAAGATTGACATAATATTAACCTAAGTATTTTGGAATTAATGAATATTCGATGAATCAAATGGTTACAGCTCTAGTGGCCAAAATCAAACTCGAAATTTGAATTCAATATTGACAAAATTAAGTTAAATACAAAAAATTAATTATAATATTTAATAATAATAATATTCAATTTTAATTTTGCAGATATAATTTTCTCGTAATCCCAGTTGCGTCGTATTTTATTTTTTTGTTTACATTTTCACAATTCGTAAGAGGACCGTATTACCGAGAAAAGCTGAATTGTTTATTTAATTTAATTAGAGCGGTCAAGAAATATACCTACCTTGTTTTATATATTAGCAAGAGAAATATTGATTCTACGTCAAAGAGCCTCCGAAATGAATTGTAGAGCTTGAAAGTGACTTTAAAAAAAGCCTAATTTTGTTCAGTTAACTTCAAAAACGGACATGTTATTGCAAAAAGAGTGTTTTTTCTTCTTATAAACTTCAATGACGGGCCCATCAAATTATAAACATCGAATCCAATTTTGGTAGAGGATTTTTTGCTTGAAAATTCATTTTCATTTCACGCAGAATACGTACCTGCAATTAGGAGCGCAAGTTGTGAATAAGAAGGTGTTCTGCTATACCCCGTCTTCCTCTATATTAAAGACTTAAATAACTGTTTTTATATTTTTTAATAAGAATATAAATAATCTTGTGACTAGTAATTAGAAGTCATTTATAAATAAATAATCAAACATTTCATTGCTTTGATTTATTATATTAAATATGAAATTATGGGGAAGTTTAATTCCAACACATATGTAACAGTATTATTTATTTGTAGGAGAGTCTGCCTATACTTACTAATATTTCGATCTGATCAAAATGTAAAAAATACAATAATGTTCGACTTCAAAAAATGGCACGTACAAGTTAAGCTAACTAAAGCACAAGACTGTTCCGATTAGGAATTAATGAGTATTTAAGAGGCTGTCAGAATTTCATATTAGAATTTTATATTTACTACTCTGATCGATACTAACAAGTACAACAGCGTGCCATTGAGCGCCAGTATGATTTTATCTATAGATCATTTTGACCGCGATGTAAAGCCGTTTTCCAGTAATGGATCTTTTTCTTAGTTTTTAAAAAATAAACATCCAATACTTATTCACATAGTAAAATGGATGCATTTTTTGGTAACACTTTTTGATGATAAGTTTTATCATGAGTAGGTGATGGGATTAACTAAAACCCGTTCGTGTGAGCGGTGACCTATCCGATTAAACTGTCCTTTCAGTCAAAAGTATACATTTCGTCATTTTTGTCGAAGTGTACACTCATTATTGGTCATTCGAACTTCCCGAATTACTCAATTAATCCAATCACGGAGGAAGTAATCACTTTTAATTCGGGTGGATCCTTTATGATGACAAAGTCAAGGCAAATTTCGACAAGTAGATAACACAGCATAATACTAATTATATATAAATAAATACTATAATAATAATTACGCTCGCATAAATGTCCGTAGAAGTCAGAAAGTAATTCTTCGTAATTCTATAATATAAATTGGTTCTTAATCGGTCCTACGAAATTACAAATTTTGGACCACATACACAAAATTGTCCCCTTTATAAAATCCTTTTGGTAATCCATTGTAGACACTTAATACCTTTGAACCCAACAAAAAAGTGTTCGAAAAAATTGCGAATAGCATTTCAAATTAAAAGAAATCTGTCCTCGTGGTATTTTCTTTCATCAGTACGTACGACACGGTACAATCTACGTTGAATTACATAGGCTCATTCTAAGATATCTTATGCTCTTCTTTAACCTATTAATAAATAAATGTACCAAAATTTAACCTGAAGTTTTTTTAGTATTTAAACGCAATGAAGACAATTTTGTAATAAATGTATTTTATGGCTTTAACCCCGCTCTTTCGAATGGTATATCAGAAAATACAGAAAATACATGAAAAAGAAACCTTGAAAAATCGTGTTTTTTATTTATTAACCACGGTAATTTTTTTATTTTTGAACTTGCACTATTTTTTGACACGCCATTGCATTGAGCGGAATTTGACAGATAAAACATCTACCTCAAATTGGTTTTCATTGCCTTTTATTACCAAAAATTACTGTCAAACTTTTTGTTAAATTTTTGTACATCTGGTCCTTAATGGGTTAATGACATGACCGAAAGGATTAAACATCGAGGAATATAAACACTTTGAGTAACTTTAGTATAAATAAAGCATAGTGAAACCTCTGCATTAAGAAATCATAAGATTCATTAGGTATCGCAATTATATATTTATTTATGTTTACATTTTGGACCCAAATCAACTGAAAAAGGTACACGTTATATTGTCAATTAAAAAGTAGTAAGCTGCTTTTTATTAGTTCTCAGACTCGGAAAATTCAATGGGGAAAAATATATGTATATGGAGTATATTGGTTGAAAATATTTTTACATATACAATCTGAGCTGAACAGTAGAAAGTCAATATGGAGACGCCATAAACTTGTGTCGATCTTATTATGGAAGCATAAATCTGATAAATATTACATTTCCAAATATTTCTTTACATCTTTTTCTAAAACCTTTTTGTAAGATGTCATACAAATTTCCAGTATTTAATCAAAACCTGGATGGAATACTAATTTATCATTAACGAGATCTTTAAAATTATTACGGAATCTCGGAAATAATCTTGGATTGTTGTTACGGTATCCGGAAATGAGATCAGGCAGTAAGTGATTTATAAATTAAATGGAACATCGGTGAATGATTTCGTCAAAAATATTGACTTTAATGATTACAGTATATATACCTGCAATTCTTATTTCTAAATTCTCAATTATTACAATCTGAATACATAAATTACAGACAATAGTGTTACATGAAGTTTTAATATGATGTTTGAGTATGAGTTTGACGTCATTTCGCTCTTTAAACAGCGTAAAGATTTTATGTACATATCTTAATTATACAAAACTGAGCAATAACTTAATAGTCGAATAAATCATGCCCTAATGGTGGATGGTTACTCGAAATAATCTTATTAGGTTTAAAGCATCGGGTTCCCTTTATGAGGTCAGTCACGGAACTTTTCATAATCCTGAAATTAATTTCTCGAAAATCTTGCGTCTTAATTAGAGCTTTTTGCATTCTGTTCGTAAGAACCCATACTTCCTCTGAATCTCCCGTGATCTTTTCCGGGATAATTTTAAGGCCGCTTATCATTTGGAGCCGCACTTCGTCAGTTATTGCTATATCCTATTAAATTAATAAAATTGCATTTAATATTATTACTCTCTAATTAGGTATAAAAATTGCTTGATGCTTATTTAATAAGATACACTCGAAATACTTACAAGATTTGGTTTCGTCAGTGGTTTGTGCATGTTCCAGCAACCAATGGCCAATTCCTTTGTCAATCCATATAAAATTGTCCCATCTGAAGCAATTCCATGTACAGTAGCTTGACTCGGTAGTACATTAGTTGAACCACCGTATTTCACTCTTCTTCCGTCATGACTTCGTGTAAGAACCCATGTTGAAGCCATATAAAGACCGACTGAAGACAATGGCCTAAAGACCAACATTCGCGAATCGAATGGTGTCGTTCTTGGTGTTAAAGCCATTCCAACCGGACCATCTAGCAAATGAAACGATTCTCCAGCAATGGTGAAGTTGGCAAAAATTTCTTCCCCGTTATAGACTGGCGCCTCAAGTCTGAAAATACGGTACCCATTCCAAATAACTAGTCCAAAGCCCTCGGCGTCGGCCATATAAACCTGTATAAGTTCAATGATCACAATTATATAAGTGGATGTGTGTGGATTTGATACATGTAGAACAAACGGAAATACTAAATGGTGGTCACATAACACAACGCATTATCGTCATTTTGTCATATTGGAATATCAACGGAATGTATTTGACAGAAAAGTAATTCTGATCGGCACATGCGTTAACTACAAATCAATTTATTAGAAGATGATAGGTACTTCTCCATCGAATTTTAAGTTGACTTACTTTGGGGTACTATATAACTGGAAAAGTATAGCTAAAAGAAATACCAGTTCTTTCTTTCTAAATAAAGTGGAAACGTATAGTCAGCACCCATATTATTTACTTAATTTAAATATAAAAACATCTAGAACAAAAGCGTATGTCATGTAATGCACTTTTAAAGAAGGAATATGCGAAGGTTACGAGGATAAATAACTTAATGTGATTACAATACAGAGAGGTCGTAAAGTAGTCAGTCGGTTATATAATAAAATAAAAATTAACGTGATGTTTGGAAGGAAAAATGAGATAACAAATACGAAGAATAAGAAAAAATAATAAATTTCTTGACAAATTCTTGTTTTTAGCGTTATCAGCACTTCTCTCTCATTCAAAATTCACCTGCTTCCAATCTTTAAATAGATATAGCTACTTTTGCTAAACGAGACAGATAGACACACAGAATTTTGTATTAAGATTACTTAATTTTACTTAAATTGTCTTTGTAATCAAGCAATAAAAGTAATAAAACGGGCTTAGGACTTACAAGTTAGCATAACTTATGCAGGTTCCCTCATTAAGTCCGAAATGTTGTGGACGAAAACATTAAATGCATTGATATTTCTCTTCTAGGCTCTAAGCACTTTCATTACTTTAAAAGAATACTTTCTAACGATTCATCCGTAATCAAAAGAAGAAGGTATTTAAAATTCATAGTCCAACAAGTGGAAGCCACAAACTATTTCCACTTACTCTACACTAACATTTAAAGTGAACTTTACTTTGAATTTTAATTTTATATTCTCTCGAAATTAACAATTATTACCGTTGTTCTCTCACAATGTGGTCCTTCAGTATCCACTACTGGAGTTACCAGCAGCCCAACACCCGTTGAATTAGCGGCCACTAAATTTGGAATTTCGATACGCGTAATCAGTTCATCATTGGCAAGATTAAATGCTAATAATTGAGCAGGGCATATCGTATCCTCTCCGATACGTCCAGTATCAAGTACCCATAGTCTGTTACATTCGTCAATCTAGAACAAAGTAAGAATAACAATATTGGATTTTTACACGTGTCTATTAAAATTATAAGAAGTTTACTTCAAATGTCACTCTAGTAAACAGCGAATATTTTTAGGTGCCTTTAACATTAACAACCCTAAGTGGACCTTTTTGCGGGTACCTTTAGAATATTTACAGGACAATGCTCGTATTTGGCTGTCCTGAGGAGTTCCTGAGGTCGTTCTCGGAAGAATGTGCTATGTATATCCACGAAACTTTTGATTTTCAAGAAAAACGAATTATTTTTGGATTTGCAAGCCCATTGATGTTATTTTGACTATGTATTCAAATACGTTTTGGCATTGTAAATCCGTAACCATGATCAATATTTAACTCTTTCATTTTAATAAATTACACCTTCAAAATTCGACTACATTTTTGTTATCTTTTATGTCAAAGTATTTTTGTCCGCTAAACACGATCCCAGTTCCTGAAATTGTCTAGCAAATTAAAGCTTCAATCATGCACAAGACCAAATAATAACGATTTTGAGAAAAGAAACTCCAAATAATATTATTGTTGTTATTTTTTATATCAGAGTCGTTTCCAGTGTACTTTTGCCCACTAAACACGATGTCGTTCTTTATAATTTAGCTAAATATAATAATACACTAAATTTTAATTGAAAATAATACACTTTTACCTGTTCGATTCGAGTATCATAAAAGTTAAAAGTTACGTGGATTTGCTCATATACCTTATTTAAACATTATTTTAACCAAATTTTTAAAACATTCTTGATTTTTTTGCATACTTACAGTTACTCTGTAAACATTTGTCAGCTTTTTGCAGTCGTGTTGGTCATTCCACTCCCAATTAGGATATGGTGCTAATAGCGGTCCTGTTGGTCCCATTGTATCAGAAACAGTCGCTAACGTAGCTGGCACTCCCTTATTTCTCAATAGTGTCACGAAAACACGACCATCTTTAGCATTACAGAAAGAAAAAAATATTCTTTTTCATCCTAATTTCATAATTACGAAAACAGAAAAGTATGTAGACATTCTTAAAGGAAAACATTTAGAGTCATTCTGTTAAAAAATAAAATGCTTTCTGAACCTTGCGCCTTGTCTACATCCATGGGTAATGGTTTTGTAGAGTCATATCGGCCACTCTTAATAGCCTCTTCTTTTTGAGCATGTGAATTCCATAAAAAGTCAATAGATTTCCATTCGTAAATTGTTTTCAAAGGCGACGATAACGTTGTGCTCGTCATTAACAGCAAAAGAAGTAACGACCCCGTCATACTTGAATATTCGTCAGCTTTCCTGCAAAAATATGAAATTTCATCTTTGTTAGGAAGAGGTACATAATTACTACTAATTATCATTTACATTCATTATCATTAACAAAGAATAGTATAATAAAAGCGATAAAACTGTTCTAATTTTCAAATCACCTATTCGAAGTTTAAAATGTTGCCCTGTGAAAGGTTGGAAACTGGAACTCTCTTTCCATTTGCAGAATAACTAATTCCTTAAGTTATTCATTTAAATTGTGTTCAGAGTTAAACTCTATAAGATTCAGATGTTGAGGATATAAATAAAACATTTTGTACTGGTTGTTGAAGAAAAGTTAAGAACATTTCTAGTATCATACTAAAATTAATTAAAAGCTAAATAATTTAAAAAATGCTTTTCTTCACTTTTTACATTCTAGACATCATTATAGTTACTACCCAGTAATCAGACTTAGATGAAAGTGGATAACAAAATTATTCCGACTATTTCATTTTTTTTAATCGGTTAAAGTATATTAAAATGAATTTAGTTCTTAAGCATTGTAAAAATTAAGTGCACATTTGCTGACTAAATTCTATTTCGTCCCTTCGTTTAAAGTTTTAAGAGATTCTATATATTAATTAGACATTTTTCGTACAGAGTTCGAATTTTGGAAAATCGATTCAATCAATTTTAAAGACGGCCGAGTCAAAGGCTTTAAAAAAACAAGAAAGCTGTGACGTTAACATTAATTTCTCCCATATAGCATTAGTTTAAAATTTTTAGTTTCACTAACAAACGTAAATTAAAGATGACTGAATCGACTTTTCAAAATTCTGGCTCTGTAAGGGCAATTCTAATTACTATAGACGGTATTCTAGAAAATATCAAAGAAATTAATCCAGAACTGACTGAGAATTTTTGAAAATAAGTAATTTTTATTTATTTCCGAAAGTTCGCGATCAGTTCATAACTAATGTCTTTTGTATTTTCTCGGAAATCATGTATAATAATTAAAATTGCCATTACAGAGCCCAAATTTTGAAAAATCGATTCAGTCATTTGATATTTACGGTTTTTAGTAAAAATTCCTACCTTAGCCACTGAGCACTTAAGAACCGCCTTAAGGTGCTGTTAAATACCGACTCGCTGTTTTACTCAAATCTCGCTTTTACCGTCGCTAAATGTTCGTTAAAAAGCAGTATATTTCATAGAGAATTTACAATTAATTACTATTTTAAACCTATTTTAGGGATTTTTTATGAATGAACGACAAATTTTAACGAACACGTTTCAGAAATAATCCAAAATTCACAAAAATAAATTTTGTGGGTAACACCATGAACTGTAAGAGTAATACAGACATTTATTTTTTCAAATTCTTGCTCAATTTTTAATCGATTTCTCTTAAATTTGCCGTAGGTTCATAAAAATCGCGTACAATAGCTTTAAAATAGATCTGGACTGAAAAATGTAACTAGTTTTTGTGTAGTTTGTACATTTCAAGTGACGAATTTACGGCATCGACCTAGATGCTCTAGCTGCTCTTTGGCGACTAAACTCACTATAATTGTCCTTTGAGGAACATATGAATACTTGCTTATCTTAAGGTGGACCGGTACAAATAATTCTTTGATACAAAATTTCTACCGGCGTTCATCATGCCCTTAGAATTTTATGTTACATAATATTTTTTACCGCGTACTCAAAGCCCTCAATTCTAAATTTAATTATGACCATTTGAATAAGATTTTACAAAGCACGTATTCCATTTCATGTTATCCAATCACATCTCTTCAATATACCTGACATATACAGAAATTCATATTAATTACAGTAATTGAAGAAGCATTTTCCTCAAATTGATACGAAAACAAATAACAATAAAAATGTTATCTGCACATGGTACATTACGTAAATCTTCCTGTGAGTACCTTCGCTTTCTTTACATATTTTGGTATAATAATATTGTCCACGTTTAATATGTGACATTTTTAATTAACTATGTCGGTTCGTATATTTACGTGTCAACTGATATACCGCGTAGTTAAAATTTGTTAATCTTAAAGAATTTTATCTTAGAATTTAAAATTCACAAGGACCTTGAACGTCGAAATAAAAATCAAAGTTTATATCAACATTAATCTTTCTGGATCTAAAGAAAGTTTAATCGAAATTCGGTGACTAGTGCCATTAATGTAATTACACAAACAATACTGAACATTAAATGATCAAGAATTAAGACAAAGCCAAGTTTTGAACTTATAACCGAATGTTTATAAAAATAAGGGTATTATAACCATAAAGAATTTGTAGGGAAGTCAATATTTATTTACCAATATTTAGTAAAAATCTTTACTTCAAGGTAATTCGACGTTTTTTAACATACAAAATGTATTAATAAATTTTGACTTTTCATTTATACTGCATATTTATCCTCATTCATCTATTATTGTTTATTAAATGCAAATTATTCCTACCTTTTAATTCCGAAAAGCGTGAAGTTCAACCAAAGAAAAATATGATAACTGTCACTAATACATTACTGATGAGTTAAATAATCTTACTTTATTTGGAAGCATTACAAGAGGGGAGTTCTGAAATGCATTTATTGCGCATTGATTATTGTACCTGTACAAATATTATCAGCAGATAAATATTTAGGTACTAAAATGCATTGGTTATTCAGCATTTATGTGTAATTAATTGTATCACTATACGTTACTGATCAGTTAATGTGAATTTTTTAAAATTAATATAGTACAGGTTTGAAAAATATTATGGAAGTTAGATGAGATCATTGCATAACAACTTTTTGATTTTCATAACAAACTTTAACAACAAATGTCCAAAATTCAAAGAGATTATTTGTTAAAAATATTTAGAAATCAGGGAATAAGTTCTTTATTACTAAAACAAACCGAAATTCGAGAAGTCTATGGTATGAAAAGCTTCTAATACTATATCTTATTCTTAATATTCTACGATTTAAATTGTAACAAAAAATATATATGGAAAATATAAAAATGTATCAAAATTTATAGGACATAATTATGATTTCATTAGGTAACAATACAAAGTTTGTTTAAAATCGCACAGTGTACTTTTAACACGTAAATTAACATTGTTTACATTCTATTACGTAATATTTCTTTTCGTTAAGAGCTATAAACGATAAATGAGTCTTCCGAATCTTTAAAACAATACAGCACTTTAATTCTCAACACATTGGAGTATGCAGATGCAATTATTAATCGAAATTGAATTGAGAGTTATATAACTTTATGATAAACTAATTAGCGGAAATTAAAATGTTGCAATATTTTAAATCATTATTCATAAATTCTGTAACATTTTAATCGAAGTACATAAACCACCCCTAGGAGTTGCGATTGCTTATTTCCTGCAGTATAATTTAGATTCAAAGAAATTTGTTATTGAATGACTGAACGTTAACTATAGAAAAATATCAAATTTTAATTTCGAGCTGTATAGGGATAATTGATTTTATTGAGCATAAGTCGTGTAAAGAATTAACTAATTATCTGATAAGACGTCCTGTACGAGGAAATCTTTCCAGAATAATAAAGAAATCATGAGTGCATTCGTCACTAGTAATTAAATCTACAAGATTATTTTTACACCTCGTGGAAACACTGTTAATTCATTAATTCAAAACGTATACAGATAATTTACTATAATTCTTAACAACTATGTCGTCAATTTTAATTTGATTGGCAGAAAAACAATGTAGAAAAAAGAATCATAACATTGTCAAAAACGTATCGAGTAAATTAACAATGGACAAATCAGATCGTTTACGGAAAAATCCTTTTTCATACAGTGCTGCTTTACACAATTTTAGATTGTTTAAATGAACTTTACTCACACTTACATAAGTAAATAGTGTTCGATGCAAGTGCGAAATTTTTTTTGTACCAATGAGAATTCGCACCCCTCACAATCGTAGAAAAAAACATTTACGCACTTGTATCGAAAACTATTATTTTTGCTCTAGATACATTTTTGTATTCTCTAAGCTAATGGTAATAAATAGTTAATTCACTAAATACTTACCTTCGCGAAAAACAACCCAATAAGAGAAACATATCTTTCAGTCCATCATAGATATCTTGAAATTTTTGAAAAGGCATATATAAAAAAAATATATATACATATATATTTTAAAATTGCCGTAATTTTCAGGGTTTCAACTCCAGTTTATATTATTAATTTAGTATTAAAAAATTATCCTTATTATTTACTTTAAGATTTAAAAAGAATTGATGTAATAAATCGGAATTTTAATAGTTAAAAATTAGCTTTTATTTTGCACACTGTAGCATGAGGTTCAGAACCTACAATGTTCTTTGACCCTTCTGCACTTTTTTATGTACAGAAAATACGTCAGGTAACATTTTATTTAGGATTATCCATTACGTTGACATCACCGTCTAGAACTTTTAGATGCAACTGCAAAAGAGAAAAACGCTCGAAAAACTATTTTAATATAACTAATTGAAGCTCCTGATAAGAAGTTAAGACCTTTGTGCAGATAATCAATTCATCGCTTGTAGTTCAGATCGCTATACGAATGTTTGGACTGTTACGACCATCTAATTTATTTGTTAATCAAACCAAATAATTTGGTCGATGTTCAGTTTTAAATCATATGGTAGATTTTGATGTTCATATAATTAATGTGCGAGTAAGTTCTCATTACCTCGAATTACCCGGAACTAAAACGGTTCCAAATAACCACATTTTTTGTCAACTTTATGGGGGGCCAAAGTGTTGTGTTTATTATTTTCGTTGATTCTAAATCTGGCGTCAGTTTTCCGAAATTTCTGTATAGCTGCATAAGTGGCTATTGTTACGCCCATTTTGTAGGCAATTAGATGTCGCGTCGTCTTCTCGTTAGGCAGATAACAATGAAAAATAACATATGTTAATGAATTCATGGTAAACTTCATCCTCATTTATAAAACCAATTCTGAAATTTTATATGTTTTACTTTAGTGAATCTGAAAGAGTGGATACTCAAGTTTAATTTAAGCTTGGAACTAAAAATATTGTATAGTTTCCTGTTTATGAAAAAAAAGTACGAATATACTTGTGGTCGGGCATACGGACTTTGGACAAGTTAATTCCGTTTTGGGCGTTACAGGGTTACTTCTAGAACTGACAAATTAATCAGTGGTCACAACTAATTTAAAGCCTGGAGCTCAGGTTACTTAAACCTTGACGCCTTATGTACTGTTCGTATAACAATTAACCTCTAGAGTGCCAATGACGCACATATGCCCAGAAAACAGTCGTGCCATTTCTGTCTCATGGAGTATCCGTGCGCATTTGAAAAAAAAACATGTTTACACTTTATCGAATCGACTGTAATTTGTTAAATAATGGTTTTTAAACTCATCAAATACGACTTTGAAGTCGGATTTTCAAAATTAAAAATAGTGGACCCAATATATAGCGGAAGCAAGTTCGAAAAATGGTTTGATTTCTACAAAAATTTGTATCTCTAGCTGTCTTTAATCGCGAATTTAGAATTTGAGTCCCGATTCAAAGTACATTTGGATATATTCTGACGAATAAAAATTCATTAGACTATTTGTAACAAATTATCAATTGTTAAGAAGGAAAAGATTTTTTTTAGTTTTTATATCCCGCTCTATATCGAACCCAAAGTCACCAAGAATCGAGGACCTGGTGGTTTTTTAATTTTTTTTTTTACTTTTGTATTTTTTAAAGTTTTTGGTGCTTTTGATTATTTTTATTTTCATTATAATTTCATTCTTTTGTTTTTGTTATCCATATCTATATTTTTTTCTTTCGTTCTTTGTATCTTTAGGACTTTTGTATTAACCCTATTTTAAGGCCTTTTCATGGGTCAAATATGTCCTACCGTTTGAAAGTGCTTACTGTTGTGCAATTTATAGAGTACAATTTGAATTTTCTCTGGGTCGAAAACGACCCTGGCGTCGGGATTAATGGTTAAATTTATAGTCTCCAGTTATGGGGTTGAAATTTTAAAAATTATTATATCTCGAAAACGCTGCAAAATCTGAGAAAATGTTTGGAGGTTCTAAAGGGGGGTTGAGCTAATCCCGATTTACGTCCTCGCACTCACTTTTTGCAATAATTTCAACATTTTAACAATTTTAATTTATTTAAACACAACTTTTTTAGAAGGTTCATAAGAATATATCCATGCGCAGTAATGAAATACACCTCTTAGACATGCACAGTAATGAAATACAGCTCGTAGGTATGCGCAGTAGTGAAATACGACAGTTACGCATGCGCAGTTGTGAAATACAACTCTCAGGAATGCGCACTAGTTGCATACGACAATTTTGACTGTGCTCTACTGACATAAGACGTTTCGGGTTTTGCCTAGCGCGGGATATATAGACAAAATTTTTTACATATTTTACGATAACTTACCATAAATGGTTTGCTAAATTTGTATTCCTCATAATATATCAGAGCTTCAGATACTAGACAAGACTCAAATTCTACATTCACGATCACGGACATCTAGAGTTACAATTTTTTGTTTAATTAACCCATTTTTCGAATTTGCGTACACCACATCGGATCCGCCATTTTCAATTTCTGAAATCCAGTAGTATTCTATACAGTGACAGAAAAAAGTTACGGAATGGTGATATATCTCAACGGGTGTGAATTTTCGGGGAAATGTTTCAGATAAAGTTTAAGGATTTCTCTCCGGCTATTCAATGGTACCACTGAAATTCACCTTGAGCCTTGACGATTATTTCAAGGTCAAGTTAATTTTTTTAAATGGGAACCCCTATTATTTTATGGATTCGCCAAAAGCGGAAAATTTTACGCCTGAATATGAAATAACCGATATTTTTATGAAGGTCGTTTCAATATCAAACTTAAAGTTTCCAGTAACGAGGAATTTCCTCAGCGGGAGTGCATTTTCGGGGAAAATATTTCTAAGAAAGTTTAAGGATTTCTTCCGGGCTATTCATTGGTACCATTGAAATTGGCCTTGAACACGACCTTGACAGTTATTTCAAGGTCAAGATTATTTTTTTAAATGGTAACCCGCATTTTTTTCATGGATTCGCAAATAGCGGGAAATTTTACGACCGAATATGATATAACCGATATTTTTATCATGGTCATTTCAAGGTGAAACTTAAATGTTCCTGTAACGGCGAATTATCTCAGCGAGAGTACACTTTCCGGGAAAATGTTACAGATAAAAGTTTAAGGATTTTTCCCTATCCATTTAATGGTTATTTTAATGGTACTATTGAATAGTCGGGGAGAAATCCTTAAACTTTTGTCGGATATATCACCGCTCCGGAAGCTGTTCGTATCACTGTACAAGAATATGCATCATCTTCAATAACTGAAACAATTTGTTACCGTAACATTTTCGACTAAGAACTTCGCTCCTATACTTAAAATCGGTCATTTTATTGATTTTACCCCTCTTCTTTCGCTCTTTTACCCACCAAAACCAAGCAATATCAAATAGAATATGTGCGTAGTGCGATATAGAAGAAAATGCGTCATCTTAAATTACCCTAACAAGTGATTTATTTTATTGCTTCCAACATTTTGCACTGTTGGTCACTAACTGGTACCCGACCAGTAATGCATACTGGAACATTTATTTCTATTGTTCTCGGGAGAAAGAATTGAGCAACAAATTCCTATGCCTTTTCATTTTCATTTTCATTTGGATGTCGCAGAAAAATGTCTTGTAATATATGTGAATACCGCTTTATTATGTTTTCGGGTGCGTTCTACAAGGTGCCGCGGTCGGATTTCATTTTTGTTGACATACGAAACCAATAGCATAAACTGTTGAAACTTAAAAAATTGTACAGTAGATTATAATGAAAATTCAAAATGGCGGCTTGAAAATTGACGATAACTTTGTAAAAATTTGCAATTTTCAAGTATGTTGGTTCAAACGTTATCATTCAACTTCAACTAAACTTATCAAACGTGTTCTTTCAAAATTCAAAATGGCGGATCCAATATGGAGGACCAAGGTAATAACATTTGTAGCGAATTTCATGAAACTTAGTATAAATGTGTTTTTCGGGTTGCTGATTACGAAACTGGCCATGGTTTTTCAAAATTCAAAATAATAAACCCCCGTCAATACTACTCAGAAATCGTCATATGACGATCAGAAGAGTGGTTTAGTTGTCGCGGCTGACTGTCGAATACTAATGTACTTCTAATGAATACGAATTAACTATGTAACTACTTAAGTAATACTGGTTTTTCGATGCGGTATTGTTCAAACTATTATATAGAATTAAATATGAGCATAGTTAAGCGATATTCGAAGTTACTAGACCATCAATCATCAGTACGGGCTTACGGAACAAATTTTATTATTCCGGTCTTGTGATGAAAAAATTGATTACTAGACATTGGCATATAAATATAATAAATTTAGAAGGAACGGAATAGAGAAGTCTTCAATATTTTTGTATTACTGGGAACTTTATTACTTTTTAACTAGATGTACCGAGAAAGTACCATAGCGCCATATACACAATCACACATGCACATTTACATCATTTCTATTAAGCATTTCGTCATTGTGTGTCTAATTTTTACCAGGGAAAATTTGGTTTATATCCACAAGTAGGTGCTGACTTTTGCCTTTCTGTGTACATTATAAAGGCGTTTTTCAAGTATCTCGGCATACCACACGATGTACCCGCAATAAGGTCTTGCACCGTACTCCTCAATACTCTAAAGTTTACTTCGTTGTAGTTCATGGTTCCTCTATCGAACTTTTGGAAACGGTTTGTCAACATCCACATTTCTTCCGGACGGTGCGGTTCTTTAACGATCTTTAAACCACCAGCGAATTGTAAACGTGTCGGATCTCTTGCCGCAATATTCTGAAAAATAAAAAGATGTATTATTACCCTCATATTTTATGGCTTGTTTCTTTACTGCCTAAGTATTTTATCCCATGCAGTTACTTAACGCTCCAACTTAACTATTTTCATATTTCGCTGAAGTACAGCTAGTCCAAAACTAGTTTCTAAGGCGACATTAATTATCATATCAAGTAGTAATTATAGCACCTTGTCAAATATGCCAGAAGTACCAGCATTATTAAAGTGAACAAAAAAAAAAGTTTATAGGTAGCAGAGTAAACAAGTACATTACAATATGTTCTTACAATGTTTTGCTTTCTCATTGGAGTATAACGATTCCAGCATCCGATTGCGATTTCCGTTGACAATCCGAAAAAGACTGTTCCCTCGGATGAAACTGTAAGAGCAATAGCTTGACTAGGGAGTATATTGGGTGAGCCCGTGACCTGTAGATTCTGACCATCAGTTGTTTTGGCAATTACTTGTGATGGAGCCATGTACAATGCTGCTGAAGACATAGCTCTGAATACCAAATTACGTGGTTCGTTTTCATAAGTAGCTGGTGTCAATGCCATTCCTACAATACCACCACGCATAGTAATGGTTTCATCAGCAATTGTAAAATTAACGTATGCTTCATCGAGTTGGAACGCTGGTCCTTCTAAGCGCGTGAAAGTATTGCCGTTGTAAACTATTAGTGAATTTCCGGCGACGTCGGACATAAATACCTGTAAATATTTGCATTTAGTTACTGTACATAAAATTTGCTGACCACTATGCAATTGAGTTTGTTAACCTTACCGTTGTACGTTCGCAGCAAGGTCCGTCAGTTTCAACAACTGGTGATACCAATAGACCTTGACCAGCTGGATTTGTGGCTATGTTTTTGGGGATTGCAATTCGTTGGATAACTTTGTCAGTGTTGAGGTCAATCACGAACATTTGGGCAGGACAGGACTTTTCTAGTCCTGTATCACCGTTGTCCAACACCCATAATCTGTTGCATTTGTCAATCTATAACAATTTGAAATTTCTATTTAATTTTTTCTATAGGAAATAGTGTAATTCAGTCTTCAAGTCGTGAGGTAACAGTTGGGTTATGAAGAAGATGTAAGTATCAACCGCATGTTCTTGTGTTAGAAAAAACGTTTTTACCACATCTTGTAGTAATGTAAAAAATTGTTATTAAATTTCACCATTTGATCGAAATTCTAAATCTAAATTTATTTAAATTAATGATAATATTTCATCACAATCTTTTGATAGAATAATCACTTTTTACTAACGAAAATAGAATACTTACAACAGTTCTGTAAACATTGGAAATTTTGTCGCAATCGCCATTTTTATTCCAACTCCAACTGGGATATGGCATCAGCAAAGGGCCTCCTGGACCCATTTGGTTTGAAACAGTTGCTAAGGTTGCAGGAACACCTTTCTCTCTAACGATTGAAATAAATACACGTCCATCTACCAAAACCCAATATTTAAATAAATTTCTTATTTATATTGAACCGAAGCGATGGTAAAATATTAGAAATTGTAAAAGATAAAAAGAATCCTGTTGGAAGAGACAGTAATATCTGCTGCATCATGTTCAGATACGTTACACAAAAGTGCAATATTCTTTATTATATTATCGATACATTCAACATTTTTTGAAGTTATCCTAAATTAAGTCACACTAATTGAATTCGGTTTATTTATATTGAAAAAGTCCACGATTAGATCTAATGAAATAGCTAATAAGAAATTTTACCCTTTGCTCGATCAACATCCATAGGCAGTACACGAGTAAAATTATATTCGCCATTTTTTATTGCTTCTTCTCGATGTTCCTTTGATGGCCAGACAAAGTCGACGTATTTCCATTGATACAATGTTTCAAGATTTGTGGCTGCCAATGTTGCCGTGATAAAAAGAGACACTCCCAGTAATGACCTCATTGCAATTTACTGAAATGATACATTTTGATAAAAATAGTAGTTCACCATATTTATAGTTTTAATTTGGACGAATTACAGCAGTTTCATAATATAATTTTGCACATTACTTAATTATTGAACCATAATATTTTATGATGTGGCCATACATATTGTGTAATCAATCATTCAAATTTTTTAATGGCATCCATGCTACCAAAAATGTGAATCAATGGATACTCAAACTATCAAAAGTAAAATTTCACAGAATGCATAGAAAAATTCACAATTTGCGTAAAATATATATTTTTTTATATTGTTTTCAAACATTATGTAATTTGAAAAAATACTTTTCTTCATTGAAACTGCGAAATGCAATGTGACCATGAATAAAATATTTTTAAAAATAAATATGGCAATGAGTTAAATGTCAAAATAACCAATAATGTATTAGGTATTAACTAAATAATAGTTTAGCAATCGTAAGCTAATCTCATGACGATTAATACCATACAAAAAATTGGTTTCGTATGCGTATCATAAATAATTGACTAGAATGAAAAAATATTTGTTCGGAACATAAAAATATTTATCAAATTATGTTTACTTTTACTTGTGACTATAGTAAAATAAGTATCTACTTGAATATCGATTATTTATATTGCGTATATCGTTACTGTTGGAATAACTAAACTCTAAAAAATAAAATCTTGAAATAAAATCTTTGAATCAGATTTAAAACGGAAATTCGATTTTTAACAATACCTAATATTAAATACCTATAATTATTTTAATGAAAATGCTTAATACTGACTCCCTAGTCCGATGTCTGATATAAATAAATTAATTTCTTCAAGAGAACTGTTATTAAAAGCCTCTAGAAGAACCCCTTTTATTTGTTTATTGTTTATTTTAACCACGTAATTTGCAGAAGCGTACAAATATTATTTGGGGATAAATGGCGCTGATAAGTAATTAATTGTATTGTAATTACTTATGCTGGGTTACTATAACCCCTTTTATACGTGTTTAGAAGTATATGAAATAATATTAAAAAACCTATTGTGCCACATTTTCCTATATTCACTTTAAGCAAATCTCCGTATGATAACATTTTGAAATACATATATTTGATAAAATACTATTTTATACGAATTATAACGAATTAAAATAACAGAAAAACATTTAATGCTTATTTAATGATAATATCACGATAAGCATCAATACGCGTTGCATTATTTTGCGCACTTACGAAAAATATTTTGTTACAAGAAACCTTGATTACATGAATGATAAAAAGATTCATCACACTCACAAATATACAGTGTTGAAATAAACAAAAGAGACGATACCAATTACTGTGCTTTCATGCCAAAATGTCAAGAAACTCTAACAAGATAAAGCAGACAGTTTTAAAATATCATTTTATTTTCAAATTGTTCAACATTAATTGTAAGCATTCGAGTTTAATCACATCTTTATGAACGTAATTAATTCCTGACCCACACTAAATAAATTGTATAAGTTAACAAAAATAGTCTAACAATTGACGAAAAGTTTTGGTGATTTTCCGTAATAAAATTTCTTCTAAATGACACGGAATTATGATTCCCTTAAATAATTGTTCCTGTGGGAAATAGTTATTTCCGTCCGGTGGACGAAAGTGCGCCTTTACGCCCGGTGACGATCGACGTGTATTACCGATGGTCGAAAAGTTTTACGCCCTACGTACGAATATTATTTTTCGTCATATGTAGGCGGAAATACTAATCTAATGAAATTCAATTTTTTTTGCTCATGTTTTTCATTATATCGTATCTCCAGAACTTTTAAACTTTAGGTTGTCGTACATTATGATCCGTTAAAGATTGACAGCAGAATTTTGAAAGATCATAATTTAATAAACCTTTGTGCACTTTTAATATATCATGTGTTTAATAATGACTGTAATAATGTAGAAACCGATGAGTGTATGTGAAACTAGCAAATTCATTGAAACTGTGCGAAAAAGAATTTTTTCTAGTGGGTGACAAGGTTTGTTTTTTCAATTTAAACACCATAACTTTTTTAACGAAGAACTCCATTCCTTGCAGCTTATAACATAAGTAGTTGGAGATATAAGTAAATACAAATGCCTTGATACAAGGATGTGCCACACGTAGAAATTAAATTATACACTTTCAAACTTGGGGGACAACTTTTTTTTAAATTTTACAAATTAGCCTTCAACCTGGAATAACTTTTTTAACAAAAATGTCTACACAATCATACAACGAGGTTACATTACTTATACAATAAGAAGTAATTTTAACCTTATATGAATGTGTGTCACCTATACATAGGGAGTACGGTGACTTCAAAAGTTATGTTTCCAAGCGTAACTCAGTACAAAAAACCATATATTTAAATAGCACATGTTGAATTTAGCTTACAAATATTTTTAAATCGGCGTAATTTCTTCTTATACATTATCAAAATATACAGGGAAATCGTTAACTTTTGCACTAACCATAAAATGTGTATACGTAATGAAATGTACGAGCTCCTATTCGTGACACATTATGCTTCTTAAAGAAAATAAAGTAATAAATTAACAGATTTACTTGAAACTTATTACGTAGAGGTTTGTGAACCTGGTGTCGTCGGTTATAAATTAAAAATGGCAAATCCAATATGGTGGATTACGAATTTGATGACACTTTTATGAATTTGAAATGATAAATCCAATCTGACGAACGAAATATTTTAAAGATCTTTAGATTTTAATATACGTTCATATGTGAGAATTATTGTGATCTTTAACTACTAATTTTGCAATAAGTACTTACACAAAGTAACTTTTTAAATCGCCTTTCATGCAATGTTTCTAAATGCTTGACCAGTCCTCCGTGTACGTATTTTGCAATGTCGACAAAAGGTTGGAATTTAAGTTTGAAAAAAATGTCACAGGAAAAAGAAAAAAAAATAGAAATTGAAAAATATAATGTACTGCAAACAAAACAACAAAGAAAGGATGTTCGTCGTAATTCTAAAAAAAATGGTTGTACTAAAAAAACTCGTTCCTCAATACGAATTTGAACTTTGTATTAAGGAGGTGCATTTGCGTTTTTATTTTGGGTTGGCATGTTTGCACTTTTCGAATAAAATGAATTACAATGATTTTAACAATAGTCAAATTATTAAACATCAGCTTCGTTATCAGCCATCCCAAAAACCCCCAGATATTAATTTTTATGAAATTCCAATAATGTTTTAAAAATTAGTTTGCCATATTGGATCCGCCATTTTAAATATTAAAATTTTAACTTCAAATTCGTAATCAGCGATAATATACCAACTTGTACTAATATCTAGCCGTAGAAAAAGTGTATGTATGCATGTGTGCATTTAGCAACAACTTTTATCGTAAGAAACTAGTGCGAAGGTGTGTTAACAAGGTGCAAAATATTTCCTATTATCTAGGCAATATCGAAAACAAAACTAGTTTCAACAATGTGCCTTAAAAAAAATTTAGTTTTACAATACCTACAAATTTAAAAGTTCTATCTTATTGTAATAATGCAATTTTTCATTTTCTAACCATAGTTTCCGTTAATGACAGAAATTTGTCTGCTCGACCAAAGGAAGGAAAAGAGTTGGATTATTTTTTGGTTTTCGAAAACCATCTTTTATTGAAATTTTTTCAATTTATGTTTCGCTGTTTACCTGATAGCTTTTGTTTCCACTTGCTTGTATCTTTAGCTCCCATACGTGACCATATCATATTCCTTTAAGATGGTGCGTTGTTCCGGTCTGCAATCTTTTAAAAAATATTTACGTCAGCACTTCATATAGTAATAGTTTTCCGAAGAAATGAATGTAACAAAAGAAAAGGTATGCTTCCAACATAATAAAATTAATGAAATGTTTAAATTTGTCTTCGGATTCGCTGCATCTAATAAAATCCAAATGAGTCATATTTAATTTTCTATTGTAAATTTATACGATTTTTGTAATACAGATTGTCATCAATGATTTCAAAATCACTCGAACAGTCAATTTCACCCGATACGACTCCTTTTTGTTTACATTTTCTTCCCTATATAGAAATCGACAATTTAAAAATTCGCACATTTTCGATATTGATTCATAATTAACGACCTCAAATCCCCCACCCCCTTCAAATACCCAGTTTCATTCGATTCCACCCACTTCTCGACTTAGTCAGATATGATGAAATGGTAATTTTGAAATTAACGCACCATGCGTACAGGATTTGTAATGAGCGACTCTAAAAACCTACAAGTGAAGAGTTTCATATGATTCGCCAAACTTGTTAACTTTCTATCACATAGAATACACCATTTTGTATTTTGAAATGTGGAATCCAGATTCTTAAACGCAAACATCCAAAATCCAGTAAACATTTTGGTCCGATTCGACAGATTACTCGTATTTTAGACCGCCCTATTATATCCACCGTTTTAAATTTTGAAATGTTGAATGTAAATTCGAAATGATCGACCCCAAAAACCCCGGGTAACCAGCTTCATCAGATTCGACTTATTTTTCGATTTTTAAGCCGCCATATTAGATCCACCATTTTAAATTTTGAAATTCTGGTTGGGATTCGTAAACTGAGACCCAAAAAATTCACGAGTAATCAGTTTCATCGGATTATTTAATTCGAATATTCGTAGGTTTCATCAAAACGTATTGAGGGACGAAGAAAACAAAATCTAACAGCTATATAAAGAACAGGCACATAATAATATTACGTAGAATATATTGATTGTGATACTGTAAAACGGAAAAAAAATTGAGAGGAAAAAACGATGGGGTTTTTAGTAAATTGAATATTAAGCTTTTCACAATAATCTGACCCTTGGAACTTTTAAACCAAAAGGGTAAAATACGTTCAAAATGTAATATATTCATATTGATACATGTAGTTTACAAAACATTTACAATTAATCTTAAGCACCTATTTACATCATTAATAATATGTTTGTACATTGCAGACTATATTGTGTTAAAAATATAAATAAATAAAATAAATCCTAAAAATGTTTATGAACTATCATTTTCTAAAATGCATCTTTTTAATTATACATCCTAGTAAAACAATGACGCAAAATTTAATGCATCTTAAAATTATAAGAGTGGTCCATTTGTTGATTATGACAGTTAGTACCACTAAGAAGTTCGTTAACTGGGTTTCTCATTAACCTGAAATTCGTGTCGTTATAATTCATTGTGTTGGTCATGAGTTTTTGGAATCGATTAGTAAGAACCCATAAATCTTCAGGTGATTTAGGCGATGCTCGCGTGACTCTTAGCCCGCTTGCGAATTGTAAACTGTTCTTATCAACCGCTACTATGCCCTGCAATTAAAATATTTAATTGATGACCATATTTGGAAAATATTCTATAAATTATGTTTTAAATTATGATTACTTACGATATTTGATTTAGCCAACATGGAGAACCTATTCCAGCAACCAAGTGCCATTTCTGACATCAAACCAAAGAAAACTGTACCTTTTTCGGTAACCGCCAATGCAGCGACTTGGCTGGGAAAAATATTATGTGATCCATAAAACACCAAATCATCCCCATTATTGCTTTTTAGAAGCTTCGATACTGACGTCATGTATAATCCTACAGAAGCCATAGGTCTAAAAATCAACATGCTGGGATCGTTGGCTGTTAATCCTCGGGACACAACCATTCCTGTGACTCCATCTTCTAATACAAATGAAGAACCGTCAATAGTGTAAGTGATGTTTGAACCCACTGCCTTAAAGAACGAATTTTCCAGTCGTGTCAATTTTGAACCATCCCATATGATCAATCCAAATCCATAAACGTCCGACATGATTACCTGTTACAAAGTACATAGGGAGACTGGGGTTAGTTGGCGGTAAAAGTGTTAATATATTTCTATAAAATGGTATACAGTATAATTCAATGAATATAATATACCATTTTGAAGGTATAAAGTCTCGCAATAAAATGCCTTTTGTAATATTTCATAAATATTGTTAAAAAGAGAGAAAATTACCAAATAATCGGTAAGTTCAAAACCGCCAATATAGTGTACACACGTGGGGCACATTGGCGGGTGCAATGGGGCTAATTGGCGGTTGATAAAAACTTGTGTTTTATTGAATAAGTGAATTCATAATAGTTCGGCAAGATGTAATAAGTAAATCAAATCTCTGGCTTTCTCTTAATTTCCATTCTTACAATAAAAATACGTTAACGAAGATGTTTTTTGTATGAGTACCGCCACTCTCTTGTGGCTATTGTCGACTATCCATACCTTTATAAGTAAAACATATATTTCGCACTTTTACACAAAAATCATTTTTATAGTATATTATATATTATTATTTGTCATTACTTTCATCCATTGAACAATATTTTTGAACAATTTTTGTATAAAATTAATATATAACTATTTTCTTAAATGTTTCTTTATAATTTAGTATTTTTTCTGTCGCCTCTTTACCTGCTGTATTAGTTTCGAACCATTCTCTGTAATAAGAATATATTTTACATGCAATACTGACACCGCCAATGTGCCCCACGCAAAACCCGCCAACCTGCCCTATCCCGAGTTTATAAGTTAAAACGTAATTTTCGTAATGATACATACAAATATTACAATATTTCTCACAGTGGTTTTATGCAGTGAAAGTAGAGGAAGCTAAGTGTATAAATACTTACTCTGATATCGATCGCAACACAGAGAAAAACGCTTATCTAATTGAAAATAAATAGTTATAATTCGTATGCCAAATCAATCAATCCGAACTATAACCAAATTTAGTTCGATAAACAAGGCGTTACTATAGAAACGCGATGAAGCTGGGCACAATGAATATATTATATGATGCATAGAATTTTCTAAAGTGCAGAATTCGAGAAAAGTGCTAACCGCAAATGTGCCCCAACCGCCAATTAACCCCAGTCTCCCCTACGATGTTTAGAAAAAGGTTTTCGTTTTTCATAATAGAGAATCCTGTAAATATATTACAACAGAAAAACATAAAACATTTATTATACATTATGCTACAAGAGTGCGAGAGTTTTCCACTAAGTGCTACGTTGTTCTTCCCACAGTGTGAAAACCTGCTCTCGAGTGGCAAACATTATTTCCCCCGACTTTACTAGAGCAATTTTGTTAATTCTCCTGTAAAAGCGGAGCTTCATAAACAATAAATGTAGCGGCTGTAAGGAAGGTTTGTCATATTAAGTTTCATCGGAATTGGAAGTAGAGTAACTGAGTCGTGACTTGCATATTGTCAGACGTATTTAGCTTGATGTATGTCATAATATTGCGTATGAAAATACTGTTTTTTTAAATTTGTTTCAATGTCGATCTCCTATATCGATAAAAATTGAAACAACTCGATAAAGCATGCGTCCAGTAGAACTAAGAACAATTTTAAAAAATCGATAGATGAGTGCGGGTCGAAAAATCGACAGTCAAATGAACGACATATATAAGAAAATAGACACATCGACAGGCGAACACTTTTTTTGAAGTGTCGCTTTTTTTACTATTGGCTTTTCGATTGTCAGTTTCTTGACCTGTCGGTTTTTGGACCCAACCCCAATTAAGGAAGATTGAGTAAAATGAAGAGAAATAAAAAACGATCCATGATGAAGAAAGCTTACGCGTAGAGTCTCGGAAGGAATCGGCTATTTTCCCCTTGTCTTGCAAAATATACTTAACCCTGGCAGGAGTGTATTATACTATTAAACAATTACACAGGACCACAAAAAAAATTGTTTCGAGATCACTTAGATCAGAAATAGTGGATCTTATAGATTTTTAGCCGCTGAAAACAAATCCGTTATTCGATTTCGTGCATCACGTCAGGATTTCAAGATATCTGATCCGAAAAATATTCAAAAATATACTTTTTGGCAATTTAAGATTAGGATATGTGAAAAATCTGAAACGATGAGTTAACTTGCACGAAGAATTCGTTTTCAGCGACCAAAAATCTATAATTCTCCACTTCTGATTCAAGTTGCGTAAAAAAAAATTCGCGGTCTTGGGTTACACAGAACCAACAAATTTTTGTGTTGCGAGATAACTTGAATCGAAGGTAGTGGATCCTATAGATTTTTGGCCGCTGACAACAAATTTGTTACCCCAATTGACCCATCACGACAGGATTTCAAGATATCTGTTCCGAAAAATAGCCAAAAGTATCCTTTTTGGCAGTTTGAGGTTAGGTTAGGATATGTAAATATCTAATTGTAAGTGGAGTACCTCCGATTTAAGTTATCTACCCTAAAAGACTGTTTTCGGTCCTGTGCAATTAATCACTGAAGGTACTTCTAAAAAAAAAATAACACAAGACCGTAACATTTTTTTTTTAATACAACTTGAATCAGAAGTGGAGGATCTTATAGATTTTTGGTCGCTAAAAACGAATTCTTCGTCCAAGTTAACTCTTCGTTTCAGATTTTTCACATATCTTAAGATCCTGACGTGATGATCCAAATCGAATAACGGATTCGTTTTCAGCGGCCAAATATCTGTAAGACCCACAATTTCTGATTCAAGTGATATCGAAACCAGTTTGTTTTTGGTCCTGTGTTATTGTCATGTCGCTCATTATTACATTTTTCGTGGTCATTTATTTTGAAACTGAAACAGAACTTGCTTGATATAATACTGATATAAAAATGTGCAATAGTGACTGGAAAAACAGAAACTTGAGTACCTGTTTTCTCCTAAATGTACAGGGGTGATATTCACATAGAAAATCAGCAGCTGTACATGTTAAAAGGATAAATTACCGAATTCTAGGCTATTTTACGCCCCTACACTGTTAAAAATTTCTGTAGCAATTTCCTGAAAAAATAACTGAAGTTCTTTATCGTTACGGTTTCAGAATTTTACGAAACAGAATTTAGTAATTTTCTGAAATATTTTGATAATTTTCTGAAATTTTTTCGTAATTTTTTGAAAATGTTTCTTGATTTTGTTTCGCAAAATTCTGAAACGGTACCAGTAAAAAACTTCAGTTACTATTTATAAAAATTCGTAGAGAAATTTCTAACAGTGTACAATTCTACAGAATAAATCCAAAAAATCCAAGACTGTTCAGAAATTAGTCAGCTTTCGTTTGAATCTGGTCTCTATTTTTATTTTTACGCGTACTTAGAGATAAAGTCAGAATCGAAACATCAATATTTTCCCACATAAACCAAATGCTACATTTCAGGAGCTTTGCGTAAGCTTTATCGAATTTAATCGATATTTACGGAGAGACAAAATATTTTCTATTTTTTTATCTATATATATATATATATACAGGGTCATCGAAAAGTATCGGACCCCCCTAATATCTTCAGTTAGAATGCACTTAGGAGAAAATGTCCAATAGCAAAGTTGTATGGTTTCAAGCGGGGAGTAAGATGATGACCTTGACTTTGACCTTGACCATGTCCTTCAAGGTCATTTCAAGGTCAATCTTATTTTTTTAAATAGAACCCCCTAAATTTTATTGCATATTCTTATAGCTTATCTCGAGAGCTTTCCAAAACACTATAATAAAATATTTTTTTATTAAGTACTTTTTGAGTTATAAAGGTTTGAAGTTAACAATTTGTTAAAATGCATTCTTACTGAAAATATTAGGGGGATCCGATTAATGTATTTTCTTTAAACCAATTAATTGGTCTCATTATTCCGCGCACAAAAGTATTAAGGTTATGATTACTGAAAACTAAATAATATTTTACAAGATATTCTACATTTTGTGTCAAAAAATTGTTAACTTCAAACCTTTATAACTCAAAAAGTACTTAATACAAAAATATTTTATTATAGTGTTTTGGAAAGCTCTCGAGATAAGCTATAAGAATATGCAATAAAATGTAGGGGGTTCTATTTAAAAAAATAAGATTGACCTTGAAATGATCTTGAAGGACATGGTCAAGGTCAAAGTCAAGGTCATCATCTTACTCCCCGCTTGAAACCATACAACTTTGCTATTGGACATTTTCTCCTAAGTGCATTCTAACTGAAGATATTAGGGGGGTCCGATACTTTTCGATGACCCTGTATATATATATATATATATATATCATTTTAGGATTACATTTCTCCATAAGAGTTAAATTTAACGGTTTAATCGTTGATCATCAGCCTCCTGAAGAGGGATCAGCAGGATCCCAAACGTTGAGATTGATTCCGACTTTTTTGCCTTTTCTTCTCTGTTATTGATAAATTTTTCTTTTCATTGACAACTTTGTTATCTTATTGAGAGAGACTTTAACAACTTTGTAGGTCATAAGCCAGATAGTTTGCGTAATTATTTAAACTAGCAGTAACAAACGTTGGTTTGTTTGTTCTGGATTTATTTGTTTTTTTGTTGCATTCACAACTTTTCTGCTTAGTACTTTTACATAGTGAGCTCTAACCACATTCGGAGATTGTAAAATATTAAATATATATAATATACAGATATATATATATATATATATATATATATATATATATATATATATATATATATAAGAGATCGATATGAAGATCAAGAGAGATAATCAACGATTGAGAGAGATATAAAAGAACAACAGAGATCTTACTATAAAGAAGTTTGAGAAATATAAATAATTTCGAAAGGAATCGATAGAGATCAAGCAATTTTGATAGGGGCCAAAAAAGATCAAGAAAGATCAGGAATGTGGAGGGCGATCCAGATAGAACAAAAAATCGTCAGAGGGATTCTAAACATGTAAAAATTATCGAGAAAGATAAAAAAGATCCAGAAAGATTTAGAGATCGAGCAAAATGAGAGAGATCAAGAGAGACTCTGAAAGATCAGGGGAGTTCCAGAGGATCGAAAAAGATTGAACAGAAATCAATTTCTTTTAGATATAAGAGATATGTCAAACCACCACTTCAGAGGCTCAATGAAATACAGATATTGATGAATAAATAATTGTTACAAAACAAAACCGTCTTACTGTTGTTTTCGTACAAAGTGGTCCTTCAGTCATTACGACCGGCGTTATCAGCATGCCATCTCCAGTTTTATTTGCTGCCTTGTCATCCGGAATGATTATTCTCTCAATAAGTTCATCAGTTAAAAGATCAAACGCTAACAGTTGCGGTGGACATATACGTGTTTCATCGACGTAGCCATTATCCAAGACCCAAAGCCTATTGCATTTATCAATCTGTTGTGGATAAATTGTTTATGAAATTTGATTTAAAAAAAAATCTGTAATATTCATTATAAAGTTAAAACAAAAAATTGTACAATAGGCGTAAACAATCAAAGATTTGTACTTACAGAAATTCTGTATACACCAGTTATTTTGCTGCAATTTCCTAATCGATTCCATTCCCAATTAGGATATGGTTTCATTAAAGGGCCTCCAGGGCCCATTTCATTTGTAACAGTTGCTAAGGTGGCTGGAACTCCCTCACTTCTGACCAATGTAATGAAAACTCTCCCATCTATGAATACCGCAAAGGTGGTACATATTATATTACGAATATTCACACAACAACAATTGCTGAACGTATTTAAATAACATAATTACGTAATAGTAAATGAAAAAAGCCATTTCTCTGGCAAAATTAAAGACATTTTTAAATCATACGAAACATGACGTAAGAATATAAAAATTGTGACATTTATGACGTCTTGAAATTAATTGATAAACAAAAATTAATCAGGAAGAATACTTAGTACTTACCAAATGCAACATCGACATCAAGTGGTATTATCTTTGTATAATTATATTCACCACTTTTAATAGCTTGTGCTTTCCGTTCCGCTGATGGCCAAGTATAATCAATATATTTCCAGCTATGAATTGTTGTTAAATCAGTAATTGCAACAATTCCGGCAACTAACGTAAAAAGATATAGTAACGATTTCATGATGTAGTGCTCATTTGTCAAATTATTCACGGTATCTGCTGATCTTCACGTTAGCTGAATGTGGCGTGCAAACAGTTCACACAAGACGCGTTTAATAATAACTTCGGTAAATAAATAAATTGCATTTGTAATCGAGTATTAAGAGGAAAACTTAGTAAAAAACGTCGTAAAATAATATATTATCATTTTACACATGATGAATTTCAGTGAAGAAGACTTTAAAAATTAAACTTTTTAAATATACTTAAAATTAATAGAAACTATCACGTATGAAATGTTAGAACTGAGCAAATATGAAGAACATATTTAAAAGGTGCAAATAATTTTATTTTTTTAATTGAATATGTGTTGTTAAATGTAATATTCGATTATGTGGTATAGGATGTCGAGTATTTGACAACTTATCTTGATAGAACATTGTAGAAATTGTCAAAATTATTAAACATATGCTTTATTTATTTCATCTTAACTTATAAAAATAATCATCAAAATTAACAAGCATTATGATTGATATCGATACCTAATACTACTTTAGATTTATAAAAAGAATCCAAATATTATAGAAAATTGGTCCAATATTTGAAATTTGAGTATCCACACAACTAAAGTTTAGGTATAGTATTTAAACAATCCCTTATTTCTTAATAATAGTTGCCTTAATAAGCTCATATTTTTATTAAAAATAATTTTTTTGTTAGTGCAAATACAATATTTTTTTAAATATATTGTGAATGAACAAATATACAAAATGACACCAGAAAGAAGAGTCATTTACCCACGTCCTTCAAATAAATTGTAATTTGCATTGAGATGTTTGTTGCGTTATTATCCAGTAGATGACGCTACATGACTGCCGTTTTCGCAAGTCACGAATTAGATGTCCACTTACAAATATATAGCGTGACTGCTCGAAATAGCATGATTAAATTACTACCCTTACGTGACTATCAAGATTTAAGAAAGTTAACAGAACGATAAATAAATGCGGACATTTTGATGTTCTGAGGACGTTTGTAGGTATATGTGTGGCTTCTGGATTCATATTTCACTGTAAACATAGTGTTATAAATATTTATGCGTTGGTATGATACGAATATAGTAAGTATGTATGTCGTTTTCTTAATTGAATGTGCCTGCGTATATGTTTTGTTAATTCAAATTAACAAATGTCAAAAAGAATAAAATAATTAAATATAACACGTTTGTAGAGGATATTTCGAACAGCAACGAGTGTGGTCGCCGCGAATTAAATTTGTAATACTAACTAAGAATAATATTTGCACATATCGTAAATCGCGAATAAATTTACAGATTATGAACATACGTTGTTGCGGTAATGTAATTCAACATACGTACAAAAAATAAGAGTGAAATGAAAAAATCGGCAAATATCAAAATCACATTCATTATTATTACTTAATAATAATTACGTTAACATACGCTAACGGCAGTCGATAAAAACATTCAATGTAGTTGCGGAAAAATAACTTTAAATTTAGAATTGAGTAGATAAAATAATTATGAAGGTTGAAATGTACTTCAAGAACTTTCAGATTGAAATATGAAATTCCCAAATGGCGGAATGATGATTTAAGGTCTATGATGCTTTAAGTGATGACATATGCGTCGATTTTAGGGGGTTTTAAAGTTTTTGGTTGATAAAGCAGTAATCTACATTTACAAATATAAATTAAAAGTGTGTGAAAGTGTTTCTCCGAATTCGAGTTTGGTAACTGCAATTCCAAGCACTGCAAAGGGATCTTCTCAAAAATATCAAAAAACTTTATCGAGAATTGACGGAAAATTTTCGAAAATAGATCGGTATTGTTTATTTCCAAAAATGTTCAATGAACTCTTTTAGGTCCGTAACGTGCGATTTTACGGCCCGATTTCTAAGATTTAAGGACAATGAACAGTCGGTGAAGTGCCTATTTTGAACAAAATAGTGTTCCCTACTCAGCCATAAGAGTTTACCCAAGCAGCAAAAGGGGGCGAAATTAGGTCTTTTCGACCTACCGTCAGGATGAGACATTTTCTCGACCTCGTCTTATTTACCTAAAATAGAAGTCGAATTACGATAAGTGGGGACAAAAGTAGAAGTAATTTTTTGGTCGACATTTGGTAATACAGGGCATCTTTCCCAATAGGCCGCAGTCTGAATTTGGTAAAATCGATCTGTACTTGGGCGAAAATTGGTAATATTTACGTAATTTTTACTTTTTTTGGACTTAATTCTGACCAAATCCATACTTCTTTTGTTTCTAACTTTTCTTCTTTGCACGTGGCAAGCCTGGCTGTAGATTTGTATCCTTATATACTTATGCCATGGTTTAGTAATGTAATATTTTAATGCTTTCAGACCCCAAATCAAAGGAAATAAATTTACAGATTATGTCAGTTTTCAGATAATGAAATTAAGCATGATATAACGTTAAATTTACGTGCGACGGAAAATTTCCTGTTCAGAATTTTGTGCTACCCCTTTAAGAATTAACTCGTCGTGAAAATAAGCGTTTTAAAAAATAATTACTTTACCGTGGAAAAATCGGTAATTTTGTTTTACGCTTAAATCACCTTCAAATATTTTTTATATAATTCGTAAAGCAAAACCCTGCAAATACGGAAAGTAAGAGTTATGTAATATTTACGTAATGGTTACACTGTTACATAAATGTTACATAGTTGTTACATAACTGTTACTTTTGTGTTTGCAGGGAAATGATAAAAAGTATATCTTATTTGCATTTACAGAAGAAATGGAACAGCGGAATTAAATTAATCATTTACTAGCGAATTTTAGAGGTTATGCTACATGCTAATGGCGGACATCAATTGAAGCGGGATTCTGACTTTCGACCTAACAATAAAATTTCCCTCACATTACCTGCCTTTAAAGTAAAATTTCCTTATTTATGGAATTTTGACTTCAAAGTTCACAACTTTGAAGTCCAATTATAATTGGATAATTATCGACCTATAGGGAATTAGCATATACATACCACAGATTAATAATTAACAAAATCGTGTTTATCGACATTACCGACCATCGCCGCCATCTCAATTTTCTCTGTTTTATCATCTCGTAGTTCATCTGTGGTTATAGCAACGGCCGCTATGTCAATAGAATCGAGCGCTGACCACTGAAAAATTTAGTCACGCCTGAACCGAGACGCTCTCTGATGTTACTTTGTGATACATACCGTACGACTACGTACTTCCCGATCGATTCTTCGAAATTCGAAAAAAAAAATCTTTCAAAATTAGTGTCATCAGCTGCTATTAATTCTTCTACTAGTAATGGAGAATTACATAGTTCGTTCGTCGTGAAATCGTCGGTAACATCTTCAGGAAAATTGCCTGCAGGAACATCTGTAGTTGAACTTGTCGACTACAGTCTCGACAGTTGTCTGTTTCACTACAGTTTCTTTTTCTGTCTATACAAAGTCGATGAAAGTCAGAACGGTCTTTTTCGAGTCATTGTCGATTATAAACATTTACTCAGGACCACCAGTACTGACGTACACTGTAAAAAAAAAATCATGTAAAATTACCACGTGGAGCGTGGGCTCGAAAATTACCAACCTCTAACGCAGTGATTTTACAATCGGAATATAAAATTACCACCTAGTCTCGAACTTTTACTTTCGGACAACAACATTTTACAGGTTATGGGCAATTTTCCAGCTCGCGTTGTAAAATTTCAACCCAACGATGAAATTTACACATTAATTCTAGTTTTAATAGGCATCCTCATTTCCGGATTGTAATTTGTTTCTTCCGACCTTATATACGTAATACATTACTTTTATACAGTATGAAATGTGCTCAAAACAACTAGAATGGAAGGAGCTAGATCCTTAAATGAAAAGGCCTATTTATAGGATGCATTAATTTTCCGGCGTCCAATGTTAAAAAAAACTTAATGGGTGAAAACATAAATAATTAATGATAATTTTCCAAAGAAAAAACGTGAAATGCAATTAACCCTTTGAAGCGTACATTTTTCCTTATATGGAAAACAGCTGAAATTTCTTATTCGGGGGTTTTGGAGATCGCTGATTAACAATCCGGCCTTAAATTTTAAAAATTGAAAATAACAATCAACAACAATGAATAACTATAACATTCAACAACAATGAAGAACAATAACTAACAAAAAACAATAATCGTAATGGTGGATTTCTATTTTCCAATCGTACATACACCTTCGAGGCACGTTACGCGACGAATGAATTGATGCCGGTTTGTTTGGCAAGCTTTCGGTTCGATTTTATGTCATTGTGGCGCTACTAATCAGGGGTTACACCACGGAGCATAAAATCACAGATTGACAGGACATTTTTACCATCCACTAAATAATTTTATAATTTACACCTGTAGAATCGCAATGTTAAAGTATTAATATTATGACACGTTTCCTATTTTTACTAGGAAAACGTAATGTTGTATGTATTCTTGTATATTTCCTTCCGATTGTAAAATTACTGTGTTCAACGTGGGCTCGAAAAATTACCTATGTACAATGTAGTGAAAGTACACAGTCTAGTATTTTTTCCATGTTCGACGTTGTAAATTTACAAGGCGGCGGTAAAACCCTAACCTCACTTCAGTAAAATATCAACGCTCAATGTAGTGATATTACCAAACTTTCATGAATGAAATTTACCATGGCTGTGTAAATTTCATTTTGATTTTTTACAGTGTATATAGTTTGAGGTTAGGTTATTTTCGTTATTTTTAATAAAAGTTCGTTATGTGTGCGCATGTGTCGTCGACTATAACTTTATTAGTCGAAATGCCTTATGAGTAATTTTCCGCAGTAAATTCGACTTTCAGGTCAAACGTGCAGCATGCTATTACACTGAACAAAAAATTTCCTAATTTCAAGTAAATATTTACTTGAATAGTCGCAACAAAATATTTCGTTAAAAGAAGGAAATATTTTCTTAATTTAAATAAATATTTACTTGGTGGATAAAATCAAATTAATATTTAGTTGAATTAACAAACTATTTTTCTATTATAAGTAACTATTTTATTACGACTATTCAAGTAAATATTTACTTAAAATTAGGAAAATTTTTTTTGTAGGTCTTAATTCTAACTTGTTAGTCAAAATATAGACTTATATAAGGCATATTAACCAATTAAGACATTCCGCCCTCGCAGTCGAATAAAGGGAAACGTGCAAGGTCATATTTTCTTAAAAGTGGGCATGATATCGACTTTGAAGACATATTTTTGGTCAAAATTTGGCAATTTCGACCTAATGTATAACTTTAAAGTCATAGGACTTTAAAGGCATTTCTTATGTTATATTTAGGTGATTTTCGACCTGCGATTAGGTTTTGAAAGTCTATTCGACTTACAGGACAATTTTTTGGTCGAAAAGAGGTAAATTTAACTTGATTAGGGCATTCTGACTTTGACTTGGTCGAAATGACTTCTCTTGCTTGGGTACGGTCCTCATACTCGTAATCTCCAATCGGTCGCCGTTAGGATACACACGAACCGAAAAGTACAATTTCGAGTACATAACCGTCCATGCCTCAAAAGCCTTTGGAATAGCATACTTATATATTGTGATCAAGAACAAATAAAGTTGAACTTAATTTGATTTTGATCGCCCCGTCAAAGCTAACTACTAACTGCTAGTGAAGTTCGACCACCTTCGGTTAGAACGAATTAGTGAAATCTGCTCCTGACCAAATTAATAAGTCAACGCGAAATATTATTTTGGATCCAACGATAAATGTAAAGCATATTTCTTTATGGAAGTTACCAAAATAGGAGACCTCCATACTTGTTGAGCAAGAAAATTACAAAATGTAATGGAATTGGTTTTAAAAAATACATAAAACAAAGTTACAGGAAGCCAGATAAGAAATAAATAAAATATATCTCAGGATACGTGTAAATGCTTATATTGTACAATCCTTAATCACTAAATAATAAATATACAGTCACTAGATAACTTATTAACATAGATACAAAACCATCTCAAACTAAATATTAAATTCACAATTTGCCACTTCTAATGGCTTTTCTGGAACTATTTTTAAATCATTCTTCAGTCTCCTAGGCGAGTCACATTTCGTTCCTTCGATGAGGTCAGAAACGGTAGTTTTCAAAATTCTGAAATTAACTTCTTGGAAGTTCATTGTACCTTGTACATATTTTTGATATCTTGTAGATATAGCCCATACTTCTTCTGTTGCTTTCGTGACAGATGGTGGTAAAATCTTCATGCCGCTTATAAACTGTAATTTTTCCTCATCTGCCGCTGCTATATCCTACACATTTAAAGAGAGTTATAAATTAAATAATTATGAACAATAATCAAGTCATTAGCTCTAAAACATTTTAAATTTACATTTACGTTTAAACTGTAATAATTTGAACATTTTACTGCAAATATAAATAAGTAAGTAAATAATTGACTTTTGAACAATACGAAACCGTACAATATTTGATTTATCCAAAAGCTTATATCGATTCCAACAACCAATGGCGACTTGTTCTGTTAAACCGAGGAATAACGTTCCTTCAGAAGAAATAGCTTGTCCAATAGCTTGACTTGGAAGAACATCTGTTGAGCCATAGAATTTAATCTTTTTCCCAATAGTTTGACGAGAAAGAGTTGGCTCGGGCACCATGAAAATACCGCGAGATGACATTGGTCTGAAAATGAACATTCTTGGTTCATTAGCTAATATTTTTGGTGATAATGACATTCCAGTTATTCCTTCAACTGTAGTAAAATTGTCTCCGCCGATTGTATAGTTGGAAGCAGTTTCATTTCCTTCAAATGCTGGAGCATCAAGACGAGTCAACGTTCTATTATTCAATATGATCAAGCCATTTCCTTTAGAATCAGCCATATAGACCTAAGTAATCAGAAAAATACAAAATATTTATAATTTTGTGGATTCTACATCTTATTTTACATTCTCGAGAAAGCTTCATACGAGCGGGTATGCGTCTAGCATTGTAATTTATTATGAATTAACATTCGATAATAATTTTTTTCATGCTATTATAAAAAACCAAATATCTGTTCAATATTTATATGAAATACTGTACGGGTACCTGAATTGAATGAATTAAATTATATTCGACATGAATTGATCGAAAAACTATTGATCGAAGGCATAATTGATCGAAAAAAGCAATTGATCTATAAATACAACTAATCGAACTTCTCGATCCACGACTTCCAACCTACTATATATCCTTCCTGTTTCCTAATAGAGAAGAAACTTTCGTTTCTTTCTTTGTTTCTTTGTTACTAATAACTAATATCAAACCATTTTTATTTAATATTAGATATCAGAGAAAGTAGGTACTATCAGCATTAGAACGAAATATTACAAAAAAAAATGAAAAGAATTGGAAAAAAGAAAAGAGCAGAATAAAATACGATTAAGGAACTTATTGAGAGAGTTGAATAAAAATTATAATAAATATGGAATATCCTTCCTCAGGATGTATCATATTTTTGTTTCATGCCATAATTTACATTTCTTTTTATACTTCCCACTTACTGGGAGACGTAGGTATTTAGTTTTAATCCTTAAGTTTTGTTAATAATTGTTAAGAATAAATTACAATCAGAATTAATATGTCGTTGATATTCGAAACACAGAAAAAAATCTACAATTGAACTTTCTTCGGGTAAAACTGCAGAATAACCACAGCACCTCAAAAAAAAATTTATAAAGCTATTTTGACGTATTTTTGCCTCCTGATTACGAATATGGTAATAAAGGTTGGCGGTCGGACATATTGAAGCCGCTTTCTTGAAAAAACGGTCAAAAAACACGATTTTTTCCAGTTTTTTGCCCCGCCCAACCCCAGGGACTTAACTACGCCGTTTTGGAGGCTAAACGTCGTCGGCCGGACCCCAGCATAGCGGCCACCACCAATATGTAGTGTGGCACACTTTGCGGGGTTGAAAGATAGCCCGACCGACTCTGCCGCCTCTTGCACGGTGCATAGCTGCACACCCATCTCCTCCTGGGTGCTAGCTAATAGCACGGTGTCGTCCGCGTAGGTCAAGTTGTTAATAGACCTGCCCCACAGCATGTAACCCGCCCCTCGAGCGGCCAATGGCCGTAAAACGGGCTCAAGGGTCAGGTTCAAACACTATGGGGCATAGCGGACAACCCTGTCGCACCCCGGAGGAGATCCTGATAGAGCCTGTTTCTCCTTGGGCGGTACGAACACGGATCGTAGCTCCCCGGCTGGATGCAAGGATGATATTTCGCGTCCCGCCAGGGACCCCGTGCTGCCTCAGGGCCTCGGCTATCGCCGCGTAGGGGACCGATCCATAGGCGTTGCTCAGGTCCAACCACGCGACGACCAGATCTTTTCTGCGGCGGCGCGCGTCCCGAATGGCCTCCTGCAGCGCAAAGTTGTGTTCGTAGCAGCCTTCGTACTGCAGGAAGCCCTTCTGGGACGCACTAAGGCGGCTGTTGGCAACAGCCCACCGGGTTAGCCGGTCCGGCAGGAGCGCAGCGAAGAGCTTGGCGATGGTGTTGCTCATCGCTATCGGCCGCCAGTTGGAGAGGTCGTCCACGCAGCCCTTTTTGTGGAGGAGTATGGTGGTAGACTCCTTACACGGCTCTGGCACGACCCCCAATCGCACGCAGGTGTTAAAATAGGCGGCCAGCAACCGACCTCCTCCGTCGGCCCCCCTCAGATCCCGGTAGGATAAGCCGCCTGGCCCCGGAGATGAATTGGTCATCTTCAGGAGCTTTTTGGCCACCTCGCCGGCATCAAAGGGCGCCTCCAGAGCGTCGCAGCTGGCTTGCGATGGGGGTTCGAACTGCAGTAGCTGGAACTCGCATCCTTCGTCTTTAGGACGATGCACTGTCGAGATGTGCTCCTGTAACCTTGCCAGATCAATCTGGCAATGGGTCCGATCTTCTTGAAGCACTTGCTGCATCGCCCTACGTCTGTTCTTCCGGTACAGACTCTGGATGTCCCGCCATTGCCTCTCCGCAGATCCTTAGACCCGTTGAAGAAGGCCGACACTAACGCGGCCGTCCTCTCCAGGTCCTCGGCAGATTCGACCCTCTCGCAGGTACGCACAGGCTCGTTTAGGAGGCTGGCTGAAGGACCTCAGCGACCGCGCCATGCCGGTGGCACTCCGAGCCCTCTTGCGTGTTAAGACAGCCGGAGAGCCCGTTATGCACCTTTTCCTTGGCGCGGCCGCCAGCACCTATCCAGTGACATAGATGTTAACGTACCGGCCATGGTACGGATGACAGCAGGGATGGGTCTGCCACATGTCGTAGTCGTCATCGTTGCGGTTGTGAGGGTGGCCGGGGCGCAGGATAATACCAACGTGGGTGGCCTCAGGATTGTAGGGGGCCTCCCATTATTTGATTGACTGCCCCGGGTGAGACCGAAGTTGCCCGCACGTCCCCGCGCCACATCCCGTTGACTGGCTGCGCGTGACCCGCAACCCCCCTGGTGACCTCCGCAAAGGTGGTAGTTGGGGTCACCAGTCCTCCTAGCCTCCGGGGTGGGTCGCTCGAGGGGGGCACGCTGCCTGCCCTCCTAGCCTGCAAACGGGTGACCAGATTGTCACCGGTTGAGGTGGAAGGACTTCTATGCAGCGTGGTCGATGTGCGACTAGCTGTCGACCCAGAACAGCGCGTTGGTCCTACGCTGTCTGGCCCCCCATTGCGTATCATCCCTCTGCCGGATGCCAGGTTGGGGGAACCCTGGCCAGCGCTTCTTCGCTGCCGACTCAGGAACGCCTCAATAGTGGCCGATTCCCTAGTACTGAGCGTGCAGACGGGGCGGGCCGGGGTCGCAGTACTTTGCTGCGGAACGCTGTCACCGCCCGGCACGAGGTTTCGCACTCCGGGGTTTTCATGCAGGTCCGTGAAGTGCCTCCTCATGTTCTGCATATCACCAAAGGTAAGGCCGCACTCCACGCACCTAAACACTTTAGCATACCTCGGATGCCTGATCCGGAGATGCTTACTCAGGTCCTCGTGCCTAACATATATGCCACGACCCCTGACACCATGAGTATATGGTGTCCGGCCGGCGTGTCAAAACGGACATGTGACATGTTGGGGAAGGGGGAAGTCCACTACTACCTCCTCTATAGCGTGCCGCAGATGCCGCAGAAGGGGTGGAGAGGAGACGGGAGAAAGAGACAAGAAATAAAAAGGTAAACAAATAAATTAAGATTTTATAAAAACAGAAAAAATAAAGTATATATATATATATGAAAACACAGGGAAAATAAAATAAATTAGGACAAAGGGAGTTGAGCACAAGGGGAAAATAAATAGTTATAGGAATACATGAATGCAAGATAGTGTAATTAAAATAAATAAATAAATTAAACTGTTGCAGAAAAACAAATATATAAAGAATTAGATAATAATAAACAAAGAAATAAATAAATAAATTAGGACAAAACAGAAAAAATAGTTCAAAGTGTAGACCTAAAAGAACAGAAATGTTCGCATGGCCGAGAAGCGATCTATTTTAACCTCTCCAAATAAATTGTAATAACCAGGTCAGATGGCCACCCATAATTTGACGTTAGAGGACCAAAGATCCCAGCGAATTCCTGGAGATCGCAACAGGTCCGAAAGGAGGATGTCTCGCTTCAATACATTGAAGCACGAGACTGGCCAGACTTCTGAGGTTTGGGCCGAGCAAGAACCCTACCTGTACCAACCAGGTGACGCCACTTCCATCAAAAGCGCGGGAACACCAGATATCGTCTGGGGAAACTTAGTATAAGTAATACTCCTGAAAAGGATGTAATATTGAAGGATTCCTGCAGCTGGACCAGTGGAAGCGAAAACTGAAAGGGTCATATATGAACCATTGTGGCTATCACCACGATACGGAGGCACTATGCCCATGCACCGCCTTTATTCGCAAAACACCGATTGTCCACTGCCCCCCTTCTGATGGAGCACACCTACATGGATCTAGAAGAGCCCAATCCTCGCTTACGTCGCGAAATGCCATATTGTGCATTCCAGCACGTGTGTACTGGCGTGATTGACGCCCATTTACTAAACACAGTGCAGAAGAGAAACCAGGAAGACCGGTTCTCTAATGAGGAAGACACGATGACTCTAATTCCTGAAGATCTAACACTCCTTGAACCGACAGTGGAGTACATAGAGTCAATATCTGATATCGTGACGCAAAAAGCCGATATTGTTAAAATCAATGTACCAGATGCGATTAGCCCTGAGCACTGTGTACACGCCAATATCAACGAGTACAGACCCTCAGGGTCATTCGGACCATGCACGGCTGTGAATCACAACGCCTATGAAGTAAACGTGTGTCCGCTCGTCACATCACGATATATAACTGAGACAATCGAGCAAAACATCGCAGGCGACATCAGAGGATGGCAACCTCTGCCTGCGGGACTCGCTCCCCCCAACGCCATACCGACGCGGAACTTACTGGGCTATAGGCCAATTGACCGATTAAGCCAAGAGGACATCGACACGTCGGAGTAACGTTCCCTAATGAGAACTCCAGGAAAGGAAGGCTGAAATGGAGTAATGAATTGACAAAACGAGTATCTGGAGTATGTAAACGAATGTCACGACAATACAAGATGCGCACGGGAAAACTTCGTCTGCGGTATATGTCTGCACAGACGGGATGGGTAGAAGTCTCCAAAATTCCCGGGGGCATTAATGCTGAAGTGGCTGAACGATTATCAACGCGTGCTGTCACAGTAAAGTATCCAATTGCACCGGGATCAGCATAGTGTACCCAATCTATTTTGTTTGGGCTTACTCGACACCGGACTGACCACGCCATGGGTGTATGTTATGTAAACGACCAGAATGGCGCAATTGATGGATGGAACGCCACCATCAATTCAAATTTTATACATATCTATTAATTCAAAATATGTATGAAATAAATGTGACTTGGAGAAGGGCGCATATCAAATGCAGCGAATTGTTAGAACCGTTAAGGTACGTTGTTTACGTTTCACGGTTGTTATTCTTTTCGTTACCCTCGGTTCTTGGAAAAACTGTACCTTGCTACTAGTCAATAACCAGTATATCGTGAGTATTCGTCTGGTGTGGATCGTCCGTTTATATTTTATAAGTTTTGTAATAAGATCTCCCTTTTCCCTCCGTTTATAAATATATTGTTTTCTGGCGTTATTGACCGTACAATCCAATTAAATTAGATTAGATTAGGAATTTCAGAAAAATTATAAAGAAAATTGATGTGCCGGTTCTGAGCATAAAAAGCCCTACGAAGTCGTTGATGGAAATGTCAACAAAAATAATAACAATAGTATTGATGATGATGAGGATGACGTTACTGATGACGGTTATACATTCAGAAAAAGAAGTAGTTGAAATGACCATTTTTTTACTATGAATCATAAAATGAATCGTGAAATGAGGACAAGGCATAGTAATAGTTAATATATAACTATTCTGAAATAGTAAAGTTTAACTATTGTTTCATGATTCGAAATGCTACTTATCATAATAGACAAATAGACTCAACTATTTTGAAAGTTATTTCAGAATATTACTACCTTCACTGAGAGAAGAAATTGCCATAGAAAAATATGGAAAGGAATCAATATTATCACATTGGTGGTGGCCGGAATGCAGGGGTCCGGCCGACGACGTTTAGCCTCCAAAACGGCGTAGCTAAGTCCCTGCGGGTGGGCGAGGCATACGACCACCTCGGTATACCCACCGGGTTCCAAGTACGACAAACACCCTTTGCATCGATCGGAGATCTAGTTAGGGATCTCCGAGCGGTGGATAGGTCTGCAATGGCCCCCTGGCAGAAGATCAACGCCGTGGCGACGTTTTTGAAGCTTATAAAGCAGGCGGCCAAGAGCTAGCTCAACCTCCCGCAGCGAGCGAGTGCGGAGGTGGTTTTCCTGCACCCCCCCCCCCACCCCCCAACTAAGGGGGTGCAGGAGTACTCCCGCTCGCGGACATGGCGGACGCGCTGACCATCGCCCACGCCCTCAAGTTACTGTCGGCGTAGGACCCGATGGTTAGAGGCCTCGCCATGGACTCGCTGCTGGACGAGGTACGGCGGAAGATCGGCCGGGAGCCAGATAATAACATCGTCGCCCAGTACCTCTCGGGTTCCTCCGAGGGTGTACTAAAGCGACCGTCCAGTGGTCTCGCCTCGACATGGACCGATGCTCGGTCCGCCGCCAGGAGGCCAACGCAACATCTTGACCTCTGCTGGCGGTGGAGCGGGCATCGGGCAGAGTTCGCCCTGGACTGCCGTGTGTTGCGAGGTGGTAGGGTTATTATCCTGCCCGCCGCGCGGTGACAAGTTATCGGCCGCCTGAGGGCGGCAGTGGTTGGTCGATACTGGGAGAGCCTTTTAGCCAAAAAAGACCATGGCAAGGTTTTCGAGGTGTCGTCGCGGTGTGGGTTCTCGAACCACTTCATGCGCGACGGCAGAAATACCCGTTTCGCCGAATGGCGTTTCCTGTATCGCGCTCGTCTCGATGTCCTTCCCCTGAATGGAGCGAGGCATTGGGGCGAGGGTGGCAAGCGCTGTAGGCGATGCGGGGCAGACCTCGAATCTCTCCCGCATGTGATCGGCCACTGCGGCCCCCATGCGGAGGCGATCCATCTGGGTCACAACAAAATCTTGAATCGCCTAGCCGCCGCGGGCCATCTTCCCGGCGACACGCGCAAAAACAGGCCCGTAGAGGGCGCCGAGGGGGAATAGGCGAACCTTCGTCCCGACCTCGTCATCCGTGACGATGTAGAGAGGAAGATCACCGTGATCGACGTGACCGTTCCTTTCGAGAACCGCACCATCGCGTTCGATGAAACAAGGGCTCGGAAATTGGCCAAGTACGAGCCCCTGGCAGACTTCCCTCAAACCTCCGAAGGAATGGTTACGAGGTCACGGTGGATGCCATCGTCGTCGGTGCCTTCGGCTCTTGGGACCCCGCCAACGAAAGAGTGATCGGTCGCCTCAAAATCAATGCGAGATACGCAGCGATGATGAAGTGGCATATGGTTAGTGACACCATTCGATGGTCCCGGGACATCTATGTCGAGCATGTCTCGGGCATGCGCCAGTATAACACCACAAGCACAGGTAAAAATATAGCAAAACTCCTGTGTCGGCGAAATATTTTAATCTTGAACCGGGGGATGTGCGGTTGACGCGGGTTGCTGGTAGGTGTTGGGTTATATGGCCTAATACCGCCCAGCGACCCTAAGATTATTTTATATTAAAGAAACGTCCCGGGTAAAAATGATTTATATACGATTGTATAGAAATTGTGTAGAAATCATATACAATTATATACAATTATATTCAAATGTATACAATTATATATGAATTTTGTCTCTATAGATTTGTATACGGCGGTATGTAAACGTATATGATTGTATACAATTGTATGTAAGTATATACAAATATATACATTTGCATATATTTTTCTGTAATATCTGAGTATCCCTTGTCAACCAGCAGCTATATGATTGTATATAGTTGTATATAAATATATACAGCTGTATACAGTTTTATAGAAATATATACAATAATATACAGTTGTAAATAAGATACGTAAAAAATATAGAATTCCCGATATAAAACGGTATTCTGCAGCCACCGCTGACATATGTTGCTGTGTCGTTAAATTTACACCAGAATACTATAAATGGTGCATTTAAAATGGCATAAACGTATCCCAATAGTATATACCGTATCTCGCATACCCAGTGTATCCATTCGGATGCGGTATACGATTGGGATACGATTGGTGTACGTATTCAATCGAACGCCCATGAGTATCCGTATTCCGTATCCTTCCGTACACTGCGAAAAGTGAAAGTAAAATTACATTTCCGAGATTTTACAAATTTGATGACATATCCTATTAATTTCGTTGTAAAATTACATTTTTCGCGTAAATAACCAACGAAAACGCAAGGAAATTTACCAAAAACATGTAAAATTTACAACGGAAATGTAAATTTACAGCGTAACAGGTGTGTTAGATTATTATGCATATAATTATTAAAAGATGAACTCGTATTGATTCAAAGTTCCGCATATATGTTGTGTTTCTTATACGAGTTCATTGATCCTTCCAGGTATTTGTTTTCTTCTGCGAAATCGTTATTTGTTTTGTTATTGTATCGTCGCTGTACACGGAAAAAAATTGTCTGGATTCTTCCCAAAAACCAGGTTTGTGATGATCACAAACCGGGGAGTTTGTGTTAAACACAACCCTGGATTGTGCTTAACACAAACCAGGTTTGTGCTCAGCCCAAACTTAGTGTGTGTCTAAAAAAAAGTTTGGGCTGAGCACAAACCTGGTTTGTGTTAAGCACAATCCAGGGTTGTGTTTAACACAAACTCCCCGGTTTGTGATCATCACAAACCTGGTTTTTGGGAAGAATCCAGACAATTTTTTTCCGTGTAGTAAAGTACGACGTAGCGGCATCGTGTTTCTTATGGGTGGGAAAAATATCTTTAGTTAGTCGTTATTGTCTCGTTCGCAAAGGTTTTCGGTCGAGTAGTTTTTTGGAAAAGTACGAGTAGAGCTGGCGCATCATCTACGGCACACGAGTGGCAGCAGTCAACCACGAAGGACGATCAGTCTTTATTGGTGATCTACGGGATCCTGCCTGTGGGTAAATATTCTCTGTGATTCCCTTTCGTGGTCTCAGAGTATTTCATAGTCATTCATAGTACGAGTGTGATCACCTCTTGTCTCCCTGTCGTGGGACTGGTAGGTTTCGATCGCATCCGATTCTCATACATATTTAATATATTTCTAATTACACATCATATTTGTAATATATTTCTAATATTTGTAATACAATTAAGGTGAGCGATGAATTGCTTCGAATAAGCTCTTCCTACTATTATGTAACATGTTTTGTTTAACAAATAATTAGCTTTTCAGGAATTAACGGAGGTTCCCTGGATTCTCCTTATCATACTCTATTATTTAACTTATTGTAAATTCGATCTGTTTATTCGATTATCTTCCATGTTGTTGCCTCAAATTATTAACGAAATTCTTATAGACTTGTTACGTATCGCTTTAATTGCGAGATATAATATATTCGGTCCGTTTAAAAGTTAATGCTATCTTTGTGTATTTGTAGAGTAGCAAGCGAGCGTTGTATGAGTGTATGAGTTTAGGTTTAGTTGTATTGATACTGTATAATAATTTGATATTCGAACGAGCTGTGACCGTTGACATTTAGTAATATTTCGCGGAATGTCAAATTCGATGGTATTCGCGAACGTTCTAAAAGTTGAGAAGACACAACGACCTTTTTCGTCAACTGGTCACTTGTGTCCAGGAAGCGACTTGAGCCGGAGCTCGTCACTGAGGATAGATCTACACAATAAAGTATTTTTTGATAGTGTTAATAAAACAGAGTGTTTTTATTTCATAGTTTCAATTTCATAAACGAGTGAGCTGTTGGAATATAATGGTAAATATAGAATAGTGCATATAATCTGATTTAAGAAAATTATTAATAATAAAGATAAAAAATGAATCGAAATCAATCCACGTAACAGACTCTTGATGTATATTAAATACGTTACATCATAATAAACGTTATGAAGTCGAACGATTATGCGTTGGTGATTTCCTCATCCTCCACTTTCTGGCGCTCTCTATAATAGTGACGTCATTTGAAATATATATCAAACATCCATTGTAACGAACAAGGTGGAAATAAAAATACCAGTGATATTCGTGGTAATTTTACATAGAATGTGTACAAAAAAAATCGACTTTTTTTACAGTGTATATATATATAGATCACATAGATACATATTTGCAGATCTCATAGAAATGGATCCATACAAGCTGAACGCGAGTCAGCGGAGTGATTAGCGCCTGGCATTAATTCGTGCTGTCGTAAGTCGTATAACGTGGATAAATTTCTTACGACTCTTGTTACGACAACGGTAAGTAATACACCTGGGTGTACATATTACAGTAGTCCTCCCCTTATTTTAACTTCTTCCCTTATTTTAACTTGTTTCCTTCCTCTACATATTTTAACTTGTCTCCTTCACTCGTCCTACCACTCGACCTGCGCGACGTGTCTGATCATGCGCATAGATGCGGAACAGGAAGGCAAACACGGCTAACAATTTGTTATCTCTGGGAGCGTTCGAGGTTGGCGAAACGTCTCCTTATCGTCTCCTCATCGTACCAAAAATGGGAATCGCGATTTGCTTCCGTATTCTATCCGTTCGCTTTCGAGTCGTACTTCGAGGATACGGCGCGCAAGGAGCCGAAGTTATCCGTGTTGTCGGATTTCTTGTACAAACGAGCCGAAATGTCATGCAAGGCCGAAACTAACTCGATCCGTGAATATCGGGAGATAGTGCCCCGAACATTTCGTAATAGAATTCCGTCCGGTGCGGTACATACGATGTTTATAAATGAATTGAATGCAGCGGCCACTCAATTTACGAGCTGTAAACAGGAATGCGAGTTCCGTAATCGCGCTACCCACAATATCACTGCGTGCGACGAATTTAAACGGTACTCTGTGCGCCAGAGATGGAATTGGGCAAGGTCAGAAAAGCGATGTTTCCGATGCCTTTCGATAATGCATAGAGTCGCGGATTGCGCCGCGCAGATCGACTCCGATTCGGATGGACGAAAAGCGGTCCACCCGTTGCTCAGAAAAAACGTCGTCGAGAAGACTCCAAACGCGGAGCCCGCGCAGCATTCCCGCGTCCCTAGCGGAGGTCTCAGTAACAATCTCAGTAACCGTGCGAATGAGCGACTGGCCGGTACATCGAGGATTCGTAGCCCACAAAATGTAACGGATCTTGAGAATGAAAAGAATCGTCGCGTAATTAACCGGAATGAAAGTGTCGCATGACTAAGTAAAATCTTGCTCAAAATTATACCATTTATGCTCATTGGGTTGACCACGCGCTTAAAAACGTTTGCGCTGCTTGATGATGGATCGGCGGTATCATTGATGGATGCTGGTGTGGCACGAACGCTCGGCGTGAAAGGTCCACGGTTATCCCTCTCGATATCGAGTATCTCCCCGGGCCGAATCTTATACGCAGATAGCGAAAGGGTAACGGTAGATATTTGCGGGAACGGTGCGAATTTCACACTCTCTGGGGTGCATACGGTGCGAAATCTGGCACTCCCTAAGCAATCGCTCGGCGATGACATGATCCGTTGGTTTCCCCACATGAAAGGAATTGACGTGCGATCGTATGACAGCGCAAACCCGGTGCTTTTGATTGGTTAAGATCACGCGCATTTGCTGGCGCCTCTTGAGACTCGAATCGGTGGCCGAGGGTTTCCTTATGCATCGCGAACGTTGCTTCGTTGGGTCGTTTACGGAATCGTAGCGAGAAATGCCTCGTCGCGAACGAGCCGTATTTCGTTTCTGATTCATGATGGCGAAAAGGCGGTACCGCGATCTTGTGACGATGAGTTGCATCGTGCCGTATATGAATCGTTTCGCCTAGACAGTCTGGGTATAAGTACTGCGAATCGAACCAGCCCCGAGGAACGTCGTTCGAATCAAATACTAGAAGCTTCTACGAGCAAGATCGGAAATAAGTGGCAGACAGGGTTGCTTTGGCGACGCGGATCTAGTAAACTTCCCGGAAAGCCGATCGCGCGCGATGGGAAGACTGAAAAGTCTAGAGGCGAGATTAGATCGAGATAAGGAATATGCCAAATTGAATTACACGGAAATACGAGAAAATTGAAAACGGACCGACGAACGAACGAGTGTCGTATCTTCCACACTTCGGGGTTACAAACTCGAACAAACCCGGTAAGGTTCGTCTGGTTTTCGACGCTGCGGCAAAATGCGGTGGGGTCTGCCTAAACGACGAATTGCTCGCCGGAACTGATCTTTTGTAGTCATTACCCGGCATACTAATGCGATTTCGACAAGGAAATATCGCCTATAAAGGTGACCTTTGCGATATGTTCCTAAAGATACAATTGAGACTGGAAGACAAAGATTCGCAACGTTTTCTGTGGCGAGGGACGGATCGCGTAGGACCCCCGGACGAATACCGTATGACGACACTTTTATTCGGATCCAAAGCTTCACCATGTAGCGCTTTATACGTGAAGAACAAAAACGCGGAATTTCTGTCGTGGGTAGACCCTCTGGCTGCTCGCAAAATCGTCCGGCTAATGTTTACGGACGACCTACTAGACAGTTGCGATAGCGTCGTGGAAGCGCAGACAATGGTGACTAATATCCGCAAGATAAATCATCACGAAGGTTTCGACATGCACGGATGGGCCAGCAACGATGATCGTGTGCTCAGATTGATTCCGGTGTCAGAAAAACGAGAGGCGGCTGTCGACTTTCGCGTTCTTGGTCAAACGTGCGTCGCGTCAAAGAGTCTTAGGGCTTCGCTGGGACACAACAGAAGACTTATTCTGCTTCAACATAAATGACGAACTAGTTCCGATGGAGATTCGCAGTGGTTCGACTAAACCTACTAAACGGAAATTTCTACGAATTATTATGGCAATCTTTGACCCGATCGGATTTTTGACACCATTCGTTATAAGGTCCAGAATACTGATGCAGAAGATCTGGGTCAGCGGTGTTGGGTGAGACGAGCAAATACTCGACGAGCAGCATAGTAGCTGGATGCAGTGGCTCGCCGATCTCGAGGAAGTAAAAGCGAGGACGACACCGAGGTGTTACCTGAAAGGGAGACTAGTGGATACAAAAATAGAACTACACGTTTTTTGTGACGCCAGTGACAAGGCGTATGCGACTGTAGCATACTGGCGTTTCGAGACAAATGGCGTAGCTAGGACTGCGTTCGTGTCTGCGAAAACCAAAGTATCTGCTTTAAAACCCACGACGATACCTCGACTTGAGTTGCAAAGGGCGCTCCTAGGGAGTAGACTTGCGCAAACACTAACATAAGAGCACGACTTCCAGGTTTCGAACCGTGTATTTTGGATCGATTCGAAATCCGTGTTATCGTGGATCAACTCCAACTTAACAATAAGTTCCAACCGTTCGTGAGTCACCGTTTAGCGGAAATTAGCGACTTGACCTCGCCGACTGAATGGAGGTAGGTACCTTCGGCGTATAACCCAGCGGACGACGCGACAAATGACCGATCTAAAAGAAGCAGTCGACATCGTTGGTTAAATGGGCTGACCTTTCTTACATTAGCGAAGTCCACATAGCCAATAGAGAAACCTAGAACGAAGGTGGAATGTCAGCAAATAGAACACGAAAAACGGCGGAACTTCGTAGGAGTAGTTATAGAGGAGCCTTCGCCTCCTATACCGAAACACGAACGTTTCTCGTCGTGGATGCGTCTATTGCGTGCAACTGCAAGAGTCCTAGTCGCCGTCCAAAGGTGGAAAAAAAGAGGCGTACACCAAATAGATGCGGAAAAGATGTTGACAGCGGAGAGGCTCAGAATAAGCGCGATGCAAAGAGATAGCTTCGCTGACGAAATAAGAGACCTGATCATCGGGCGTGAGATCGTTAGTAAACGAAGTTCCATCAGAAAGCTGACGCCCCATTTAGAGTTGGAAGGATTACTCAGCGTGAAGGGCCGGGCATCAAAAATGAGAAGCGATGATTTCGAGAATGAACCGGTCATCGTGGATGGGGTTCACCCAGAAGTTCGTCTTCTCGTGAAATATTACCATCAGCAAATGAATCACGGTGGCCACGAGACAGTTGTCAACGAGGTCCGAAGAAAATGTTGGGTAACGAAATTACGTACCGCGTTACGTTCGGTTGTTTCGAAACGCATCATCTGCAGAAGATTTCGAGCGCAGCCTCCGTCGCCTTTCATGGCGGATTTACCACCGGCCCGTTTCGGATGTCGTTTGAGACCGTTCACGCATTGCGGAATGGACTATTTCGGCCCCCTTCTCGTGAAAATCGGCAGACGTCGCGAAAAGCGATGGGGAGTTTTGTTCACGTGCGATACACATCGAATTGGCAAGCACACTCAGTTCGGACTCGGCCATAATGGCTCTACGTAGATTGACGGCTCGTCGCGGGCAACCGTCTGACATATTCTCCGACAACGGAACGAATTTCCGAGGTGCCGATGAAGAGTTGAAGAACGCGGTACTGTCGATCGATTGTGAAGCATTACAATGTTATGAGGCGAACAAGTTCACTAAATGGCATTTTTTACCTCCAGCGACACCGCACATGGGCGGGGTACGGGAACGCCAAATCGGAACAGTTAAGTCGGCGTTAAGCTCAATTATGAACGAGCAATGCCCAAGAGAGGAGGTATTGCATGGTGCTTCTAGAAATCGAGCACATCGTCAATTCGCGTCCGCTAACGCACGTGCCGGCAGATCCACGTGACAACCAGGCCTTAACACCAAACCACTTCCTGATGGGAGTATCATCGGGCCAACTCGCTCTTCCGAGATACGAAATCCGTGAGCGGTGCCTGCAGAAGCAGTGGCTATTTGCTCAAAAATTAGCAGATGCATTCTGGAAGCGCTGGATTAGGGAATACTTCCTCACTATTCTCCCAAGAGGGAAATGGCTGAAGCAATGCTTGGTGGGTGCTTGGGTTCTTGGTCGACCCGGGGAGCGAAAATCATGCGGTTTAATTTAGTAATTACGGACATTTGACGTAATCATATGTTTTGCGAAAATAATAATATAGACTCTGCTTGTGCGTTTTGTATTTGAGTGCGTATATGCAGTAGTAAAAGAACGACCTAGTAATACTGCGTTATAGTGTCTGCGTGCGGGGTTTGTTATCGTCAGAAAGGTGCAGTGAAGTTGCCAGAATATTTGAAACTCGTTTGATTTTAGTTATTAACTCGGCCACGCGCAGCAAGGGTAGTATATAACTTAGGCCCGATCGAATCGCGGCTGAACGTGAGTCCTTAGTGAGGTGCGGATCCGTGATTCCGCACGGGAGGGAGTATGTTGTGGACAGACTCGACGTCCATTCTCGTTTAAGATACCATATGTTTTTTTTCTCGCTCGGCGAGAGAGCATCTAATTCGCTCGGCGATCTTCTCAACTTGCATGGCAAATGTCCTGGATTCGCTACGCGAATCTATCGATCAGGAGTATCGTATTACTGATGAATCGGGTGCTTGGCCCCCGACTCTGTAGGATTGCGTATGGAGCCTGAGCCGAACTAGAGCTAGTGGGATTTCGTTGCGACTGGAGCTTGGCTCCGAAATGTTGTGGTACACCGACATACGTATGCGTTGTTTATGTATAAGAGAGAGAGAGAGAGAGAGCGAGAGAGAGCGAGAGCGAGAGCGAGAGCGAGAGCGAGAGCGAGAGAGAGAGAGAGAGAGAGAGAGAGAGAGAGAGAGAGATTCATCTGTCGTTCGGTCATTGGATGTTTAGCGCCGCGTGACGAGTGCGATATTGGCGGAAAGAGATGCTCGCTAATTTGTATACCGAAGATGAGCAAGAATGACCGAGATGTGTGAGTGAGCAAGCGAACGAAAACGGTTTTCCATCTGTTCGCGGAAATGCGTCTTTATTGTATCGTGTAATGAAGGCACTCATCTGAACAACCAGCCTGATTAAAATGTAAACAACCAGCGTCCTTGCCGCCGGACGCTTGCTATCTTCGCACGCGGGCGTGGCAGTCTTTGGTACCGACGTCCGACAAGGAACCGCAGTCGTTCTCGGAAAATAAAGTTAATTCGCTACGGATCGTATTTACCCCTTTTTTTTATTCCTATCCGAGAGTTTAACAATAATGTATTTATTTTATTTTTCAAGAATTTCAAAACAAATATTATCAAATATTATAAAGATATTAATAAGGGTTCGGCTTTGTCCTACAAAGTTAGTTGCTGTTGGTTTTCCTCGACGTTTCTGGACAGTAAGCTGGACAGTAACCTCTTGAAAATGAACGCAAGTCGTTCGAAACGTCGAGGAAAACCAACAGCAACCAACTTTGTAGGACAAAGCCGAACCCTTATTAATATCTTTATTATATATACTTCTACATAAAAACACCGTGTAATTATCAAATATTGTTTGTATTTTAATGTTTTTGAGGGGACTAGTATTGTTTATGTCGACGGACTCGGTCCGTCAATGTTTTTCATACGAAAATAAGACGAAAAAAATTGTTAGGAATGATTCTTCCCAGGCATTCGTTGATTCTGTGATTTACTAAGTTTATAATAACAACACCTACTCATCGATTAACAAATACTAATTTCCTCAAAAAAGTGAAAACAAAAAATTTTTTATTTACATTCTTGAGAACTGGGTTTTAATGGAACAAATTTACAACGAATACGTGTTTAGTAACTAAATAATTTAGACTATTCAATAGACGTCTTAAGAAGTTATTTTTTTCCAACTAAAATTGTTTTTTTTTTTAATTGTTAGGATTTTTGAAGGTTAATAAACAGGAATATAGAATTAGTACCATCGCTGCATGCAATACTAATCGATGATAATAATTATTGTGAATTGGAAATCCTATGAAAACTAAAATGTAATTAAAAATACGTATCCACGTCAAATTTTCAAGTTTTATGAATTGGAGAATGTCTGAAATAAATAAAACTACTCAATTAAATTTTTTCATAAAACAAATTTAAAAATGTTTTTTACTATTATGATTTTTAATACAATGGGGACTGCTGTAGGGAATTAGACGGATGTTTGCAATTAACAGAAGTTTTTACTTGGAAACCAGACTATACTTTTCCAAAGGTTCTTGACGCACTGAATCCAACTATAGTTGCACAATTGCTCTAATACATTGTGATATCCTGACTAAAAGTGCAAAACGTACCGACTTTTAGGTTATATATGTATGGTAGTTTTTGTTACAAAACCGCACACGCGGAATCGTAAACAAACATCATTCACTTTAAATGATCTTGATTTTGCTCGAACATATTTTTTTTCGAGACTGTTGAATTTTAAATTTACAAATTTTGCAAAATAACACACATAGAAATTGTTTGAAGCAGCCCAATTGGAGTTTGTGGGAATGGAATTTGTGAATTATGGGAACATGACATTATTTTTAGGTTATGTTCTACTGAAAACTTGATAGCATATTAACCCTTAAAATTCGCATTTTCATTCAATTCTATTTGATCATAAACTTTTAAAATTCAACTTGCTGCATTACATTCTGCACATTTACCCATGAAGGAGGAAGTTTTGCATTTTTTCATAAATTTATGATACATGCTTGAATTAATTGCTGAGAATTTAACATATTTTGTGTTTTTCAATCTAAACCACGATTGCTTGGTACCTATGTTACTTCCTCAATAATTGCCCAAATATAGAAAAGTTTGTGAGCTTAAAATTACACAATCCCAGCGTTAAAAAATTTATTTGAATAACTCAAAGACATTTGAAAGAGGAATTTATATTTAGAGATCCGGATTGTACTTTGTGAATAATAAACCTGCACACATGTAACTAAAAAAAAATTAGCAACATTGTCGTTGTTTGCACTTTTGAGTTAGGATATCCTAAAATTCTAACATGAAAGAGTAATACTGCGTTTAGATTTGGATTCAGCACAATGTAAACCTTAGAAAAAGTGCAGATAAAAAGTTAACATCAGATTTTTGGGTCGATCTCATTTGGGTGGCCAATCTTATTCGTGTCTTTAATATAATACAAAATATAAAATTATAAAAAATTTGTTTTAATGTTATTGATTACAATATTCTTTGGGTTTTTAAAGACTTGTGTCTTCTTTCAGGTAATATAATTTTAAAATTTGTGCAATGTACAATTTTTTTAAATACTTTCCGTGACGCACTGAATCGATTTATGATACGACATAATAGAAAAAAATAGTAATGAAGGTCAACAGTTTCATACGTTTTCGTTGTTCCATAAACTCTTTCATATATTGTTATATAAAACTTTCATATTCACGGTTCTGTGTTAAACCCTAATATTTAAATTACCAGTTTTACTTAATAGTAGTATAGTAGTATAAGTTTATTTTTCTTAAATAGGCACACATTTCCCATCGAGAAAGAGTTCCGCAAATGATGGATACATAGCGTTAAAACAAACAATAATTTTTTACATAATCTATGTGGCTAACGGTGACTTCCGCTGAGTGTCTCATGTTTAGACTATAATCTAGATCTACGCGCCGTCTTTAATCTCCGAGCAAAAAAGTTCTCCTCACGACGCAGGCTTTGACAAATTTTATTTAATATTTGTTTACCATTTTACTGAATATAAATGTATTCATATCTATGTTTTATTCATTTTTATATAGTGCACAATTTTACTTTCCGTGGAGTTGGATTTTTAAATTTACAAGAATGTATTTTTAACTTTTATGGTAAGATATTACTTTTTTCTTTTTACTTTTACGCATTTTTCTTCCTACTTTTACACTTCAAATTATAATAAAAAACCGGCACTGAAAAGTTTATAGAATATCATTCCATATCAATTTTCTCATCTTCTCATAATATATTTGTAACAACACAATAATTTTTGTAAAATTTGTGTAATATTTTATTATATTATATATATTTTATTATATATATTATTATTTAATTAAAACGTGAACCAAAATGTTCTGACCGAAATGTTATTTATTTATAGTTGTCACTCAATAGCAAGAAACCATTATGAATTTGTTCACTTATGCAAAATTGGAAATATCAGAAAAAGAAAATAAATTTTTAATTATGTTTTAAATCTTAACTTCACTTTCTTCCTTGAAGCGATCGGTTCAGCCAATCGGAACCGAAGTTTTCATTTTCATGTAGGAATAGAACTCATATTAATTTATAGCAATGAAAAAAGCTTGTTTGAATCGATGAAACATTCGTGCAATAGCCACAATGAAATGTATTCTTTCAAACGAAATATATTTTTATTACTAAGATTATTTTTCGCGACTGGATTTCAGCCAATCAGAGCGCGATATTCAAAGAGTTCTATGGACATTTGTTTAAAATTATACTGGAAATTCCACGGCAGCTCCTGGAAATTGCATTCGAAAATTCCATGCTCGCTACTCATTTGTTTCGAATAACCAGTTCGACATTTCAATAGGTTAAAAGCGTTAAAAGTATATATTCGTCTCTCCTCTCTGCTCAGCTGTAACCTCAAATTCCGCACTCTGACTGAAATCCAGTCACAAAAAATAATCCGCCGAATATCCCTCAACCTTCAAAATTAATCGCAATATTTCCCCTCTAACTTTCCTGCGAACAAATAAATATGTTAAGTTTTGCAGAAACTTTAATCTGCAAAACTTGAAATATTCACTCGTTTGCAACAAAGCTATCAGGAAATATTCCGTAGTAAATCTGTATATTTACTATTATTCATATTTAAAGTTTATATTACACAATTAGTAATATTAGACAATTTTTTATACAATTTCTCTCAGTGAAGGTAGTAATTTTCTGAAATGACTATTTCAAAATAGTTGAGTCTATTTATCTATTATGATAAGTAGCATATTGAATCAATAGTTAAACTTTACTATTTCAGAATAGTTTTTTTAACTATTACCATGTCTAGTCCTCATTTTACACTATGCTTCATAGTGAAAAAATGGTCATTTCAGCTACTTTTTTTTCTGAGTGTATGTAATGAACTTCTTTCAGTGTATGGAGATATCGATTTTAGTCTAAATAATCTAAATCTAAAATTCGCAACCGGGTTATAATTCAAGCCCAAATTTTTTGTTTGTTACATCTAAAAATTTGCTAATTATTGGTCTTAATTTATGACTTAATTTTGTCTTTATACAAAAGTTACGAATACTTTTTTAAATATACGTAATCAGTCGTGTGTTTAATAAATTTTAATCTCAACTAATGTACCTGAATTGGGTTTCAAAGATCCCGAAACGTTCAGATTTAAAAATCATAATAAAATACCTTCAGTTTATAAGCACAATTATGATTGAAGTTTAGGTTTTCATTCACTTACCGTCGTTTTTTCGCAGCAAGGCCCTTCAGTGTAAACAAGTGTATTAACTAAAAGTCCCTCGCGTTTATAATTACTTGCGACGTCCTTCGGAATATCTATTTTTCGAATCATCATATTAGTAGTAAGATCGAATACTAAAAGTTTAGTAGGACACACCAATTCTTGATCGATTCGACCAGAGTCCAATACCCAAAGTCTGTTGCATTCGTCAATCTAACACAAACAATGTACATTTTTATATTATTCAACATTTTTCAATACATTGAATTATTAAAATAAAGGTTGTGCATTTGCAAAACTTACACTTATTCGATGAACGCTGGTTATTTTATCGCAATCTAGTTTACCGTGCCAACTCCAATTCGGATAAGGTTCAAGTAATGGACCATTCGCGCCAGGTTCACTGGAAACTGTAGCTAATGTAACTGGGATGCCTTTCCTTTTAGCAAGTGCCACAAAAACTCGGCCATCTATCATGTAAGAGAAAATGTAAAAATATGTCAGGATCAATAATTAAGTTTGTTTGATAACTTCAGGTAACATTGTTTGACTACTTTCCAGCTACTTCCGTCGAACAATTTAAAAAAACACTGAAGTGTTTCGCATTTTTGTGAAGATTAAGATTTTTGTATGAGTTAATTAAGAATGAAAAGCTGCATCAAACAGGCTGCTTTCAAATTTCAGTATTATGTTGAAAAAATTTAATATTAAAAAATGAAGAAAATCATGGAAATGAAGGAGTTCAGGTGGAAAGGAACAACGTTGCTGTTCAATTAATATTGGTAAAATATATTTTTGAAGTCATATTAACCCTGAAGTTCAAATTTTCACTCTAAGCATTGTAAATTGTACCCCAATATCATTTCCATGTGCAAGTAATGTTTCAATAAAAAAGAAATGTGAAATATAATTTTTACAAAAAAACAAGTTTATTTTTTTGCAGTTAATATAATAATAAATAAGCTTTATCGACAGATTTTGAAAGAGCATCAAATTTTAGTTTAGAAATGATGATTCTAAAATTTTTCTCAGTGTATAATTTACAAGTTCTTTTAAATTGTGCATCAGACTTGACATAGTTCAATGTATCCTCACCTTCAGTTTTGCACAGTAAATGTTATAAAGTAGTCGAACAAACTAAAAATGTAGGTGGTGGAATGGAACTTAGTTTGACTAAATAACCTGATACGTCCTTACATGAAGGCAATTCAGTCAAACAAATTTCTTTTTTGTAATGCGGACTTGAGTTAATTAATATAAATTTACTGACCTCTCGATTTATCAACGTCCGTTGGAATTACTTTCGATGAATTATAGTCACCGTCATTAATGGCCTCCTGTTTCTCAAATTCAGATCTCCACACAAAATCAATTGATTTCCATTCATGCACTGTTTCTAGTTTATTCGCAGCAAAACTTCCGGTCACGAATAACAGAACGCAAATGGCGAAATTCATATTTCTACGATTTAGAGAGTTTGAAAAAAATAGTAAAAAGAATATATAATTTTTGTAAAACTACTTTGAAACACGAATATTCTTTGTCATTTTCCGTAAAAGTACGCAACTTGTTGATTTGTCAAGATTCTACATCAGTTTTATATAATACTGTTTGATGACGTGGATTTCACCATTAATCTTACAATAAAAATAAAGCAGGCAGTAAGTTCTGAATGAGTAGTAGACTAATCCAGAATTTAAGTATTAAATTTGTAAACCACATGTCCGTAATTGCATTATAGGAAAGCTTATTTCTGGTTTTGAACTTATTGCCCAACCTCATAAACGTTGGTTTGTCCTATATAAATGAACGGCTGTACATGTCGAAAATTTGAAACAATGTACAATGAAAATGGATGTAACAAGTCAATTAGTTTGAGAAGCTATTAATCAAGCAAATTAAGACATATGTAGTTTAGCTCAAAAAATAATTGAATGCAAATAATACAGACTGATTTTAACATAAAATTTGTTATTAAAATGCAGGTTTTAAAATATTGCTTTTGCAATTGTTAATTTAAAAATATAACACTAAATTCCTTCTACGTATCATTGTTCTTAATTCCTGTGTAACTCGATATGAATTCATTTCATAAATTCCAAAAATCCTCTAAGCAGGTTATGATATATTACGTACATCGCTCATTCTGGAAAAAAGTCTTATGCAATGAGAATTGTAAATGGGAAATTGTTAAACCATGTTGTAAAAATTTCCAATTGCACGAAAATATAATTTGACGTCTTCATTTTTAAATCCACTGTATTTCCTGCTTAAAATCTTTTGATCGCGCAATTGTAATTTTCTTTCCTTATTATGTAGTAACTTACTACAGACCAGCGTAAATGATCATCAGTTATATTACTTTATTTATAACATAAATTTTACTCTTACTAAGATTTATTATTCAAAGACTATTAATGTTGATCCATTAATAGTATAAATGTTTCAGTTATATGAGTGAATTAGTAATCGCTGTTCATTGTGCAATAAATTAAAATATATGTCTTTTGAAAAGTAAATACATTTTTAAACAATGTTTGTGAATCTTTATAATGATATTTAAAAAAGTAAAAAATACAAAGTATAATAAAATATAAAAATCTTACTTTTATATTTTGATTTTTTTTACAAAATAAAAATGCTGATTTATATTAAAATTTCATATTTAATTTGGAACTTCATTACTTCTATTTCTCTGTAAAAACTCATATCTTTTATTCATATCTTTCATATCATATTATTATTAATATTTTAACAAAAAAAGGAATAGTTGATATAAACTATCAAACAATTAGATAAGTTACGAAGAAAAAAAAGTTAGTGTAAAATAGAAACACTTATTTACAATCACCAGTCATTTTTATGAAAATCCCGCTGCAGCATGCATGTAAGTACATTTTTAATCACTTAGACGTGGTAGAGGCCCCGGGATATCGTATGTTTTAGAAAAATATTTAAGAGCGTTTCCAAGAATTTAAATTTCACAATATTCAAGGGAGAAAGTTTTTATTTTTCAAAGAATGACGGCTTTTTTAGAGAAAAAGATTCTCTAGAACTTGTCCGAACGAATTTTTCGAAATTTTTTACCTGATCACTAGAATTATTCAGAAATTCTGAAAAATAATCAGTTTTTTCTTAAATAAACAGAGATGTTTGGTGGTTAACTCCCGGTAAAGTTGCAGAGATTTTTTTTTCAAAATAAAAAGAAATTTTGAATTACTAATAAAAGTTGTTTTTGCAATCACAATATCATTAATAATGAAAATTAATTTCTTGGAAACGGTATTAAATATTTTTCCCAAACATACGTTATCCCGAGGTATAACTTCTTAACAGTTATCGCTTGTATAGTTTTGATCTAAAAATTTTCTTTTATTTGTTTATTTACTGTCTTGGTCATGATCTTCTTGGCCATGTTATCTTGAGACAGTATAAGACAGAATTAATACATAGTATAATGTATAAACGTAAAAACTATTATAGTACTTACAAATATATGTAATTTCAGATCTAGACATACTAAGTAGGCCACGAGTATGTTAATTGCAAAAACTTAAGTAAGAATATGATATCAAGTCTAAACGGATTAAAAATTGAGACAGTCAAGAACCTACTAATGCAATTAATTAAAATTTCTTTGGACGTGTAATTAAGAACATAAGATATATCATTAATAAAAATCGTAAAAAGAAATGGCCCCATAACCGATCCGTAGGAACTCCCTTAAAATCTACTTTCCAGCTTGAGATGTTGCAGATTTCATCAATAACTGTTGTTTAGGACCAAATAATGAAGATGCAAACCATTGTACAACTGATGAAGATAGTAATTTTAGTTTTTCGAGAATTAATATAGGGTTAACTATGTCGAACGCTTTGGAAAAATAAAAAAGCATTTTTTCTTATAAAGTCGTTTACAAAAATCAGTGCAGTTTGTGTAGTAAAGTTTCAACAAAACCCAGATTAAAATGGATTTAAAAACCGGCCTCTATTTAGATAAGCAGTAACTATTAAGAACTTTTTTCAAAGCCTTCCTTTAATACACTAAAAAAAACAGTTTGTAAGGCCAACAAGAAAAGTGGTGACGACAACTAAAAAAAGTATTAAATATTGCGCCAGCTACTTTGTATGTTTGACATTACTATTTCAGGTTAGTTACCACTGTCACCACTTTTTCTTGTCAGGCTAACTACTTTTCTTATCAAGAACATCTACTTATACTTCGACACAGACCTTAGGTCTGGACGAAGTATTGAATTTGGTCACTTCGCGCGAGTATCTACAATAGACATTAGTTATTTATTTTGTCACTAAAGGAACACAGAAGCCATTGTCAGTTAAATTCTTAAATTTACATATAAACAGTTCCATAAATCGAAGATTCTGCAGCTGGCGAAATTATAAAATCCGGCTCATACAACATAGACCCCAATGTTTACATTTGTAGTTTGTTTTTATTTTTATTTAGTCAATCTACCGTATTCACCGCCTATTATATTCTTATAAGTATTTACATTTTCTGACGGTCAATAGTATATAATATTTATTGATAATCCCCATTCTTTTAGCAAATCCGCAACATTCGTTTCACGACAAATATTGGTTCGAAATTTCGTCTCTCACTTTGAATTTTACTGCTTCCATTTTTTAATTCGAAAGGCTCTTCGAAAAGCGTTTCAATACTGTGAATAATAGTAACCTTAAATAAATAAACCAGTAATCACGGTGTTTACCAGTTTCGGTATAGTTGATGTAACAATTCGTTTGTCTTCTTTGTTGAATTCACTACTTTTGCGCTTACTTCTATGTATGGGAAAGATTAATACCATCCCAGGGTCTAGTTCCTGATGAGTTAATACATCACTAAATTATGTCACTAGTTAAGGTAGAAAATTGAAAAGAATCAGGTTCGTCGGGAATATCAAAAATATCAACTGGGCGGAATGAACAGGATTCATACTGCTTATCCTAGGTATCGAGACAAAATAAAAGTAAAGCTCTTCTAATGAGTAAATAAGTGCATGAGAATTAATTTTATTCTTAACTATACCGAGACGACCAAGTTCAGACCAAATCAATTTCGGTTAATTAGTTTGGCAAATAAATTTGCACTGTTTCTTGTAGTCGACAAAATCTTTGAGGTTGTGAGTTTTACGATACTTAGTATAGTTTATTGCGATTCTTAATTAGATCCTTAATTTCTGTAGTTAAGCATGGAGGCAGAGATTCTTCAAGATTACACCTTATCACAAAAATAAAATACATATATTAAGTTTAGATATCTTTCTTTACTTTAATTATTGAGAGACGTTTACAAATTGTACAAAACTTGGTAATTAATTTGAAATAACAAGGTGACATGGAATTATTTATTGGAGAACACCTATTTTTTACATTTTTAGAAGTTCCTCAGCGCTAATAAAAGTCTGTCTAGTAGGAAGTATTTAAATACAACATTTAGTTTAATTAACTATTTAAGCAAATACCAGAAACATAGATTGGTTCAATGGTGTATTTTTCAAGAATAGAAAAGCAATTATTTTCGGAGACAAGGTGAAGACTATCAATTTTAGTTCTTATTTGACCATAGAAAAACATTTTCATTTTTCTTCAATTTCATACATTTGAAGAGTAAAAAGAACACCAACGTATTTTATAATTATTTAAGTATTTCATTCTGTCCTTTAAGAAAAGCTCACACATTTGTCATAATTAATTTAGATATTTTAATATATTCTGTAGTACAGTAATGATAACGTATACAGAGAAACGTATTTCGTAATTTTTTATTTATATAACATAAAATTAGAAATTTTCTGGAATTTGTCCATACATCAACATTCTTCATATAAATATAATTCGTAGTATAAAAAATAGAAAACGACAATACAAAAAATATAAATCACTATTACGGGTCATTTCATCACATAATTCACTTGATATGAAAATGTCACTAAATATAAAAATGTTACTAAAAACCCACAATAATTTCACATGAAAATATGTCTGTTTAGGTAATTACATTCTTACACTTCGTCAAACATTTCGAAGAAATATATGCCACAATTCTAACGCTTAAATAACTGAATTCATTTTCTATCCAACATTCGCCTAAATCAAATTTCTTACATACATAAATTGTTTTTTTTTTGCCAATATTCTTCAGTAGAAAATTTTCATTTATCTAAATTTGTATTAAAACCGCAGTTAGACACGTCAAGTGGTTTATCCGAAAATACTTTAAGGTCATTTTTATATTTATTCGGTATACCGCAAAACGTTCCTTCAATGAGGTCTGCTACCGAGCTTTTTAATACTCTAAAGTTAATTTCCCGGAAGTTCATGGTTCTTCGTGAATATTTCTGATATCGATCGGTTAAAACCCACACTTCCTCCGTAGCTCTGGTTACACTTTCTGGCAAAACTTTCATACCAGTCGCTGCTTGAAGACGAAGTGGATCAACTGCCGCTATGCTCTAAAAATAAATACCATATGAACAAATGCAAATGAACAAGAGCTTTAAAATTTAATAATATTAATTTATGTAAAAAAAGTAGCTTACCATATTAGTAGTTTCCATTGGTCGATAACGATTCCAACAACCAATAGCACTCTCGCTGGTTAAACCAAGAAATAGTGATCCTTCGGAGGAAATAGCCTGTGCTATTGCTTGGCTGGAAATTACGTTCATATTACCGGAAAATTTAATCCTTTTACCATCAGTGTGTCGTGCTAGTTCAGCCAATGAAACCATGTAAATAGATAAGGATGCAGAAGGTCTAAATATCAACATCTCTGGTTCATGTCGTAAGATCTTTTGAGTTAAGGACATTCCACGTATACCGTTTCCATCAATATTAAACATTTCTCCAGCAACGGAATAATTTATTAATGGTGCTATTGGCTCAAACGCCGGTGCCTCAAGACGCGTCAGCCGTCTGCCGTTCCAAATTATCAATCCGTGTCCAGAAGCATCAGCCATATATACCTGAAAAGTTATATAAAAATAAATACGTACTTATATTGACAATATATCTAAATGGTATATTTTGATCTTATTCCTGTCATGGACATGAAATCTAATATTTAAAATCTTGCTTTCAAAATTGTTAGTTTTAGACGCAAAGTTCGAATTTTTAAAATAACAAAAACGTAGAGTTCATCCATGAACATAATACGGGTAATTCGTGAATAAAACATTACAAAAATATATTACTTACCGTTGTATTTTCACAGCACGGACCATCGGTATTTACTACAGTATTAACCAAAAGACCTTCTCCTTTACTGTTGGTTGCAATCTCCTTTGGTATTTTAATTCTGTCAATCATTTGATCAGTGCTGAGATCAAAGACTAAAAGTTGAGGTTGGCAAACTACGTCACTCCCAATGAATCCATTATCCAGCACCCACAATCTGTTGCACTCGTCGATCTTGAAAAATTATGAACCACATAAATTATACCAGAAATGTTATATTAATAATATTCTAAGTGCCAAAATCTGCAATTAATGGGTTCCGTTTACAAATCAAACTTATATATGTAGGTCATTTAATATAAACCCATTAAACTGAAGTTAATAGTTGATAAAGTTCATGTACTGAAACACAGTGTGCAGCCAATTTTGCTACAGCAAATTATATTCCTGTAAAAGGTACGTTATCCCGTGGATACCCTCGTACTGGCTAATTCGCATCCAGAATATTCCATCAGATGCAAACAAATGGAATTTTATATATCCGTAAGATATCTAAGCAATATCTGCTGAAATTTTACTTGGACATCTCCAGAAATGTTGGCAAATAGCCCTAAAGGATATCTCTGGGATTAATTTGTGACCCGAAAGAATATAGACAAGTCACAAGCATTACGTGTATCGCTCATCTCAGAGAAAATAATAAGAGCAATAATTTTAAGTGGATTTAATGGGCATCCGCAATTTTTAATATTGTGTGTTTGCTCGACTAATTACAATAACTAAAACGCAACTTCTCAAATGATTAAATCCTCTTCCTGCATTATATTAATTTACTTCCATCTGAAATTTGGACGTCTCGAATTTCCCGTCATTTTCTGCGAATTCATCCCTACCGAGTGACGTCCGATTTTCGGAAATGGAATTGTAAGTTTTCCCTTTTCCCTTTGCTCCATCAGCTTGTTAGTTTATTCGAAGAGTGTATGGTGTAAAACGTGGTTTCATTGTAATAATGTAAATCCACCGAATATATTTTTCCCAAACAACGTCGAAATAATTTCGGGAGTAAACAGTCGATTTTCATGATTGGTCAAATTTTTCGATTTTCAAAATGTCGATGTAATTTTACTACGTATCACGTTGGAAATAAATCGATTCAAGTGTAACGTAGTAAAAGTACAAGCCGTATGTAAAATAACATGGTGTTACAGTGCGGATATACAATTAGTATGTACACAGCACTTATAAAAATTCGACCATTTTTTACTGTTTTTACGTTTATTTCAGAAAACCATGTGTTTTCTTATTCTGCATGATCTGAACTTTGAAAATTTAATTGTCGTCGATTACACATCAATTGTAATTTTGCAATATATCACAACGTCATTTTACATAAGGCTTGTATTTTTACTGCTTTTCACGTGACTTGATTTATTTCCAACGTGATACGTAGTAAAATTACATCGACTTTTTTTACAGTGTACATATCTACCTTGAGGTGGGAAAGGAAACTCGAGTGGGTTAAAAGGAAAATATATGCTCCACTCTCTTCAATTTTTTTCAGTTTATTTGTATGTCTGATTATAACTTTGTAAATAATATCTAAATTACGCCTATCGATATTGGTAGTGCAGGAAAAATGGGTGACCGGATTGTATTTCCTCGTCAAAATTCCTCCGGGAAAAAATATCCCCGGAATAAATTTCCTCAGAATAAATTTCCTCAGAATAAATTTCCCCCGGGAAAACATATCCCCGGAATAAATTTCCTCAGAATAAATTTCCCCGAAATAAATCACGTGTATCCCCTTCTAGCCTGTAGCCCGTCAATGCGATTCTGCCCAACAATATTTTTCACCTTTCTTGTTTTATAACAATAAGAATTTCTGTTCGATCGAGGGAGCCCCTCCCCCCCTCTCACCCACGTCGGAGAAAAAAGGAAAACGGAGGATTTAGGCAGCTTCTGTAGTGGTTGGGTTAGGATAGTTTTCCGGGGGGGGGGGGGGGGAGGGGGCAGAGCTCCCCGCCACGCTCGATGAAGTACTAGAAACAGACAATCCTGTCCTAGAAATAGATGAATACTTGTGTATATATTTAGTGCAGTTCTGCAACTGCTGTCATTTTCCCAAGAAAGTGTTTAAACTCAGAATGAACAAATTCTGTTCAAAACTTTTGAAAAATACTATATCGATACAAGGCCGTAAAATTTTTTGGGCGTGTGTCGAACATTCTTTTTCCTATTATAGTGCGCAAAGTTCGATTTTGCGCACGTATTTGCGTGTGCAAAGTGCCACTTTCCCACACTTTACTGATCTTATAATTTAGCGTGCGGTAAAGAATTTTTGCGTGCGGTAAAGAAATTTTGCGTGCAGCAAAGTAGTTCTATTGGTATGCAGACATGCAGAGTAGACCTGTTAAAACTTTCATTTGTTTTACTTTTCAATCGCTGTTCTTCAGTACGGAAAACAATAATCGTAGGTTAATTCTATCTAAAATAGTAATGTAATTGAAAATGTACCCGTAAACGCGAATGCGAATGATAATTTCAATTGATTAAAATTTGTTCCAATTATTAATTGCATTGTAACAATTAATATTAATAACAATTAACAGTAATAACGATAAGAAATATTTATTTATTATTATTTTTTATTAGAATGATTTAAAAATTTACAAATACTTTTTCGGGTCGGGGGGCAAAGCCCCCCCGTACTCCCCTTCTCCACTGCCCTTGCACCACCACTTTAAATGTTGTATATAGGTGTCGAACTTTGCGCACTTAATAGGCAAAATAGTATCGTAATGTACTATTATGTACGTCTTTTCGGTGCGTAAAGTAAACTTTACGCACTCGATTATACTTTACGCACGGTAAAGCCGTACGTAAACAATATTTCGGCACACGTGCATATTTAAAGTTTTTTACGCATACGCACTTGTATCGAAAAGTACTATTTCGGTACTGAAAGCTGTAAAAATTCGATTTTGCGGACTGCATTTAGTCGGAATGGGTTATGTTTATGACAGCACAGATTCATGTTTCACGTGATCCGTGAAATTTCATTTTACGGACTATAAAAGTATTCAAAAATGAAAATATATAGTTTCATAAACTTACAGCAAGACGGTAAACATTAGTTATTTTGTCACAATCGCCCTTCATATGCCAACTCCAATTTGGATACGGTATTAACAATGGTCCGTTCGGGCTTGCCTCATCGGAAACAGTAGTTAACGTTGCCGGAACACCAACATCTCTCTTCAGGGTTATAAATACACGACCATCTAATGTATACCACAAAAATTATTTTAATCGAAAGATTAAATTGCTTTACGCAAACCAACAACTAAAAATTGATTTCAGATAGAGAAAGCAAACTTTGTATCAAACCTCTTGATTTATCAACATCAATGGGTACTATATTCGAAATATTATATTCCCCAGTTCTGATAGCGTCTTCTTTTATTGCCCGAGATTGCCAAATAAAATCAATTGATTTCCATTCATGGACGATAACAAATTTATTGGCTGCAAGACTTCCCGGAATTAACAGTAAAAGATATAAAAACCAATTCATCCTGAAGTCCAAGGTTTATAGATGAGTATATTCTGCACATAAAATAAATGTTTGTTTAAAAATTCACTAGGCAATATATGAAGTAAAACTCTAAACTTCCTAACTTTAATAAAGCGTTTAGACTAACTACCTTTGATACCCGGCAAAAAGAAATTTTGAATTACGATCACGTGTTATACTACCTATTCAGTCCTTATCAACATGTGGGTTATATATAAAAAATCGATTTATTTTTGTTGAAAAAACAAAGTCAACATGATCACATACTATACATTGTTGTAAAAGCTCAAATATTAACTGGATGCGATGAATTGCAAAAATTATTCGGGTTTGCAAACACGTTGGTAGAACTGTATTCTATAAATAACCTCAAAAGTGTATCTACTTCATGAAAGAAAAACAATTCAAATTATCACTACAAATTGAACTCAAAGAAATGATTGTGGCGAGCATCGTAATATTGATTTATTCTATAATATATGAAATCATTTATCAGAGATTTTCCTGTTAGCATTTCAAAATGTTGTAACCGTTTATCACTTTCAATTATTGGTTTATGAAAGTTACACAATAGTTACTTTTTCGGATGTTAATTGCACACATTATATTAGTAAAAATGTGATATAAAAGTCCTAATAAAAAATGAGCTATGATTGTTGCTAAACTTTGATGATGAACTTAATTACGTTCATACTTATAATAAATCATTGTTCATTATGTATATAAAATTGCAAAAATTTGTGTATCACGTGGAAAAATATTTATTGTATATGCAACCTTGATTACAATTAAAATTTTAGGTTATCTAATCTGTCAAACTAAGCAGACTGTCACTGACATTTAAGTTACAGAATATAAACTTATAATTTTAGTTCATTTCAGATATTTCAGAGATAGTTAGAAACTGTCATTATTTTTTTTTATAAATTTCAGGTACTGTGTTATATAAAACAAACGTAATTGACATTTCAATAATGGTTGGAAAATTACGATACTTTTGCAACTGAAAAATGTTATTTTCTGAACATTTTTTGCAGCGTAGTTGTGGGAATATTACATGATTGTCATTTAATTATTCTTTTTATATTTATTGAGAAGCCGCTTTATGATTGCCATGTAATTTATTTAAACGTAATAGATTGAAAATGTTAATTTATCTGAATAAGAATACATCCGCAAACATAAAACTTATCTATATGACGCTTGCTTACAATATAACTCCTCGTTACCCGGAATTACACGATCATAAATATAAAAGATCATTTCATATTTAATAACGATTTACATTTAATGCACTTACAAAAATTAGAAGTTACTGTTGCCTCCATATGGCAATAATGGCTGTAAAATTCTAGAAATTTAAAATTGCATAAATGTGGCATTTCTAAGAGTATTATTATGTTTAGAAGTCCGTGATAGTTATATAGGCGTGATAGTTATTGGCAAATATTTACTAACATAGCCTCAAATTATAAAAGTGAAGTAAAATAAAATTTTTTTCTTCAAAGAGGGCCCTGCAATCTTTTTTTTTCTTTATATACACGTAATTATGTTCAGAAAACATGAAACTAGGTAACGAATTTTATCAACTCTAGGCATAATTCATCAGCACAATTATTGGTCCTACAAGACAACAAACTTCTTCTTCTTTACAATCAACACACACTGGTATAAGAAAATAATCGAAATTATGATACCGATACTTTGACCAGTTGTGACACGCGGATAGTCTTTTGCAGATTCTGTCATCCAAAATTCGTATTAAATAAAATTAATTGAAACTAGCGCAAAGAAAACCGATTTCTATAATTAAAGCTTCATAAAATAATTCTATATATTTACTATAATTAAAGAAAATATATCTGTTTTGCTCCAGGACTATAGACTGGCTATGTTCTGTTATCAGGACATTCATCATGAGCTACAGTTAAAAATTTTGTAAGAAATTGTTATGAGCCAAGAGGATTACTATTCTTGATTAAGACTTGATGAAGTTTTCTTAAAATTTGACAAAATTAGTCCTTACGTCCAGGTATAGATAGGTACGTGTCCCATCATTGGGACATTTACTTGTTAATTATATGCATTATAATTTATCGTAGCTTGCTGCTCAAAACTAATGTTTGAATGCACTCTTTTTTCTCTCTTATGTTACACAAAGAAAACGATGGAAATTAAAGTAACCGAAGAAGATTATCGAAAAATTCAAGAAAAATTCTGGACGATGCATTTTTTTCCATGTTCATCAAACTTTCATTCAATATATTTTGCGAAATATTTCAGGATTATGAGACGTGAACCCCCAGATTTAAAGACATTAATATAAAAACTTTTATTTTGAAATCACACATTCATTCTCAAAACTATTTATATTTATTACAATTAAATATCACACTATATACAATATAATCAAAATTAAGCACACTTTCACGCTCTATGTGTAAAAAATATCAGTCGAAATTATCATAAGAAACTTCAGTATTATCAAAATCTGTTTGAAACGCACAATACGATACTGGTATAGGTTTATCAGACAATATTTTTAAATCATTTTTCACTTTATTTGGTATACTGCATTCAGTGTCTTGTAATAGTTGTTCCATCGTGATTTTAAGAATTCTAAAGTTAATTTCATCAGGATTCTGTTTAGATGCTGCTTTTGGATGTTGCTTAGCAGCAACCCATAGTTCTTCAGAATCTTTTGTTATGGAGATTGGTAGAACCTTCATTCCACTTAGAAACTGCAGGCGTTGTTCATCGGTTGCTGCTATGCTCTATATAAATATTAATTGTACAAATTACTAAAAATTGATGAACAATTTTTTAATTATTTTTTAATATAAAACATAAGGTTTTAACTTATTGAACATCCTAATATATATAAAGAAAGACGATCGATAAGACTATTTTTGTATTGTTTGTGTATTGTTTACACGTAAAACTTGTATTCCCCTTACGGGTCTACATGTGATTATGATCCATCAAACTGTGTTTTTTTAAGCATATGATTTACAGCATTTATAAAAACACTAGTGTAAGAAATTAACAGATGATTACTTGCGTATATGGTCATATTTCTACATTTGTAAATGGCAAACACCAGGAATAAAATGCAAAACTGTCATTAAAATAAAAATGAGCTCGCTTACAGATGAACAAAAAGTTTACACCAATAAATGTCTACTTGTATCTTATGCTAATTTGAGCAAATAGTTTTTGATTATAAGCAGGTACACCTAAACCCGAGAAATGTGTAACATTGTGTTTTGAAAAATTCTTATGTCATATAGAAATATAGTTAGAGAAATACATCGTTTAGATCCGAAACATGATAATTATGTCTCATATCTAACATCAAAGAAAGTTATGAAATGCTAACAGGATGAACATCACGAAGTTCCTATTCTAGTGTAATATTTATAGATATTCTTTTAGTCATTATCTGTTTTGAGAAATTCTGTACAATGTACTAAGTAATTTAGATGATAATAAGATCGTCTTTTCAACTCTAATGAAAACTCTTTTAATTTATGGATCTTGTTTCGTACTCTTCAATTCAATTTTAGAAAATCTAACTGAAAATATTTTCCCTGCGGTCGAAAAAATTCATCCTCTAATCTTCAAAAACATAAGAAAGATCATGATTTTCTCAACCGAAATTCATAAACGATTTTTAATAATCAAATAGGATTTTTACTTAACATATCCAAAAAAAAGTACCAAATACGAAGAATCTTTGAAGATATGATTTACATAAATGATAATCAAAATATAACAAAAATACTAACGTCAACTTATCATAAAAAAATGAAAATGCTTACAGTGTTCTCTTTCTGTAGTGGTCGATATCGATTCCAACACCCAATGGAACTAGTAGATGGAAGACTATAGAACAATGTTCCTTCTGATGAGATGGCTTGCACATACGACTGACTCGTTAAAACATCACTTGATCCATAAAACCTCACTTTCTTGCCATCTGTAGCACGAATTAATGAGGAAATAGTCGCATAAAATATGCCAAATGACGCCAGTGGCCGAAAAATTAGTACATGCGGTTCATTGGCCAGAATTTTGGGCGCCAAAGACATTCCTGTGATTCCTCCGGCACTAGTAGTAAAAGTAACACCTCCCATAGTAAATCGCAAGGCAGATGAGTTTGTCGCGAAAACTGGTGCCTCAAGACGTGTAAATGACCTGCCATTCCATATTATTAAACCAAAACCTTCCGCATCTGCCATGAAAACCTGTTAAAAAGATATGCATCAGTTATCAAAATTACAACAAATACTAAAGGGTAGGAAAATTAAAAATGAACAATGATTGAATATAAAAATATGTTTCTCACCGTAGTATTTTCACAACAAGGTCCTTCTGTTTGTACAACTACGTTTACTAACAATCCTTTTCCAGTTGAGTTGTCAGATACGTACTTTGGTATTGGGACCTTCCGGATTAGTTGATCTGTACTAAGGTCGAATACATACAGCTGAGATGGGCAAACGGCAGTGTTACCAATGCGACCATTATCTAATACCCACAATCTGTTGCATTCGTCTATCTGCAATTAGAAAAACAAATATCGTGTATCTTGCTTAATTAACAAAACATTCAATGTCCTATTAATTTTCATCTACTTTTTTAAAAATATTTGCTATACTTACCACAATTCTGTGAACACTTATTATTTTTTCACAGTCACGTTTTTCATGCCAACTCCAGTTGGGATAAGGAGCTATCAAAGGTCCATTTGGTCCTTTTTCACTAGAAACGGTACCTAAACTTGCAGGAACACCATTGACACGATACAAGGTAATGAAAACGCGACCATCTAAACGAAAAACGTATGAAATTTACATATTAGTAGAATTATATTAAAAGAAGTTTTGTATTGTAAAAAGTCTATAATTTTTTAAAAGATGATACAATAAATGTAAGAAAATTACATATTCACATGATAAACAGAAAGCAATTGAATTTGTAATTCATTTATTTAATAAATTAAGATGATTATGATAATATTTAAATTTCGAAAAAATATGAAACCTTTAGATTTGTCGATATCGGTTGGGACCACTCTTGTTGGTACATAATCCTTATTTTGTAATGCCTCTTCTTTTACGCTGTCTGACGGCCATACGTAGTCGATGGCTTTCCACTCATGAACAGATTCAAATTTATTTGCCGCCAAAATTCCAGGGACCAAGAAAACGAGAGGCGCTAACAAATTCATCTGTTTGCCTATATTATCAAAAGCTCTGAAATCCTTATTAGAAGAGAAAATACATTAAATATTACGCAAAAGAGATATTTCAAAATATTTATTGCAATTACAAATACTCACAATACACGTTTTAGAATAATGATAAATGCGAGCCAATAATAAACGGAGCGAAAGGTATGAATAGTCGAATTAAATTATATAGAAATAACCATGCTGTCAAGTATTGCTGCGAGGACAAAATATCAACCGATTTTAAATGTGCTAAAACATTATCTGTGATAATTCCTGATTATTGCTTTGAGGTACAATCATCTTTGGATTTTATGTCGCATATAACTCAATAGTAATCGTATTTGCAATGGAATTTGCGATTTAGTAATGACGTTTGTATTACTTAGTAACGAGAAAATCCATTAATAAGGAAATTTAAGACAATAAACCTTTTTCCAAAACATTCAAACATAAATATAGTTTTATAAGGATAATATTTTTGTGAGATATGTAATGAAAATCGTAGCAAGTTTATATTCAAATTAAGAATTCGATGCTTTAATAAATATATAAATAGGTTATTAATGTGCGATATAAAGAGCGTATGCAGTTATGTAAAATTTTCGTTTTGATAAATCAGTTTTTGAAGGTATGTTAAACTCGAATCATCTATTTTATATATAAACTACAGCTCTGTTACTATTTTAGGGATTATACATACAACATTAATAAATAATTATTCGATTCAAGAATATATTTTTAATGTTTAAGATTTTCCATCTTACAATATATCATTTTTTTTATGTGTTTCGTCAATGTTCGATACACAATAAATTTAAAATATCTTTCAAAAAAGGAGTATATGTTTCGGGACCTCATCTCAATCTATTACATAAATATGGCGGTTACTTTCTTGCCAAGGTTTGGATAATAACAAATGTACATAAAACGTAAATAACGGCTATACAGTTGGCTACTGTGGCATAAAGATTTTTACTAGTAATAATATACTTAACGACGATAGATTTACCGATAAAAATTGAAAATTGGGTTGTCAACAAGTAACCATTCAAAATATAAAAATTAAAAAACATTGTAAGTATGAATTATTTCTTTACCCTTTTCCATTATAAATTTTTCTTAACCTTTTGAATCATACAATTTTTCTCTTCGCGGAAAACGGCTGTAACTGGTTAGTCAGGGGTTTTCGGGATCGCTGATCACGTATCCAGACTCAGATTTTCAATATTCATGATGGCGGATCTAATATGGAGGACCAAATTCAGAAAAAATGATCAAGCTGAAACTATGGGTACTCGGTGGTTTTTAGGGTGGCTAATCACAAATCCAGCGTCAGATATCGAAAATTCAAAATCGCGATTCTAACTTTACTAACCAAATTCATGAAATCAATCGTGATTACGGTAAAAAGATTAAAAGATCTGGTGTGTAACTATCGCATTTAGCCGAAACCGGAGACACGAACGAGGATGTGGCGGCTTCTGTCTCCAATTTTTTTTTGTGTTTTTTGCTATTTTATTAGTTTGCAAAGTTAGAATCACCATTGTGAATTTTCAATATCTGTGGCTGAATTTGTAATCAGCGACCCTAAAAAACACCAAGTACTCGCAGTTTCAGCTTGATCAAGTATAACTTTTTCTGAATTTGGTCCCCCACATTGGATCCACCATCTTGAATTTTTAAAACCTGAGGTCGGATTCGTAATCTGCGACCATGGAAACCCTATTACACCATGGATTGCAAAAATGCGTTAAATACTTTTCCTAGTTACGTTTTTCTTGAAAAACGTGTTATTTTTCAGTATTTATTTATTTATGTCAATCAATTTGCAACAAAATTTGGCTTATTGCACAAAATTTCCGGTTCTTTGACATGTTACGGTATTAAAATAAAAAAAAGACGAAAGAATCGATCAAATTTTGACTTAAAAACGAAAAAACGATGCGGAAAAAGGTTGTATGGTTCTGTAACACCATGCCGCAAAGGATTAAGAGAGTAAATAACTGAAATTTATTACTGAAGGTTTTCGTGGACGCTGAATATAAATCGAAACTCAGATTTAGAAAAGTAAAAATGGTTAATCCATTGAAACCGACCTTACTTAACTCAGCATCCATTTTAGATAAATTCTTTGGATATATATATTCTAAAGAACTTGAAATTATTTTAAAATTATTTGAAATTAAGTCGGATATCTTAGGTCGGATTTGTTTCGGTTTATATACAGTATGAAACAAACTGTTCGAAAGTTAATTAGGAAAAGTATCAAATAATTTTTCTTTTTCATGAAAAATATCTTTATACAATGGCGGTGTCCATGTACGTCATCCTCGACGTTGTACGATGTTTATAATAACTTCATTTATAAGCATAAAATCAAAACTATAATTTATAAATCATATTATAAAGTTATATAATGTCGGAAAAGTTGAGAAACCGCACGAGGCCATATTATAATATGGCTTTCGTATTGCAAATATTATTTTTCAATACGTTAATCTGTAAAATTCGATTTTACCAAATATTTGTAGTCCCCAAAGGCAATTATGCTGTAATAATATTTGAAACAAATTTGAAAAATGAAGTATAAAGATGATTTTAAGAAATATCAATGATCAAATAACATTTTCTACACTAAATTCCAACACTTTATTTCATAAATTATTGTGGTACAATCTTTTTTAAACCTCACACTACTTTGTAAACAGAATTTTGAATTGTTTTATCGATCAATATATCATATTTGCTATAGTAGTATAAGTCATTAACAATAGCTAAAAACCTGATTCATTAACTATACCTTCCTATCACAAAACTACGTCTCATAAAATATGTTTACGTTTTATGGCCCACGTTAGGACATATCTACTAGGGTAATTTCAAAATTTACTTAACCCTTATTGACCCAATTTGTCCGTTTTATCCGTAAATTTTAAACATGGACAACTTTGTTATTTATGTTTTAAAAAATCTGAACATTTGTGGGCGAGTATTTTCACGTGCTCTTTCAAAATCCGGCATGAAAATTAAAAAAAAAAACACTCCTTCCTACCGTATTTTTCAATTTAAAAATAAAACATGAGTTTTTAAGGTAATTTTTGTTTTAAAGTATTTTCGATACGAAAAAGGTCTTGCAATAGCTGAAATCACGAAAACTCCGACCAAAAATGTCTAAATAACAAACTTATACACATAAAAAATTAATTTTTCATGAAAAAGGGGACATGCGATTACACGTAAAATAACATATTTACAAACAACTTTACGGATTTTTCTGAAAAAAATTGTTTCTGCTTTGGAAACCGGAAAAAAGATGTTTTATTTTGTTATAAGGTGAAACGTCATTACCACCCCATAAAATAACCCAAAAAAGGGTAAAAATTGGCAGTTTCAAAAAATATTATTATTTTAGATACGAAAAAATTGCAAATAAATTTAGTCCTATAAAGAATTAAGATCAGCTTTTTTACTATCGCATACTAAAGACGATGCCTATGATAAAGTTATAAAATAATGTCTACTTATTATTGATAGTTTTAGGGATAAAGGCTGGAACTCATCGTATCTCATTCTATATAACAATGTCGTTTATCTAAACTATCGTTTATATAACCGTACATCATTTTATACAAACTGTAACATTTTCAAGTATCCAATTTTATAAATTTTCAAACATTCATATTCTATAACTCTTTTGTTTGAGTATAATAGGGTTGTAGGGGGTGGGGTGAATAGGGGTTGAAAATTAGCAGCTTTCTTGAAATCCAAATAACTAACGTGACTCACAAATTTTCTGGAGTGCAGAATCTAAATTTTTTATTATTTTTTATCGACAAGGCTTTCATATGATGTAAAATGGTTGTAAGGGTTGAGTAGAGGTTGGAATTTTGAAAATGAACAGCTTTTATTTTACGCAAGTCAGTAGAGTAGTTTGTTAATTCTCAATTTTTTTCTCTACAACACTTTCGTAGATCTTAAAAGGGTTTGAAGGGATGAATATAAGTTGGAATAAGAGAATAAGTGACATTTATTTGCACCAGTAACAGTTGTTCTTCACGTGGTCGTCAAATTTTAATTCATACAGATTAAAAATAAAATAAAAAATAAACAAAAAAGGTTCTTTATAAATTTCTACCTCCATGCTGTAATAACTGGAAACATTTATATTGAAAAAATAGCTAAAGACGTTCCATATGCAAGCACATACAAAAATGTCGAACTTGTTTATCAAAAAAGCATTGAATAGAACTCCACGTAAAGCAGATTTTACACATTTTCAAAATTTTGACCTAACTAATCTTTTACTTGTTTTTAGAACTAAACTTATTTACAATTTTTTGATATCACAAATAATATTCTTAAAAAACTGCTGGTTTTCATCACTGTGGGTCATTTTATGGGGTGGTACCAACATCTAACCTCAGCCTAACAGATAAAAAGATGTTTTTAGCATCTGTGATTAGTTTTACCCATTTGTTCAGGTTTTCAAAAGCCGGAACAATTTTTCAGAAAAATCCGTAAAATAGCGATTTTTTGTAGAAATGTTATGTTAGGTGTGGTCGCACAACACCTTTATGATAAAAAATGAATTTTTTGCGTATATAACTTCATTATTTATACATTTTTAACCTTAGTTTTTGTGGTTTTCGCTATCGCCAAGACCTCTTCAGCATCGACAATACGATTAAAAACAAAGTTACCTTAAAAAATACTGTTTTTTTTTTAATTGTAAAATAGGGCAGGAAGGGGTAGTTTTTAAAAAATTTTCTATCGGATTCTGAAAGAGCACACTTGAAAATACCAGCCTACAAATGTTCAAATTTTATAAGGCATAAATAACAAAGTTTTTTAAATCTGCAAAATAAAAATTTTACTCGGGGCAAAAAACAATAATAATGATTTTTAAAATGCTTAAAATTTGAATGCCCCTGAAAACTCACTGTCGGACTTTATGACGTCAAACCCGTAACCCCCTGCCCAAATAATATTGACAACTTTCCGAACATAAAATACAACAAAATAGTTGCACGGTTTCTAAATAATGAAGGTAAATAAAAGAAGTATCGATTGTTTCTACTAATGAATGTAGAAGACTTCGTGTTTCAGCCAGTCACAGTCAAGGAATTCAAAGAAAATTGTATAAATAGCGTTCACATTTTGTGGATTCGTGAACGTTCATATACTCAAGTGAGACATTTCAGGAAAAGCTCGATTATGATTCGCTAAGAACTATAATAATGGGATATATCTAGATTCGGTTGCAACGTTTTTTGAAGTTTTTCATTTTCTAGAACTATCAAAAATACTTTTGTTTGCGAATATTATGTCTCCACATAATAGAAAAATAGCAGCTAAAAATTAAGTAATTTCAACTACATTTTAGGCGAAATGACTAAATGTTCTTGCATTGGCAGTATGAATCTGGACGAACTAATATGTATTTGATTAGATTCGATTTAGATACTAACTGTCAACCACATAGTCAATATTGCTAATTTTGTTCAGGGTATTTAGGCTACCACACCCAATTTCAGTTTGGAAATGTTTGCAATATTTATATACGTAGATAAAAGAAATGGATATTGTACAAAATAAAAACGAAAATTTACTAAACGTTTGGTCATTTTCGGAACTTGCTGATTTTTAAAGACGGCATAACTTATATTTCTGCATGGTAATATTTACTTTACATCAAATAGTAAAGTGTTTGAAAATTTTACCCCCGGAATAGTAAATAAATCCTAACAAATTGGAAATATTGTGTAAAATTACTGTATAATTTAATCTTAATTTAGGAAGCAGCTTTTACATTCGTCGAAGTGTAGAAGTTACGTCCTTTTCTTGAATTAGTACAATAAACTAAGCGAAATATATGAAACAAGAAGGAAAACTTTTTTTTTCTTAAGGATATTTTACTCAACTGTTGGGTAATATTTGCCGATCAAAGAAAACAGCAATATTTTTCTTTTTTGGACTACCCTTCACAGTATCCGAATCACAGAAGAGATCTTGATTAGAAATTGATTTCAAATTTTCGTGGGGATTATATCACAGGAACGATAACAGATGGCGGGTTTTGCGCAAACAACAGAGAACGGCCGCACGTTGTATCAATGTAAGCTCCAAATTTTACGATTCATTCTAAGAATATTCGGGCGTTTCTGTATGACATTTGTTTCCTAGTTTTAAGATAAATTAGTGTTCCACTATTTTCCAGATATATATTATATATGTAGGTATGTCTGCGCGTGTGTATCGCGCTTTGCCATTGTGTTCAATGAATGTGTTCTCTACATCTGCTAAGAAATCCCTTTTCATTTATTGAACGTTCATTAAATTGAACATTCATTAAAAGAACGATTCATTTATTGTTTTCGTTAATTTTATCTTTGAATTTAGGTTTAAAATTACCAATCGTTGGAGTAAATTATACAGTTATGCAAAGTCTTATTTGCTGAATATCTGGGAAAAATTACCAAACGTCCGAGTAAATGTTACACTTATGAAGGTATTATTTATTATGCTTTTGGAGAACATTTCCTATGGGGGAGAGTAATGTATACTTATCATTCGACAAATAATCTACATTTCCATTGGCAAAAAGTGCCAGATACCGTTGTGTGTCCTATTTTTACTCCGTTGTTTAGTAAAAAATCCCGCATTATAAGTAAATAATCCATTTTTCTTCTCTCCGTGTAACTTCTTTCTTCAAATATACGTCGATTAAATGAAAAAAATTCATTTTCTCATTGAACATGTTTGAATATTTAAAACCACACATTCTTTATCCTGGTCAACAAAAATTTGTCTTACATAATCGTTATATTATTATTAATTATTAATTTATTTTATGATAATCAAATGTTATATATCCATATAAAAGCAATAATAAAAGTACTCACCTTAACTGCACTATTATACAAATATTGAGGTATTCGAGGAAAGAATTAGGTAATAAATTCAAATGCGAATAAATTTTCTTTAAATAAGGTTTATTCTTATTCTCTTTCTTGTGATGATTTATATATTTATCCATTTTTTGTTCATACTCATCTGTTATTTTTATCCTTGTAATTAGTTTATACTTGTAATTGCCCTCATTATTATCTCATTTCTTATCAATACAATGCAATTCATTTTTAATATCGTTATTTTCTATTGAGTCTCCGTTAACGAATTTCTAAAGCAATTCAGAGGAACTTTTTGAATTTATTACATTAAATCTGGGCAGAATTCGTGCAATTCCTGTAGCCAAATTATATACTAAGAATATATAAGATGTTTATTCAACTCTTAAAAAGCGGACATCCGCATTTCCGCTAACAACTATGTGTGTATACGAAATTCGTGTACATAAAATTATTTTAAAATGCTTTTAGATTTTAATTATCCCAATTTTTAAAACGCAATTTTTTTACTAGAAGACAATTATTATTACGTGTAGTGAAACCTAAAACGTCAACAAATAATTTTATAGTCACTTCCTATTTACTTTTTATAAAAAATGGATAAAGAATTTGTTCAAAATCTGAAATAAAAACTGCGAATATATTATTTTTTGAAATTTCTGTACGTCTATGAATAATTTGTTTAAACTTATACAATATTTTGAAGGTACAGTATGCAATACTTTGATTTCAATTTTCAAAGAATTTCAAAGAATAAAAGTATCTAATTTTTTTCAAATTCACACATTTACTTTTACTAGTTTAGAATTATAAACGAACGGTTTATTAGTGATGATTCTCTTCCGGATGTATTACGATTTGTGAGAAGTAATGTATTAAGTAATTTGTATAGCAGAAATGCATTTGGTAGTGTTGCAAATATATCTAAATCATTACCACGTATAGAAAAAATTAAAATAAAAAGAAATTTGTAGCGCAATCGCCAGTTTGTTCTTCATACCATTATAGAAGAAAGGTAACAATCGGTAGAAAAAAAAGAAGTAAAAAGAGCATTTCGATTTGAGACGATTAAATCTATTTATAAATAACGTAACATGTCCGCCATTCGCATATTTGCGGAATCTTTTCCAGTATCGTCACGAATTATTGTTTTTCCTTCTGATTGTGCTAAAAAAGTGTATTACGTCTTCTTTATACATTCAATTCAATATATATATGTGAAAGTCGTATTTATTTTTCAATATTTAAACCACTTCAAATAAATGTACATTTTTCCTCTGTTTATTGGAGAAGCAGTGACGAAGTTGAACCGGATTTAGGTCGTAAAATGTATAAAAAACAGACAATTCAAATTATATTTTGAGAAATAATGTTTTTTGTTTAAATTGTCAATGGACACTATATTTTTATTGCGAAAACATGTCGAAAGGTTGGTTTAAAAATTTATTAATTTAAGGTATAATATTGAATTTAAGGAAGTAGATGAAGATGATTTTTAAAACTGCTGCTAATAAAATAGCCACTGTATCCATTTTTGCATGATTACTCTTTTATATCATAGTTATCCAGTTAATGATCCTTGTTTAATATACATAGAGAGATTGTAGTTATATGTTAAATAAATTAAACTGGTTCAATAATATAAGTAATACTAAAAATGCAAACTTTTTGCAGTGGTATATGTTGTGCAAATTATTAAATGCGTCATTTCAAACAAATTTTCTCAAGAAATTTCATCAACGACTGGTATTATGGTTATCTAAGAAATGTAAAATCAGTATTACTTAAATATTTGTTATTTCTTTTGTATATAGCCAATTTGTCGAACTATAAATATGACATTAACAGGTTTAACCAATGGACTGAAATAAAAGAAACAAAACACAAATACGCATAATCATATCTAAAGAAAACAATTTTAAAATTCATGTTTAACATTAACTTTAATTTATTCTAATAAACTAATACGTCAGAACATGTATCTCTATTTGCTGAGTACATAGTACTTGTATATGTTTCGAAGCAGTGTATAATTACGTCAATCATTGGTTATTGTTTACTGGGATGAGTTAAAGCATATTGTAATTAATATGATAAGATAAAAGAATAATTACACGTGCAGCGAAAAGAAGTATTCACTTTTTCCGGCGAATGTTTCGAACGTTTTGTCCAAAAAAACTTGTCTAATTGGAACTCAGGATATGAGTTACGTCTTATCAGCCCAACTCAACCCAAAAAACTGTTTTAAATTGATTAATTCCAAATATAACAATAATAAAATTATATCTTTCTTAAAGTTTAAATAAAAATTGTTTGTAAAGTATTATTTCCCACCATATATAATATGCGAGATTTATCGTACCTTTAAAAAAAACTGTTTCTTGTAAAAATATACACAACATATTTTCCTAATCTCCCTATATCGCGGGAGCAAAATAGCACGCTCGCTTCGCTCGGGCGTCAAACTCGCACTCATAGGAAAACACCTATTTCGCTCCCTGGTTGCACAAACTACTATTTGGACCCTCCGACCGTAAAACCCGATTTTTCGGCCTAGGGTGAAACCTTCGACCGCAAATTATCGAGTCCTACGACAATCGGATAAAAATATATTATTGGTCACGGGCGAAATCCATCTCCGACGAGTGTGATTGTTACCATCACTTCGCTTGGACGACAAACAATCGTCGAAGATCGATTTATTGCGCTCTTAGCACATAATGTACTATTTTTATCCAATTGTCGTAGGTTTCGCCCTAAGTCGAGAAATCGAGTTTTACGGCCGGAGGATCAAAACAATATTTATTTACTTATTACGTAATATATCGCTGAAAATTTAGTTATTGGTCCCCTTAATTCTTTGTGGCACGATTTTCAAAATGCGTGAATCCGTTTAGAAGTTCGTATATGGCGGCTTTCGGGGCCGCAGATTACGAATTTGTGGTCGGATGTCATCAGCAATTTTAAATTAATTCTGGGTGGATATTTCTAACCAACAACACCAAAAACATCAGTAGAAAAAAAAATCACCAAAATGAATATTTCATATATTGGGCCCGATTACGGTTACATAATATTATTTTCCACAAACGAATTTTAAAAAAAAAACGTACTGTTTTGTTATAGGTTTGTTCATCTTAGCACAATAGAACTAACAGAATAAAACAAACACAATGCTCTATATTAACACAATGTAAAAAAAAACATTATTTACAATAATTATTAAAATGAGTCTAGTTTGTTGACGTTATGTTATGGAATAGGAAAATTACCAGAAAAGTAGAATTTTTAATACATCGTTTGATAATTCAGTTGATATTATTTCTATAACAAATGTTTTTTCTTCTCAGTTGATGAAAATATTTTTTTGCTTAACGAACATTTTGTTCTGTTATAAAGTATTTCAACGTCTCTGCAGATGAAAACGGGCATGAAAACTAAATATTTGTACAAACGTTTATGAAATTACATAATAAATTGGAATATGACACAGTATGGAAACATCAGTGTGCCGTAGTAATTGCTTATAAATAATTGTTAATGTTATCAATAAATACATTAGTGCTTTAAAAAATTTAAACAATAATGAAAGGAACATAAAAATACTAGATAATATTAGATAATGTTAGAATTGCAGTCTTATCTCATATACACAGTATTTTCAAGCAAACACGTAAGAATTACTTTTTTCGATTTAGTAAAAACTGCATAAATATTTAATAGTTTCAAAGAAACGCTATTTTGAAGTAAATGACGAGCGCACAAATGTTACAATATCCACAAAAAGTAAAGCTGTTGAAAACAATTCTCATGAATAACTATATCAATTACATAGGTCTAGAAAAAAGAGGGTCTTAGAAGTTGTTGGGAAACTGTGGGTCATTTCTGACGTAATTGTAAGTGTAGAATCCAAACTCGAAGCCAGAATTGATCCATCACATCAGATTTTTCAGATATTTGAGGCCATGTACTCGAAAGACGCGTTATTTTGCTATGTTTGAGGTTACGTACAGGACGCAACATTTTTTTTGCCTTCTGTACTATTTGCATCTTTTAGTACTACCTTTGCCGTTCAAAATGAGATTTTATTCGATCACCTACGAAATTTTTTTTACAAAGTCACAATACTGAAACGTGATTTTAGTTATTAGTATCGATATTTTATATAGTTGTTTATATTTATATAGGTTTCATGACACTGAATTGGACCTTGAGCTTGTTCTCCAAGAACATTTCAAGGTAAATTTGTTTACATGTATATCGTAATTTCAAATTGGCGTATCTTTATGAAGAAAAGTCGCAATGGAATTCTGTGCTTCCCATATTAAAGAAAAAGAGTAGTACCACATGATCCAACGAAAGGAAAAACTCCTAAAAATGTTGTGTCTTCTGTACATGACGTGATGGGCCACTTCTGACTTCGGATTCTGATTCTACGCACAAAATTACGTAGGAAGCTTCCCAACAACAAAACCATTTTCACCTGTGTTATTTAATCGTAATTCCAAATAATCTGTAGATTAACGAAAAATTCTATATATTCAAGAAACCGTTTATTTGAATAGCAGTGGTAGTAATAATATTCTTCTTTATATAATATAAAAATAATATGTAGAATACTAAAGAATAAATATTTACTCGAAAGAAAAAAAATTTCGTAATTAATGTAATAAGATTTATTATAAGGATAAACAATTTAAAACATTTGAAACGTTTTTAAAAAATTGTTAAATATAAGAAAATTCTTACTTAATTCAAATAAATATTTAATTAATACTATTAACTGACTACCGATAAATTAGGACACCATCTTTGCGAAATATATTGTCGCAACCACAGTGGAATAATTAAAATCTTGTATTAGTATTGTATGACACTGTCTTGGTCTTGCTTGAAAATATAACTGCCTTGTTATTATTATTTTTATACTAAATGTTTTTTAAATATCATTACTTTCATATAAAATATTTCTTACCTGTAGACAGCGAGAAAGGATTAAAAAGCATTTAAAAGTCAGTAAATGGTTACAAAATTCGGTTCAAATCGATACAATGATTCACAGTAAAAGTAAATAATTTCTATCATTTTTATTTCAATGTTCGACTCTTTTTGACTATTCAATCCTGTTTCATTATCCTTGTAAAACTTGCCAATATTATCTTATCAAAATAATATTTGCATGTGGATGAACTTGTTTTGAGCTTAGTCTTGGTCTTCGTCTTGGGATTGGCCTTGGTCTTGACGACATAAGACCAAGAAGAAAATTGTGGTCTCGTGAATTCCTGTCAGAAATATATTTTTCGATTCAATTAGTATCAGGTTATATTAATCGTTGTAAAATTAAAAAATTGATTTTAAGAATGATTTTGGGTATTTCCCAGATAAATTCAGTATTTTTTAAATTTCATCTGTAACAAATTTCAAACATATATGATATCCTTAACCTTTAGAAACTAACCAACTGTATAACTAATATTGTAAGGTTTCTAGGTCTAAGTAATTTCATGTAACAATTCCAAGTAAGCAGGAATTTCTCAATAGCTGCTAAATTTTGCCTAGCTATTAAAAAAGCTTTACATATAGTTACTTTACTATTTGGTTACAAGAGTCAAAGTATATGTATAACCAGTATAATAATAATAATTGTGGGAAAATATAATAAGTTTTGTGAAGGGAGGATTGGAATTTGGCGTCAATATGGAGTAAATTGGATCCAGTTAATTTTGTATTCAATTATTGATATAATTCGTTTTATTTATAAATTCTACTCGCCCAATCTTTGAACATGTGATAAATTCGTTGCATGTGATGTCGAAGTCTAAAACTATTATCTTTATTATGGTCTTGTTCCATGTTACCATCCCAGATATTGGATGAAGTGAGTTCCTCCGTTCGCCATGCTCCTTCTGATAAATCTCTGTTTTGAATATTAATTGCTTGTCGGCTCCGCTGTGGTGGGCTACATACTGTATCAGCAGTGAGATGTACTACATCACTTTTCATAATTCGAAAATTGATTTCTTTAAAATTTTGTTTGCCAGTAGTGAACTTGTGAAACCGATTAGACAGAGCCCATAATTCTTCAGCTTGGCTATAAGACGCTGGCATGATCTTCATTCCACTTATGAATTGTAAGCGTGTTTTATCAATGATTGAGATATCCTAATGGGAATTACAAACAAAGGATTAGTAATCCTAAAATTATTTTACGGTACAAAATGTTTAGATTGTGTGTTATAACAATCGACCTAAATACTCCCTCAATTTGAAACAGTTAAATCAGTTACTATTTACTGCTTTTTTATACTATTTAAAATTGGAGAGAAGATCTATAAGAAGAAAATTAATATTCAGAAATTTACTAATGACATGCCGGTTCGATGATTGATTGCACGGAGGATCAAAAATTATTTGAAAATCCAAAGTTTGAAAATCTAAATACTACATTTGTATTCAACATCACGTAAAATCCTCAAGTAATTAATTTGGCAAGGATTTGCATTAGATCTTAATTTTTCTCCATTTTGAATTTTAAAAAGTAGGTTTCAGATTTATGTTTGATGAACAGCCTGAAAATCCCCGAGAGTTATTTTTGTAAACGTTTTCAATTTTTTATCCACCATATTGGTTCTGTCATTAAGAATTTTGTAAATTTAACGGTGATTCTATAATCTCTTATCATCAACTAACATATTTCAAGTGTTTTTATTATAGGTTTATTGTCGCTAACGAATTGCATTATCAAACAAACCTATTTTTGTTGCATTTATTTATAATACCTATAAACAATTATAGTTTTAAAAAATACCATTATGCTTCTAAAGTTTAAGCATAGTTTTAATTGAAAAAGTAAAAAAATCTTTTTATCAAATGGGAAAAAATGGCAAAAAATGGACCAGTAAAAGGTACCTCTGTAGCGTTTCCGTTAACTGAATGGATTAATGTACAAATAGTATCAGAGGTTAGTGAAGCTGCAATTGCCATTATTCATTCTTTTCATACTTTACACTGAGTAAGAATCAATGTTTCTGTGCTAAATGACGGGTTTGCCAATGAAAGTCCTTAAAAATACTAAACAAGCAAATGCTTTCTGCATGGAATATCCTCGTTCGTAAAAATTAAGACTTCCAGCTGAAAACCTAGTTGGCTGTCAAACCACTACAGTGTCCACATAGTGACATAAACTCTACTGAACATCTACACTGTTAAAAACAAAAGCGTATTGAATTACATGATGTATTTCAGGAAAATCATGAAGAAAACCTATGTGTCCATGCTAAGCATATAAACTCTGACGAAGTAATTAATAAATGTGTTATCGACAATAATAACAATAACGATGATGATGACATTGATGACGCTTACACTCTTATTAAAACTGATGAACGAAATACTCATGTTGAATATAAAAATCGTGGTAAACAATTGATAAAAACTGGACAGATACTGCACATAAGTGTCCAGACAACTTTTGGTAAAAATAGTCATCTGCATAATCTTACTTACATTATCAGCTAGAAACTAAACAAAAAATATTTAGGTTATTTGCCTATTAAATATTCTCTGTACTTTCTTGGAGAAACAGAGCAGAAACTGTCCACAATAAATTTATCTAAACAAAGCATCGAAATACAATCCACGATTGTGTTATTACATATTGTATGGAAAACTGGACATATTTTATTATTCACAACCTGACAGTGTAAAAGTTAATAGATAAAAACTGGCAAATATTTAGACCGAATTTCTATCTGTTCTGCATAGAATTTAATTTTTATAGTGCATTTGTTTTGCAGTGCATTTTCTATGTAATGGCATGGAGCCCTCTTCTGAGGTATATGTATATGAAATTCTATGGACAACGATATCAAATTTAAGATACGTACATGACATTTTTTGTGTACATTAAATTAAATCTCTGACATTAAAAGTAATCTAATTTCTAGATTGAAATATGCTTCCGGCACGTGTTCATTAAGTGTTTTCTTTTAACATTGTACATAAATTGTATAATGACACTGACCCGTGTGAAAAAAATGTCTGGGCCCGGCGAGACCCCAGCTGGATTTCCCAATATGGGCCCTAATTGATTTTAGGCCCTGATTGTTTATGAGCAACCAACTTTTTTGCATAGTTAGTTTGAGGGAAACCCTGCCAAAGCCTGCGCCACAGTATTTCGATTTTCGGTTCTAAACATTACATTCTAAAAAGTATATTGGTTTAAACTGCGTATTTGCGATGCCTTAAATAATTTTGTTAATTTGTTTATGTACTTAAATTTCTTAAAATTGGCCGCCCACATAAATAGGTTAAACTGGCAGAATTCCACACTGGGATGCCCACAAAGTATATAGAACAAATTCAATGGCAATTTTGAAAAGCGCAAAGAAATACTTAGATACATAACTAACTACTAACCAGAATCAACCTAATGTAAATATATTAAATCACACTTATTAATACTGCCAATTTCAAAAAACTATTACTACATAAGGCATACATCCTAATATGTCCTATTCCGAAGAGAACTTCAAATTACAAACATATTTTTTTATCAAATGTTTTAACAATTTCTCTACAAATAATTAATGATAATTACCCAAATGTCTTAAATTGTACTTTCTTTGTTTTGTCGGTCATTTATTTCGGAAAGTTGGTAAAATAAAAATCCGTATTTTATGAAGTAAAAGAAAGGTTTCTTTCTTCGTTTTATTCCAGGAGTTTTTGGGGGCTTTTCTCCTTTCTTTCGATCGTTTAATTAGATGTTTATAATCAAATTGTTATCAGTCCTGAGGAAGAGTCAAAAAAGGTCGAAACGTAGACAAAAGATATGTAATAAAAGTAGCTTTTATTTTTCCATCCTTCCGAAATAAATGACCAACAAACAGAAGAAAGTGCAATTGAAGAAGTTTTCACTGCGGTCGAAAAAACATTGAATTTATTAATTGCAAAATCCTTTTATTCTCTGAAAACTTATATTTATTTTAATTTAGTAACGGACGTGATCGATCTCATAAATAATATAGAAGAAATATATAAATGGAGAAAGACAAAAGTGCACTTAAGAATATATATACATAACATATATTTTTCTTGATTATTATTAATAAATGAAAGTATAAAAAAGTCAAGGATGGTGCACTTGGTAAATCGAGCTAAAATAATTGTAACCAGTATTAGGAAGTGTTACATATTTGGTTAGAATGTTCAGCTTTGTGAACGTTATTATACGAAGTTACAGGGGCAATATCATCGTTCAGTACAAAGTCTTTTTTTCATGACATATACACTCTAAATTCTCTTAAGGTGACAATTACTTAATTATAGTGACTGTCACCTTAAACGAGTGAGATTTCAACCACCCTTTTAAAGCCAAATTTAACTTTACATTAATGTGAAATGTCACCATTACAAAGTCACAGCATCGGTTAAGTATTACAGTGAGAGACTTTTATTTACGAAAGTTGCAATAATATTTTCAATTTAGGGATAACCAGAGTTTTATCGTCCGGATATTGTACTTTTTAATATTATGGATTGGAAAATGTATAACCGAATATAACAAAATGTTCAAGCCACAATTATAAAAAGTATAAAAATCGGACCATAAAATTCCCATTATCCTGTACTGAAAATATTTTTGAAATTTTCGTTTATAAAGGTCACTTACTGTAAACATTCATAATTATATATATATACAGGGTGATTCTCCATTGAATGACTTCCGGTTAACAGTAGATTCTGTGATAAATTCTAAGAACATTTTTCCTTTGAAAACAATTTGTGTGATGTATAGTTTTCAAATTATTTAGCATTGAAGTCGGCCAATAGGAACAGGAGTTGCTTGATTGTCGCGACGATTTCGATGTTCGCTGACAATGCAATCGTCGCGACAATCAAGCAACTCCTGTTCCTATTGGCTAACTTTAATGCTAAATAATTTGTAAACAATACATCGCAAAAATTTTTTTCAAAGGAAAAATGTTCTTAGAATTTATCACAGAATCTATTGTTAACCGGAAGTCATTCAATGGAGAATCACCCTGTATATACAGGGTGACCCATTTTAACTTAGACAGTAAAATATCTCAAAATGTAAGCGTTGCCCGAGAAAAAATGCCACCTTCAAGGTCATGTTCAAGGTTAATTTCACTGGTACCATTAAATAGCCAGTGAGAAATCCTTCAACTTTAGTATGTAACACTTTCCCCGAAAATGCACTCCCGCTGAGTTAATTCGCAATTCCGAGAGCTTTAAGTTTGACCTTGAAATGACCTTGCCGGAAAATCTACCATATCAATCCATGAAAAAAAATATGTGTTCCCATAAGAAAAACGAAGATGACTTTCAAATGACTTTGAAAATGGTCGTCAAGGTCACCATCATTTGGCCCCCTTTCAAGCATACAACTTTTATCTGAAATTTCTTCTAGGGCAACGCTTACTTTTTGAGATATTTTACTGTCTAAGTTAAAATGGGTCACCCTGAAAATGTCTGATGATATTTTTAATATATCTGTATGTATTCAAATTTGTAAGTATAATCTGTACGGGTGAAGTTATATACAATAAATGCTACCGTTATAGCAAAAACTTATCTATGAACTGCAATATTGCAATTCGAATTTTTTAAAACACTTTTATATGACGATAAGAAATAACTCACAAGCAATGACAAAAATCAGATCTGAATTTAAAAGTTATTAGTTTAGGAATCATCGCTTTATTAAGGTGAATACTTTTATTTTTCGATTAAAAAGTGGTATTTCACTACATGCATGGACAAAAAAGTTTGTGCTTCATACAAACAGGATTTCTATTTAATCGAAACCTCGAAGTTTGTTCAACCTAACCCTAGTTTGTGCCCAAACTTAAATTGTGTGGAGCACAAACATTTTTTTCCGTGTTGGAGTGGAAATTACGAATTCACTTTAGATAACGCTAATTCCAACTTTACTTTAATAAATGTAGAATGTATATTCATAAAATATTTTTACTCACCACATTCGCCAGTGTCAATTCTTTATATCGATTCCAGCATCCAATTCCAATTTCCTTTGTTAAACCGTAAAAAACTGTTCCATCTGCGGATATCGCCATGGCCGTTGCTTGACTAGGAAGTATATTTTCAGCACTGTAATATCTCACTGAATCACCAATAGTACTCCTAGCCAGAACCCTGGTTTGAGCCATATGCATTCCGTGTGATGAAAGTGGTCTAAATACAAGCATTCGGGGTTCAAAATTTGGCGTTTTCGGTGTTAGAGCCATACCTAATATACCGTCCTTAAGGTTAAAACGGTCTCCAGCGACACTAAAATTACTCGATGCTGGAATAGGCTTAAAAACAGAGGCTTCTAATCGGAATATGCGTTCGCCATTCCATATTACTAGACCAGCACCGTCCGTGTCTGCCATGAAAACCTAATAAAGAAACCATGATTATGAAAACACATTATATATATACAAAAATGTACAAGAAAAGATTAAGTACATAATATCTGAACGCATGTAGCTATCCAGAAATATCTACGAAATAAAAAGTTAGATGATCATTGAGGACAATCTTAAAAATACGGTTAGAGGGTTATGGTCCACTCATCACTAGATTTTACTAAGAGGTTCAGTAAAATTATTAGGTAAACCTTTTATGGAAAAAGGAACCTATATGAACCACCGTTCAATAGTTATACAATTAAATTTAGAACAAATCCGTTTTTGGAACTTACAGTTGTTGATTCGCAAATACTTCCTTCGGTTTCGACAGCAGGTGTTACTAAAAGTCCTACTCCTAATTTATTCTGGGATACATTGTTTGGAATTTTTATTCTGTGTAACAATTTGTCTGTATGCAAATCAAACGCTAATAGCTGCGCAAGGCAAATAGATTTATCATTGTAATATCCAGTATCCAATACCCATAATCGATTACAGTCATCAATCTGAAATTATCAATATATTGAGGACTTATAAATATGTTATTTTACATATTATCATTTACGTTCGAAAAAGTAAAAAACATTTTTATTAAGAATCACAAATCTTCGGTTTTATTTTACGATCTTTAAAAGATATAAGGATTCAATTTTTGGAAACTTTATCAATGTTTTTTTAGCCGACTGTAAGCAAAGCATAAGACTTTTTAATAAAATATTTTTAATTTCTCAGACAGCTAGAGGTACAAGAAAATATGATAAATATTGATTAGTGGAATAAATAACTTCTAGCCATAATAAGCTTTTCATCTTACAGCAATTCTGTAGACATTTGTTATTCCGTTGCAATCTCCTTTTATATGCCAGGACCAATTCGGGTATGGAGCTAACAATGGACCAGATGGACCCATTACATCCGAAATAGTATTTAAAGATGCTGGAACTCCAGGTCCACGGAGGATCGTTACAAACACTCGGCCATCTTAAAAAGGGATTAAATATGCTGGAATAAATATGCATAATACAATTTTGTATAAAATATTAAATTCATATATATATATATATATAATTTAAAGAAAATAAAAACCATTTTATTCTATCCCTACATGAAAGTTAAAGTGGAAAGTTTGGTTAAATATTGTCTCCTCGAACAATCCGGCATGCTTACTATAAATTGTTTTTATATTAAAAACGTCACATTAAGGAAAATTAATATCGGTAGAAAAATTAATATTAATGACTTTAAAATACAATAAATAAATTAAATATCTGGATTTTTTAAAAATGTCTACATTATAATTGTGTTTGGATGAAACAGAGCTTTCTAGTCGCCTCTAATTCGTAAACATCACTGATGGATCCAAAAAATAACTTGTAAATAAGAAAATTAGTTTTTTTAAATATATTTCGCACATTTTACCTTCTTCAGATTTCACGATAGCCAAGAAGTTCAATATTCACTATGTGATAACTCCACGAGAACATTAGGAATACGATTCTCTACAGTTTACTATCGTTTAATTTTTGTCGGAAAAGTTATACCGCAAAACAAAACGTAAATTTGCTTGCCTTAATTTAAAAAAAAAAATTCTGATAACTCAGTTTGTAATGATTGAATTCGATTCAATCGGTGCTCATTTTACTCGCAAGAACCCAAAGAATAAGAGACCTTATTGCTCATAAGTTTAGAACTTTTGACAGGTTTGAGAAAAAGTATAGAAAATTTCAGATCTTCTTCAGTGGCGATGAGATTGATTCGCATTTTGGAAATTTGGAAATAAAATAGAGAAGAAAAAAGAATGAAAAAGTATCCCTTGTTACCAACCTTTGTGAGTATTCTATTGATCTTTTATTTTCTCATTCTTTTAAAATGGTGGCTTAAAATGGGGACGATCCAGTTTTGCTTTGAACTACGACCTAATGAAAAAATGCCTTGTATTACCAAATTTCGATGGTCAAATTATTTCCACTTTTGTCCCCACTTATCGTAAATCGACTTCTATTTCAATAATTAATCAATGTAATTTTATTCAGAAAATATATGTGCCTAATTAATCTATCCATAATGTCTCATTTATAGCATTAAGAAAAGTACTGGACTGGGTAATATATTCGTCATCCTGTTAAAGTAATCTTCTGCGCAAAGAGAACAACATCCAATTATGTTGATCCCATCTTATTTATTATATAACTGTATAAAATGATAAAGAATTGGAGAAGCGTGTATATAGTATCAAAGGCTTTTGATATGTTTAAAAGGATAATCGCAAATTCAGGTAGTCTAGTTCCATCACAAAACAATCATAATCCAGGAGTTTCACAAAGAAACTGGGGTTTTCTACGAATACACGTTATCTGGCTGTAAATCCCTGGACACGAATTTGCAATTTTACATAATTGCATGTCATAAGAAAATACCCATATACTTGAAAAATCATCAACTGTCCATGAAAAATAGAAAAAGATTTAAGGCAATGCATGTTTCGATATTAATATGAATAAACATAAACAATTAAACTTTATCCCTTCAACTTTTCATAATAAACGATTTTTTTTTAATTAAAGTAAAATTTTATTTTCCATTTGATTTGCAGTTTACTTGCACTCTTGTAAAAAACGAAGTGTTCACTTTATTAAATGGAGTTACATTTCTCGCTCTTTGGATATAAGTGAGGTTCTGAATCAATTGAAAAACAGTGCATTTTAAATCTACTGTTGTTCTCTCTCTAATAGGATTTTCATTTGTTATAAGAATGACCAGAAAATTATCGGATAGCTTTACGGTGGATGTATGTCAGACAATATATTTATGCCTCATTTACCAGTGGTCTAAGATACACTTGCCTACGAGTAATCTTCCTTTTTACTTGATACATAAAGAATTATTTAAAATTATATATTAACCCATTAACGCCCAAGAGGACACGATTTCTTTTCCATTTTCAAGCGTCATTCTCCAAAGGGAATCGATTGAATAATTTGATTCCAACCACATATCCTTGTGTATTTTTTCGTGATCTATCGATTTCCGGGGTCAGAATTGTGATTAAGTGCTCGAGAAAAAAAATATGGCCAACTTTATAGTGAAAAGTACAGAAATTTTTGGAATATTTTTTTTAATATTTTTTTTATTAGTTTTTCATTACAAAAACTAAATAGGAGTGTATTTATACTTTTCCTCTGTGGTTTCATGTTTTAGTAACCATTTGAGTTGTTCCTAATAAGAAAAATTTAATCCAACAAATGAAACTCTGCAACATGAACATTTTCCAATTATCCATTCACTGGACAAACACGTTCAAAAGTTGTCTTAAAGGCGTCTTTCATGGCACGTTGTAATAAGTAAAGTTTTTAAATGTGTCCTAAAATCTTTCCCGGAATGGACGTTCTTATACTTGAATAATTTAGTCTTTACGATTCGTGGGCCACAATAATGCCGTCTATGAGAGGTTGTAAAGGAAAAGGACGCTTCCAAGACGTCTAATATCAGAAAAATCGACGTCTTTAAAGTGTCCTGGAGATGTCTGTCTAAAGATATTTTCTAGACGTCTTATAAGGCATTTAAGTAATTTGGACATAGTCATTAAGACGCCTTTAAGTATGCTTCAATGCATGTCGGCTTCAAGACAACTTCTAGATGCCATTATAATAACAAGGAATGGGTGGGGGTAGAAAACCAACAAATCAAAATGCCGAGAGACAAAAACCGACAGTTATAAGCTGACATATAAAGAAATAAACACATTGGCAAGCGGACAGTTATTTTTTCAAATGTTGGGTTTTTGATTGGCGTTTTGATTTGTCAGTTTTTCGATCCCCACCAAAAAAGAATTATTCCACAATTAGTATAAATATTTTCCTATTTATGGTGTTCGGTTGTGTTTTTACATAGTGAATATTTCAGTAATACTTGAAATTTCCTGTAAGCTTCAGATTTTTACACAGAATCTACTAATAAATCAAAACCAAATTGATCAAATAATGAACAGATCCAAAAAGTTTACAATCCTGTCATTAATAATATTTGATAATGTACATACAATGACTAAAAAAACGTTACCATGTGCTTTATCGACATCGATGGGTAAGGATTTCCTGTAATCGTAATTGCCATTCTTTATATATGTATCTTTTTGATTACTCGATTGCCATAAGTAATCTATGTACTGCCATTCATAAACCGTGTGCAATCTAGTCGACGCAAAGGCCCCACTAGTAAATATAAGCATCAATAGTACACATTGCATAGTTGTTGATAGCCGTTGAGACAATTTACATAAATCTGATCTGTAAAAAGAAATTCAATTTTAATAATGGAATTAAGTATAAATCAAGTTTGCCAAAAGAATTCGTATAGTTACTATATAAAAATATATAGAATTAGGGTGCACCTCAAAAACCCGACAAATCATAAAATAGACATTTAAAAAAAAAAGACATTAAAATGTACATATTCTAAAAATGTAATTAATGATTGACTTCTGAATGTGCTTAATAAATAATGCGGGGCTGAAGCTGATTAGACCTTCAAGTGACGTACAAAATTCCCTTAGTCAAACATTTTTGCCCTTGAAATGACCTCTCAGTGAGACCTCAAGGGCGATGACCCCAAATAATTTTTTTATGTATTGAATGCACCAATCAGAGGTGTCTCTTTTTTTTAATGTATGGTTTTGGAATGTCTGTTCCTTTAAATGTCTGGCTGTTAAATGTCGGAGGTTTGAAGTGTCTATTTTGTGATTTGTCGGGTTTTTAAGATGTACCTCTTAATTAATGTATTTATTAAGAGACAAAAATTACGAGGTCCAATTTTACTATTAAAATTGAGCTTTTGCAAGAGACGACATTTATGTTTCAATACATTTAAAGTTAAAATAGATGACGTAAAGAGATTACGCCACTATGACCGATATTATATTGAGGACTCTCGAATGTGTTGAAATAATTAGATTATTAGAGATTTATTAAAACAGATGAAATTTCGGAAGACACGGGATTCGAAAATAAAATGATTTTTGAGGCCTCTTTTAATGTCACTGATTATTTCACAAAACGTCATAAATTGTCATTCACTGAACGTAATTCACTGATTTTATTGTCACAAATAATATGCGAAAAACTTGTTTAAATCTTAGAATTTTGAATTCTATTATCGACATGTCAAAAAATTCTTACTAAAATATTCCATAACCAGGGCCAATTTGCTGATAAGGACTGAGTATAACGTCGAGTGACATATTAAATTGAACGACGTATAATAAAGGAAGTAACATTCTCTCAATATTTACATTAACACCTACTTGCACTCTCACGATTATCCTATAGCACGGCCACCTGATGGATCGTAGTTATTTTATTTTTCAAGGCTGATTAATTTCACAGAATTACATTCTTTAAAACCATTAATGACTAAAAAGTACGAGGAACACACATTCACAAATGATAATAAAAAATTAAATTAATAATCGGATGCAGTCAAGCCTCTTTTTACAAAAATGATTTTACGCGATAAGATAAATGGCCGTAACGACATTCTGCAGTGACGGAATAATTTTATTTAACAACGAAATATTTATATTTGATCTCGTACTGATACATTCCGATGTGCAGAATCCGACTGATAACTTCGATGCTCAGATACGTGGGGAAACTTGCAATAATGTTCTAAATAGTATGGCGTTTATTCTAAAATTGTTTCTATTCTGGCGAAGATTCTTAAATATGTTTCTATTTTAAGTAATTTTTATGTTATGTACACATGTTTTAATTGCGAGTAATGAAAACAATTAAGGACAATGCCTCTACGAACTTCTCTGAATCCTCAGAAAATTACTGAAACTGGACATTCTTCTGCGCAATGTTTACGCAATTTTTTAAGTCCCAGTACTACTGCGCAAGTACTAATCCCCTCTTTTATCATAATGCAAATATGAAACTCACAGAATTTTAGTGCGCATCGCTGTTCTCTTCTCTTTAGAGGAATATAATTTGATAAAATCTAACGACGAAAGTATCCAAACATACGACATTATCCTATGGCGTATGCTGCTGAGTGATGGAGAAGGAAACAAAAACATACAGAGGAAAGTTAGATTCGAAGCAAGTAATAAGAACATTACGATGATTATCTGAGAGACATTATACCATCTGACCGTATGAAGGAGAACTCCCATACCGACCCTCAACAGTACAGAGTACATCTTATCGATAGGTATACCGCCATTTATATAGAGAGTCGAAATCATGCCGTTTGCGAGAAAGATCCACAAATGCGGTACACAGCGAATTTTAGATATAAAATATGTCTAACGTGACAATGAAAAACTTTTGTTAATAATTCCACTGCGAAATGAAAATAGCACAATTGGTTTGATCAAATATATTTCAGTTATTTAAATTTACAATAGAAATAATAATTAATATTAGCCATTTGACAAGTTCATGACATTCACATTATAAAAAGATTGCATAGCAATTCGCACAGTATATGTTTCTTAAAAATATTACTTTAAAATAAATAATTAAATGATGCGTGACAATCATAATTCGTCATTTCAACAGTCATTCACGATCGATTACATTTTCATACATTGAACGTCGATGATGAAACGATATGAATTCACACGATTTTTATCACTTAATGGAAATGGGTAAAATGAAGGAATCACATGATGATGATGTTGTTGATGATGATGATGATGATGCAATAAGTCTACAATCAATTGTCCCTCATTTTTATAAGAAAAATTTAGTAATATCCGCGACGGCTTGGTCTAAAGTTCAATGAGTTAGTTGGGTTATAGCTATGGCCACCATAATGGTTATGATTGTGGTGGTGGTGATGATGATGATTATGGTTATGGTTACTATTTGGTTCATCGGATGCTGGATTCGGAACAATGAAACTGTCTACAGCATGATATATCCTCTGTGAAGGTGGAGGTGAAACACACTTGGTCCCATCGATGAGGTCGGAAACTTTACCCATCATAATTCTGAAATTAATTTCCTTCAAATTTTGTGTTCCAGACATTATTCTCTGAAGGCGATTCGACAGTGTCCAAACTTCCTCAGAGCCTCGAGTAATTGAAGGAGGTACAACTTTTAATCCGCTAATAAATTGCAAGCGTTCCTTGTCAACGACTGCCATATCCTGGAAAGAACATTAAAATAATGTTACTGAATTGTTATTAGCATTAACAATTATGGGCAATTAACAAATTTTCGTAAAATTATAACTACCAATCCTAACAATATTTCCAGACAAACAAGTGCCAAAATTACAAAAAAAAATTGTATCGTAAAAATTGATAAAAGATAAAACTGCAGTTTCAGAAAAATGATCAACTTCAGTTCTAATTTATGATAGGCGATAACAAGTTCAACATAATTTCAGTAATTCACTTACGACGTAGTTTGGTTCGAGTGGTTTGTAAATGTTCCAACATCCTAATGCAATCTCTGTTGCTAAACCAAAGAACAAAGTACCATCAGAAGAAACTCCTTGGGCAGCTGCTTGGCTGGGAAGAACATTATTTCCACCGTAGAATTTTACGGTTCTTCCATCCAAAGTGCCTTCAAGTACTTTCGATTGTGCCATGAATATTGTAAGAGATGACATGGGTCTGAAAATGAGACGTCGAGGCACATTGTCGCCAGTTTTTGGAGTCAACGCCATTCCCAAAATGCCATCGTTAAAAGAGAATGTCTCCCCGGCTACAGTATAATTGTTATAAAGTGGTACCGGCTTGAATACTGGTGACTCAATTCGTGTGGTTCTCTTGCCATTCCATATAACCAAACCAAATCCATTCACATCAGCCATAAACACCTGTAATATAATAAAGAACGATAATAAATAATAATAAATTTTAGATTAAATTCATTCGAATAACAACGAAAGGTTTACTTGAATAAAGAAAATATTTGTTAACAGTTAACCCGTTGAAGCACAGTCTCCTTTCTGTAGGACACTTTTTTGTAATTCATTTTTTTTATTTTTTTAGTAGATGAAAATTTAATTTTACTGCAAATTTTTTCTTCCGTACTTCGATAACACGTTTTTAAATGTAAAAAAATTAATACTTATTATGAATTATTGTGTTAAATTGTTTATAATGACAAACAATGTAAAAAAATTATGTATTTTTTTACAAAGAAGGTACGCTTAGATTTTCAAAATTAAAAATGACGGATCCAAGACGGCCGGCCGAAATGTAAAAATTTATTTGATCGAGGTGAAACTCGGTACTCAGAGGTTTTCGAGGTTGCACATTACGAATCTGGCCATAGAGTTTCAAAATTGAAAATAGCGGATCCAATATGGCCTACCAAAACGTAAAAATTTGCTTGATCGAGGTAAAACGGGGTACTCGAGGGTTTTCGAGTGAATTCAAAATGACGGTCCGAAATGTAAAAAGTTATTTGATCGAAATCAAACTGAATACTGAATAATGTTACATTTACAAAATCAAATTTAGCAGATTTAACAAGCGGTCACGAATGCTGAAATTTCATAGTTCGTCTTTTACGACCTCGAAAACCGTTTACATTTCGGCTGTTATATAGAATCCGTCATTTTGAATTTTGAAAATCTAAGATTAGATTCGTAATCTACGATCCTGCAAACTCTCGAGTATCCAGTTTCATCTCGATGAAATAAATTTTTATATTTCGGTCGGCCATGTTGGATCCGCCATCTTGAGTTTTGAAAATCGGAGACTAGATTTGTAATCAGCAACCCCGAAAACCCGGAGTAACAAGCTTCAGCTTTTTTCCGTGGAAATAAAAATGTATTCTTCAAAGGGTTAAAGAATGTTTCTTCGTTGTGATGCATCAAAGGGTTATGTTCAGTTCTGGAGGAACGAAAATACTATTTCTTGTATTGTACTCTTCTTAAGTACATTTTCTTAATAATCTTCAATAAATTTCGTAATAATGAGAATATTAAGATGATAGCATAGCTTATGTTTTCGAGCAAAACATTGAAAATTAAAAGTCTTTAAAAAATAAACTTCTTATTCATACGACTGCCATTTTTACTCAATTGTAATTATGAAACTGAACAATATAAATTTTATTTCCAACAAGCTTCTTCGTGTTATGCCCTGGTAAGATTTGTTCAATTTTAACCTTTTAGACCAAATTGAACTAACTTTAGCAAAGCATAACCAGATAATATTTATTGGAATTAAATAGGAAATGTAACCAGTAATTATCAATTTCTTATAAATTTAAAATATACGCACAAAGTTGTAAAAGAATTTATGTCACTTTGATTTGGTATGAGCCATTCCGGAGTTAGCCATACAGTCATTACTACCGGAGATAACACCTAACTAAAGTTTTTCAAATACTACTGTTACTTTTTAACAGTTGAATGAATAAGAATTGATGTTATTGACAAATTGATATTAGGAACAAGAAATGATTATGTTATCGGCAAAAATATTGAAAATCGCCCTTTCATTTACTACAACTGTCAGCACCATAATTGAAGTGAATAATTACTTGTGGCTATTGAAATGTAAATTTTGAGTTTGAAATGTTGAACCTACTTTTCAGTTTACTTCACATTTTTAATAATAATCACAAATTTACGTCATGTATTTCTATATTTCTATGACAAGAATATATAGAATTGAAATGAATACACCCCCTCTTCTAAAAGTTCCTGCTGTTTTTGAGCTCGTAAAATAACATTGATGATATCAAATGAGACCTTAAGGTGGTCTAAAGTGTTCGCCGGTACGGCAGGAAATTTCACTAAAAAACTTAAATAAAAGATGACTGAATAACATTTTTAAAATTCCGGCTCAAAATAACAGCAATTCTAAGCACTATAAACAGTTTCAGAGAAAATATCAAAGATATTAACTGAGAACTGACAGAGAATTTTCGGAAATAAGTGATTTTTATTTATTTTCGAAAATTCTCGGCCAGTTCTCAATTAATATCCTTGGCATTTTCTAGGATAACTTCTGTAGTAAGTAAAATTTGCCCTTAAAAAGCCGAATTTCAAACAATCGTTTCAATCACTATTTATTTACGGTTTTTAGTGAAAATTGCTATCTTATCGGTTTAGTATTTTAGAACACCCTTAACGATCCAAATAAAGCATTTAACATGTTTCTTCTAACTTTTAACCCTGATAATCTGTTAAAACCTATTATTTATTGAATTCACTACGTTTCTTTTGTTCAAAGTTATACTTTACTCTAAGCTCTAAATTTTCAATTTTATAGGTTGGATCAGAATTTTTTCACAAGAATATATATATATATATATCAATATACGATTTTTGCAAAAGTTTTAAATTACCATTTAAAAATACAGCACCGACAAAAGTTCAAATATAAATTCAGTTTACAATTCAAAAACAAAACAAAGTGAACCGAAATATTTTAACTAATTTTATATTTAATACTAATATTTTTTACTTACCTGAAAATTTTACTTTATTTAAGAACACGATTTCTATATTTAACTAAATACGTTCTTCTGATTATTCAAAATTTGCTTCAAAATTCCTTTTACTTTCCATATTTCAAACATTATACTGTAGTAAGCATTTTATAACTTTTATCATTTTACAACATTTTAAACATTAAATGCGATCTATACAAATAAAAAACTAAGTAAAAAATATCCAAAGGAAATAGAATTCGTCATATTTTTGAATACATATTTGAAAAAATTAATATAAATTTGTAATATTTATTCATTTTTTCCACATTGTATATCGAATCCATCATCTGGAAAAGTGTCCACACAAAATATTATATAATAATAATAATAATTAATCATGAAATAACAACAAACAAAACATACAACAATTGATTTCAACCACTGAATTCGAAACTTTGACATCAAACGGAATGAAAAGTTCGACTGCGGGTAATAAAACCGATAAATAAAAAATCCGGCACGTCAAAACACCGACAGTCCTAAAGCCGACACATAAAAAATAGACACATCGACAAGCAGACAGTCATTTTTTTAAGTTTCGGTTTTTTTACTGTCGGCTTTATTTTTAACTTTTTTTTTTATAAAAAAGACGAAAACTATTGACCGAGTGAGATATTTTTTAGAGAATGAGAAAAGTCACATATACATTAAGATATCTTCAATAGAAGCTGAGTAATTAGAACAAAATTAATTTTGTACGATGTTAAAAGATGCGCACAGAAACATTGGTCATAAACTTCCATTTAAGCTTTTTTAGTCTTCCCACGTCTCTTTGGAGAGGTTTCATCGACAAACATTCTCTTTTTAGGTTAGGTTTTTAATTAGTTTGTAGCTAGAATGACTGTGGGCTATGAAGCAAGCGAATCCAAACTTTTGACCGGTAATGTCAGTCCGAATATAACTTAAGTGATAATAAGACAAGATTATAAATTAAAAATTTAATTTAAAATATTTGAAACGTTAATTTCAAAACTCAGGAGTAAGTTATATAGATGTTCCTACTTTGGAAACGATATCTGTATTAAAAGAAAACTTATTTAACTGGTTCAAGGTGTTAAATTAAACATTTAATGATTAAAAACGAATTTTCGCGAAGATTAATAAAAAAATATGAATAAATATAGATAACTGAAAAAACTCTTTAAAAAATTGCAATGAAGGTATACCAATTTTTTTGTAATTCAATATTTATATTCCCGCATGATAATATGGAATGATTACAAAAATTAAAAATGTCAAAAAAGTTTCTTTATACGTGGAATACCTCGTATTAATCTAACCAAATTAAATATAATATAAATATACTACTACTTCAAACAAAATACTCTTGTGAAACATACCGTTGTTTGCTCGCAATGTCTTCCGGAAGTGTCAACCACAGGAGTTACCAACAATCCACCTTCAGATGAACCCGCTGATATCACTTTTGGTATTTTAATTCTTTGCAGCAGTTGATCGTTATTAAGATCGAATGCTAACAATTGCGCAGGGCAGATTTGTTTGTCCTCAATTTGTCCATTATCCAAAACCCACAATCTGTTACATTCGTCTATCTGCAATTAAACATGAATTACATTAATTTTCTAATACTAAATGTGCCAATATTTTCTAAAATACAATCTTAACCATTTTTTTTAGTATTCATATCTTTAACGTTTTTGGCATTAAGTTCTTTTAATTGTATTTTTATTCGTTTCGATATTGAATGGATTCAATTCCACATAAAAGTAATCAACGATTCATTTTCTGACACTTAATTAGTTTGATAGTATTTACTTTATTATACAATGATAAAAAGTAAAAAAAAATAAGCTTCATAACCTTGTATTCTGCACTGAAAAAAAATTTTTATTTCAAGAAAAACTTTACTTATTGTTGAATTATTCATTAAAAAAATTATTCGTAAATTTATTTTTCCAACCCCTTACTATTTTCACTTGTTCACTACTATCGCTAAAGTATGTCACTTTGAATGACGCACTAGTTTCAGTTCACTTAAATGTGATTTAAAACAACAAATAATGAAACTCTTATTTACCAATCAATTACTATACCTATTTATTAATTATTTTAAACACAAAATTTAGTTACTGTGTATACCCATTTAATAAATCATTTTTGACCAATTGAAATATTACCGATAGTAAAATGAATAAAAATTGTGTAATGCCAAATATGTTTTTGAATTTATGATTATTTTTTGGACTGCTTATCAATATGATCATCAATCATTTTTTTATAGTCGTTTCAACTTACCGCCACTCTGTATACATTTGTTATGGAATCGCAATCACCCTTTTTATGCCAAGACCAATTTGGATACGGTTTCAACAATCGACCAGATGGACCGACTACATTCGAAATTGTGTTCAAAGTTGCTGGAACTGCAGCACTTCGGATTATGGTAACAAAAATTCGACCATCTAAAAGTAAACAAATTATATTAATAATTATATGAATCAATTAGTAACTAAAAAAGTAATTCATATATCAGTTGCTTAAAACTCGATTTATTATCAGGACCACAAGGGTTTACTAACCTGGAGCTTTATCGACGTCAATTGGTACTTGAGCAGAAGGTTCATAATCACCATTTCTTTCATACTGAGCTTTTTGAGCATTCGATTCCCACAAATAGTCTATATAATTCCATTCATACATTGTCTTTAACTTTGGTTGTGCTAAAATCCCCGTGGAAAATAGCAAAAGAAGTAATCCGGCACATCTTGTAGTCTTCATTTTTCTAGAACACCAAAATATTTTTATTTTTTAATACAAAAAATTAGAAAATATTCAGAAGAGAAATGCTTCAATTTGATTTGAAACAAAACTTAAAAAAATAATTAAAAAAGTCATCATCGAATGACATTTGAATAAATTTAATTTTTCCATACCAGAAATAATTCTCGACACTATAGACCCCCAAAAAATAGTTCGATTCGGATGGACGAAGGAATAGTAACTGCCGGGTCAAGAAATTTCATTCATCAATTATACTCCGAACAAAATGTATAACCGCAGGAGTGGGGAAACCGGAAATACCGTATAAATGTACACAACTTGCCCACTTAAACAGCTGAATGTCATTAATCATTTTCTGAGGAACCGTCTTAAATAGGATGATAATCGGTATTATTTTACCCGTACATTTAATTGAATAATCTTTAAAAAAATAGAGTTTATCTATAGATTGGAGAGATTCACAGGAAATGACTAATAATATTGTAACATATCCCTTTTAATAATTTTTTACATCCGCACATCGTGCCAATCGGATTTGTAATCGATGAACATTGTGAAACGTTGTTTGTATAGTGATTACCAGTAACATGTATCGTAGTTTACCCCATGTAATAGATTTATCGAGAAATAATGACTGACATTTTTATCATATACTTAGAACACATTTAGAACTAAATTAATGAATGAATTGTTTTTTTTTAATCAATGGTAAAACCACTTTCTTTGATTCATAAATGACATACATAAATGAATTACAACATTTTAATCCACATCTTTATTAGTTAATCCGGTTAAAAATAGTTTCAACATTTTTGACGTACTTGCCTATCTAGTAACAAAATGTCTTTGAATTTAAATTTACATGTAATTATCAAATTTAGTAAAATTTATTCAAATTTGAATATACATAGAAAAACAAAATATTGCCAGTCTGAAACTAATTCTCTTTGTGTACTTTCAAAACTCAGTAATCGAACATTAATATTTTCACGTCGTCAAATAATTTATTAATATAGATTTTATAAAATAATTGATTTACCATTAAAAATGGAAAGATATCCAAGACTATAATCAGATTATGCACAATTTTAGAAATCACACATGAATTCACGACCTTTCACGTTCACACGTCAGGTTTTTTCTAACATACCAAATTATCCTTATCCTATTATTCTTGTCATGTGGCGCTAGTTTCGACTGTAGAATTATTCACTCATATTTGCGACCAAAGTCATTTCATTTTCTTTGGCCTACCTGTGTATACTACGTCAAGGTAGTCCTTTAAAAGTACATATATGTATACACAAAAATGGAGTAGAACCTTTTTTCAAGGTTAAATTTAAAATAGTTCCGAATTAATAAAGAATAACGAAATGTAGGTAATAATTCGATATGTATTTTCTATTGTGAAAATTCCACTGTGAATTAACATTTTTCACTAAGTTATAGAATAATTGATTATACAATGATATACTTCACACTATATTAAAAACATATCTGCGAATTAAATTAGTAAGCCCTGCGGCGCAGACATAATAGCAAAGACTTAATTAAGATTGAGTTTTGAATAAAAAAAAAGGAAAATATCTTAAAATTTCATAATATCTATGGTTCTTTTTTATGTAATAATTTTTATTGAATACATAACATTTGCAGAAGTCATTAAGACTGCGTGAGATTTGGGAAATTCTACATCTTTGAACATTTGTATTACAGCACTTTTGGAAATTAACCTGAGTAGCTAAAATTAGAAATTCAGTAAAGAATCTTAATTATATCCTATACGCAAGTTCATTTGTTGCTAACGACTTAGTTTGGGATGCATAATTATTACACCAAAAATACGAAACAAAATTTCATCATAAAGTTGTCAATACGTGACTAGTTCAACATAATATCTTAAAATTATAATTATGTACTATAATATACATGTTTATTATGTAATTTAATAAATTGCAACAATTTAACTTTAAGTCTAGATTATAGTTCATTATTATGTGCGTAAATAACCTATTTTATTAGGTGACCCGACTACTAAATGTAATTTTCATTCCAAGGCAATTTGTTTTCACTCATTTCAGGATAATATATTTATACAGTTCAAAATAATATATGAATTACACTTTAATACTATGCGATATTTATTTTTATTTATCATTCGTTTTTTTTTGTTAAGTTCAAAACCTACACAATGCTAGGTTATATTAGGATAAGTTAGGTTTAGATTGGTTAGGTTCTAGCAAGTTTTGATATAAAGGAACTTGGTTGTTGTTTTGTGGCGAAGAGTTTGGGTTGACATGATGTGTTTTTAGGTTAGGCGGGATTCGGTTAGATGAGGCTAGGTTAGATTAGGTTAGTGTAATATAAACACAATATTAAATTAAGTTAGGTTATTGTTTATATTTAGAAGAACTCAGTGTGTGTTTTATGATCAAAAGTTTATGTTAGAATGGCGTGGTTAGGTTAGATTTTGTGAGATGAGTATAATCTGTGTTAGGTTAGGTTAGGTTAGATAAATTAGATTTAAACGCCCTCCTTTTTTCTTTCTAAAGTCAATAAAAATTACTAAGAGAAATAGTTTTAAACTAACTAATGATAATTTTTTCCACTTTTTCATTTGTATATCATTCCTATCCTTAGTTCAAGTATAATGCATGCTTCTTGTAATATTTATAAATGCCTAATAAACTAGTATTAATTGTTAAAAAAATAGTAAATATCATTCATGTCCCATTTAACTATTATATTAACTAATATGCGTATTAGGACTAAAATAAATTGTAAATACTCATATTTCCGGATTAATCGCATTAACAATAAAAATTGTTGTTTAAAGGGTGTTCCTGACTATGTACACGTGCATTTAAAAAAAAAAAGAAGTGCGCAGCGAAATTATATATATTTTGTGTGCATTTACAAAATTTAGTATTAGGCTGTTTATGATGTTACTTCTAAAACACTGCCAAATCGTTATCCTTTTCCTATAGTAAACCGTAATATTTCGAGTGCACCTCAAAAACCCGTCAAATCACAAAACAGACACCTCAAAAACCTGACATTTAAAAAAACAGACATTCAAAAACAAGACATGTAAAAAATTGATACTAAAACCAGGTATTAAAAAAAACGACTTTAAAAACCCATACATTCAACAAACCAGTCATTTCGAAAAATAGATTTTCAAAAACAAGACATGTAAAAACCATGTATTTAAAAAAAAAAGACATTCAAAAGCCGGACATTTAAAAAAACCGACTTTAAATAACCAGACATTTCAAAATTGAGACATATTTTGAAAGACTGTTTTTTGAAATGTCTGGTATTTGAATGTGTGGATTTTGAATGTCTGTTTTTTGAAGTATCTATTTTGTGTTTTATCGAGTTTTTGAGGTGCACCCAGTATTTCGTTACCTTATATCTTATATTTAACACTTCCTGTATTATTTTCCAAGTGTTTATTTATTTTCCTTAACATGTATGTTTAAATGGCCCCTAGAACACAGAAAAAACAAAAAGAATCGCCTAAAAAAGAAAAAATGCAAAAAGTAAGATTAACTTTTAAAAATCTGTGTTTATATGTTAGAATCTTGAAGTTATTTTTAATATCTATCTTGTCGCAATGTTCTATTATGAAAACTATTTATTTTATGACCACTTGTGTATTAATTAAATATTATGGATTATCCATAATTAAAACAAAAATGCGTAAATCATTCAAATATTTATAATATACATCTATTTAAATTTATTTTATGTACATTAACACCACGAGTAATTTTCTAATTCACATACTGCAGTGCGCAAAGCTTCCATTTACACACTTTCATATACATTCGCCATAGCGGAATTATAATAACGTCGGCTTAATTTCAGAGTCTATGTTTATTTATTTATTGAGCTATGTACATGTTCTACTTTGTCGATTCATTGTTTATATACTTCGTTGAAAAAAAATGTTAGACATGATCGTGTAAGCTTAATAATAATAAGGAATATGAAAATTTTCGGCAAAATCTATCAAGAATCATAACAATAATGGTTCTGATTATTTGAACATAATGTTAGATATATGATTATGTATAAAAAAGAAATTTCGCAATATTTGATAATGAATTATAATGAAACATAATACTATCACAAAAAAAAATGGAATTTCAAATCTATTACTTTTTTTATTCAATATAACTATGTGGTTCTTGAATTTAAGGTTAAGAATATTTATGTATTTTAATTATCAATTTCTCACAAATAATATTTAAGACACTGTATTGAATGTGGATGAAAAGCGCATTTTGCAGATCCTAATGGTTTTTGAAAAGTATACATATTTAAATTTTTGTAATGAATATTTTTCATGGTCGTGCTAAATTATTTCTTTACATTGTTTAAAGAATTAATAATTTATCTCTTATTGGCAATACTTTATATTCTGTAAACTATAAACATTATCAATTAATTAATTACTACAGATTTTTGTAACTCTAACACTTTGTCAACTTTGTTCCTGACCATTTTTCCAAAAAATAATACTTTAGCTTCCTAATGGTATCTGAAAGATAGTAATTTAATTAGAAATGTTTAGTGCAAATTAGCCATTTTATTATCAGCGTTTAGAAAATACTTTTAGAATTTTATATCAAAGAACCCTCTAGATTATCATGAACATATTGACAAATATTTCATGTTGTTTACGTCATGTTAAGGTGACCAAGCGCCGCCTGATGGTCATTCGACATATGTGATTATTATTGTTTATAATAACTCCGCAAAAAATTTCTTTTAAATTAACAATAATTAACAACTTTTTGTTTTCATCAATCCATCCAAAAAATGTCTTGTTGAAGTGGTATTTCCAAAAAACAGTCACAAAAATAACCTTTTTCTAGAAATGACCACCAGACGTAGCAACGCGTCCCGTCGACGCCTCGTCATATGATAAATATTGCAGGTTAGGGTAACTTATGTAGGTTGTATGTTGGTCTAAGGTTCGAATTCTCGTTGTGTCAGTTTTTTTTTCTTAAGCGAAATATTATTTTATTCTTTAAAATTTTCCAGAAAACATAGTATCTGAAATTGCACGATCAGACATTTTCACGTCATCGCAAATTTAACAATAAAACTTTAAACATGAAAATGTCACTTAATAATGTCACATGTACTTACACGTATGCTTACATAGTTTGAAATATTAAATAATGACTTTGACAATTATTTTCAGGTTCCAACTTTACCTTTTTTGTCGTTACATCGGACAAACAGCGTTATATAAATGATTGAAATAATGTTTGTAATACGTTATTTATTGCCAAGTGCTCGTGCATGATCTTGAATATAATGGTGAGTTATCACAACTGTTCTCATATTCCTTTAAACAAAAAATTACATTTGAAGTTTGCAAAATAAATTACCAACATGGATCTAAATACTTCCAATGAAATTTCACGATTTGCATGTAAATTAACTGATAATTGAATGTATATTTTTGAACATTTGCATTTACACGCGTAGTACTTATACATCTCGTATGTATTATGCAAAAGTAAGCGTTTGCTACTAAAAGAGTTTAGATATGCTATTTCCTCTTTCATTTAAAAATATAATTAGTGAATAAATTATAAATGACAATTAAGTCTGAATACAGAAAAGAAAGTATAATATTTTTGGTAAAATAAAGGCGAATAATGAAACTTTTCTATGCAAGAAAAATCGAAAAATACAGTTTTTATTATTCTTAAATATAAGTAAATCGAATATCTAATGAAATATTCACATTTCACAAAATTTAACTAAGAAAGGAAATAGACTTTTTGCAGTGGTTCTACAAAATCTGTATGGAAAAAAGGAAATTGAAAAATTGTTTTTTATAAACAACTTCTCAAATCCAACGTCAAAATTTCAATACTGAAATTCTTCTTTTAGTTTTAATCCAATAATTCGTTGAATTATTATTGGTGCACTTGAGAATTTTTACAGATGTCAAAATAATTTACAAATATTATGTACATACAATTTTTAAAATAAATACCGTTCACGTCTGGGCCAATTGACAAGTTTATTAAATTATTCCGTGTAGTTTTAGCAAATAATGTAAGAACAGTAACTTCTGTCTAAATAAAATGTGATAGAAACTGCACAGAGGCCGTTCTCATAATAAGCTAGTTTTCCTTTAAAAAAAAAATATGTGTATCAAATTTCCAATAACAAAATAGATCGGGGTTTTCGGGAGGTCAAAATAAACGGCTACTGCTAATGCAAGAAAATATTTAAGAAGGTTGAGATGTGATCTATGATAAACATCACCAACACTGAATAGCACGTGGCCTTATCCATCATAATGATAACTCTAAGAAAATGTATGAATGGTTTCAGCGATGACATCAGCCTTGCCATTTATGCCGCACACGTTTTTGTATAATATGGACACGGAAATTTCTCGTTCGAATTTTTGATAATAACAGATCTAATGTGCAAACATTGTTGCAGTTGCCAACAGAACTAAATATATCTTTTCCGATATGAGATGAAAATGCAAACTATAATGAATTTTGAAGACCTTGGAATATATAGTATGATTTGAAGATAAATGTAGGACGAAGCTATTAACTTAGTTAACTTTAAATGACGCACATATTATCAAATTGAATAATTCGACCTAATTCCATTAATATTTACAACATTTACGCTATGTATGCTTATATTATGTCTTTGGGTAAATTATAAAAGTGCAAATAGTAGAATTCATCTAACGGTACAAATTTTTGTGAGTTCGTTACACTCTACAAACAGGTTTTTGGCTACTTAAAGATGTGAATAAATTTGATATCGAACATGCCACAATTAAAACATACATGAATACATGAATGTGAATAAAAATAAATCATTTTCGACGTTTATTTCAGTTCCGAAAGTAATTTCCAAAACATGGCTTTTAAATGGTATAATTAATTTATAATGTTTTGAAATTATTGGATTTGCTTATTTATATTTATGCATATCGTTTGATATTATTAATAACTTTACATTGGATACGTATGTTCAATAGGTGTCTTAAATGTGTCTTTTCTCGTACGTCCTAAAGCGTTGGAACAAGATGACATAAAGTAATTCAAGAAACATCCTAAAATCATCCATGGAATGGATGTCTTTACACTATTAGAATTTTTTATCGGAATTTTCTGACCTTGTGACGGTTTCAAAAAAATGTTGTTACAATTTAGTAATTTTTTGAAACGATAACAGAAAAAATATTCAGTTACATGCTATAAATATTCTGTAAGAGTTTAGTAATTTTTAGTTATCGCAACAGAAAAATATATGGGTAGTAAATATTTTCTTGACTATTGCTTAATTTACATTTATTAATATGTTTTACATATCTGCATAATTATTGAGTGTATGTATTAAACATTACTTAAATTAATTTGCATACAACACATTATTAAATTCAATTTAATGAAAGATACATTATGAGCAGTTAAGGAAAATTATATTGTCATCGTAGACATTAGAATCAACGTCATAGAATTTGACAATATTCATATGACGCGTTTTATACGCTACTACTGCTTGAACAAGGAATCCCTTATAATCGAATGAAAATCCCACTTCTACAACGGGAAACACGGGCGCTAAGTGTAGGACTAAATGCATCTGGCGGGTACAAACCAAACCAATGTCCCCTTAGTTATCTGATTCCATCTTAGATTTCAGTTACAGATTCATAATTTTTTGGTAATGTTACATAATGTTTCTTTCTGTTACAGAATTTAGTAACATTTTACCTCTAACATAAAGAAAGACGTTTCCAGGACATCTAATGTCTGAAAAATCAACGTCTCTTGTTTCTTGGAGTTGTATGTCGAAAGAATGTTTGCAGCTGACAACCTTATCACGTATTTAAATCATTTGTACATGGTCTTCAAGACGTCATTAAGTACGCTTTAATAGATCTTTAAGTAACCATCAATACGCCCTTACGCCGGCTTCAAGACACCCATACGTAGCCTTCAAGATGCCTCCTAGATGACCTTAATGACAAGGAGTTATTTATGATTATGGATTAATATATGATTATTGGCGTTGGCGGTATTAAATAAACATTCGATTTAATTTATGCAATAAATTTAAAACTGCGATCGAATTTGTGGTTTCTGCGCAACGATTGTTATTTGATACTGTTTACTTATATAGGTCTTCAATTTGGTCCGAAGTGCATCATATTGGTGAAGAGATTTAAAAAGTAATAAATCCCATCTGGACCCTATGAAAATAACAGTGATTCTTCACAAGCTGGTTCCAAAATCAAAGTATAATAAGTATAAATGATAACAACCTTTAAAATACAACAAAAATACAAAATGTATAATGAATTGGATTTTCTATATTATAATTCAGTATAGTTCAGCACAATACAAATGAAAAAAATAAAATAAAATAATGGCTGTTTTATGTAAAAATGGTTGCTTAAACGTTTTCGGCTGTATAATTCATCACTTGTTGTACGTATCAACGACCAGCAGTAATCAGCAAGCATGTTGATTGAGCTCTTTCCTTGGAAACGTTCTTCGATAGTTTTTATTTCTTGGTGAAATCTTTCACCTTGTTCGTCACTCATTTGGCCCAGCGATTTTTAGAGGTGCTGTATTCGAGATTAAAAAATGTGTTATACCCATCACACAGTTTTATTATTTTCCAGCTTTAAGCGATGGGCCTGATCCATACACAAACCACATATAAAGCAAAACTTATTGCGATTATCACACATATTTATTTCAATTTAATCTTAGTATTGAAACTTTAAATAATGCCGCGTATTAAGGAACAACTTTCTTTTTCGAAGCTACAGCAGACACCCAGCTAATGATTTGTTTATAAACAGAATGTCGAAATGTTGATATTTCCGAATGATTTACGATTTTAGGCACATGCAGCGACCACGAGTTAAAACTTATTATTAATATGTACCTACATCAAAATTTAGCAAAAAATTCATAAAATTTTATGACTCGCATAACTTTGTCAATTTTTATTCGATTTCATTCAACAAAAGCGTATTCAACTCAGAATTAAATATACTTTCAACCCATTAAGGTGCAAGCATATCCACGATCGAATAATATTCTAAAATGACCGTTAAAGTTGAAAAAAATGCAAAAAACTAAAAAAATCACAGATACTTTGAACTGCAGTTTCGTCAGTTTTCATGTCATCGATATAAGGTTAGTGGATAGTCTGAAAGGTGAGCTTTTTAGCCATAAAATTAAAAAAAATTGTAAATCGAATAAAAATGAGGGAAGTTATGATTAATTTTTCATACAAACCTGCCTAAAATCGGGTTTTTAGCAATGAAATGAGATTTTGGGGGTATTTGGGGAAATTATATCATACCATGTTGCTCAGTATGACTAAATCTACAACTTGTACTAGGTCGCTTTAAAAGTGCCTGCTGATATTTTTTATTATGTAAATGGTTATATCTTATTTTCTATATACAGTGAAGTAATAAACGAGTATTAATAATATACAGATTGTTTGTAATACAATTTATTTCGTAACTTACAAATCCTCGATGACCTTTCACCGATACCATACATACGTATATTGATGAAGCCCTTATATACATAAATAATTGTACGCTTTGCATCAAGGGCATAAAATCACATTTTTTTTATGTACGTAACTGAATAAAAAATCACATAACATTATATGTTTCCATAAACTAGAATGTACATTCTATAGCAGTGAAAACATAATCTATGCACGTCTATTAATAATGTATAAAAATAATTCATGCTTCAGGCATTAGACTAGTAATCAAATTATTCTTCGTTGTGGGCATTTTGTAATCTAAGTGGCATTTTACAATTTGTTTTTGCGACTACTTGTTCAACCGCACCCTTAATAATTCTGAAGTTTATCTCGTCAAAATTCATTGTTCTTGTTTGTACTTTTTGGAATCGATTCGATAATGCCCACAATTCTTCGATTACTCCAGATCTTACTTTGAGTCCACTAATGAACTGCAAACGCTGAATGTCCGTAATTGCAACTTCCTACATAGAGTAAAATATATTTTATTTAGTCTTCGTTCCAATGTAATAAACTACTTCTAATACAACAATGCACACTGTTTAAACTTTCAAGAGACACTGAAGCTAAAGGATTCCTACGTTGGAGTAGGACTTTAAATTATAAACCCTAAACAATTCTAAAGCTACAAGGAAATAGAACTAGTATTTGATCAAGCTTATGAAATTAATATTTACCCTAATGTATTGACATAATTAATGCCCACCGCACTTTATTCTGGAAGATCGTTTAATTTTACAATTATGCTCCAATGTTTGGCGTATCAAAAATAACCGAAAACGTCTTAAAATCGATCTAGTTTTAGTTAAAAGGTGACCCAGTGCAGTATGTAGGTCATCATTATATATTAATGTTACTTTATGACTCGTAATATTAAATTATATTTGTAGGTACTGTTTAACTAAAAATCTTTGTTTCTTTCACAGAACTTTAATAATGTTAAGTTATCAATTAATGTTTACCGATAAGATAAGCTCTATGGGAAATGTTTTGTAGAAATAACTAATAAAGTAATGGATATTAAAAAAATATATCGCAATACTAGAGATTGCATAATAAACGCCAGTTCCTTGATTATTATTTTTTTTTACTTGTAAATTATTAATTAACAACTAAGAAATTAATTTTTCAACCATGATGTATAGAGGAAACTTTAGCTATAAAGTAAGTTGTCATGAGTCATATTAAAAAAAATGGCTAAATTGGGAGATAAATAAAGTTCAAAGCAATTCTTACGACATTCGATTTGTCCAATTCCGTGTAAGTATTCCAACAGCCAATTGCAGTCTCTGCAGTTAGTCCAAACAACAAAGTACCATCCTTAGCAATTGCCATTGCAGTTGCTTGGCTAGGAAGTACATTATGATTTCCATCATATTTTACATTTTCTCCATTGTGACTTCTAGAAAGAACTCGTGATTGTGCCATGTACATTGCACGAGACGACATGGATCTGAAGATGAGGTATCGGGGCTCATATACAAAATTTTTCGGTGACAGAGCCATACCAACTATTCCACTTTTAGATATAAAGCTTTGCCCTGCTATTGTGTAATTTATTGCAGAGTGATCTGGTTCAAAAACAGGAGCTTCTAATCGGAATATCCTTTCTCCATTCCAAATTACCAATCCGAAGCCAGTTTCGTCAGCCAAAAATACCTTTACAAGAGCAAAACTTGTTATGAATGTTTAGAAGTAATATGTATAGTTTTGGAGTAATAAAGTTTTAACATTTTTAAAATACATAAGAATGTGCATATGCAATCGTATATTTTATTACCGTAGTTTTTTCACATTTGTTTCCAAGAGTTTCAACAACTGGTGTAACCAACCTTCCCACACCGAGTGCATTTTGAGATATATTTTTTGGAATTACTATTCTTTGAAGCAATGTATCAGTGGCAAGATCAAAAGAAAGCAGTTGAGCAGGGCACACTGGAACGTCTCCTACGTGGCCATTATCGATAGCCCATAATCGATTACAATCGTCGATCTGAAATGTTAGATCAATCATATTTTTGAAGTCATCTTTAGCCTCTGAAGAATCATATTTAATTTTTAGTAAAGGAAACATTTGTTTATGCTGCGTATTAGGAGGATTCAATTTACCGATTTATTATATTTGTTATTACAATTACAATTTATTGTTTACTCACTGCGACTCTAATAACATTTGTTATTCCATTACAATCCAGATGTTTGTACCAAGACCAGTCAGGGTAAGGTGCCAACAAAGGACCAGACGGTCCCATTTCTTTTGAGATTGTGTTTAATGAAGCGGGAACTCCATGAGTTTTTATTACAGTAACAAATGTACGACCATCTTCAAGGTAAACAAAAATATATGAACTTTTCGTGTAAAGGAAAAACAATATGATCCACCCTCAAAATTATTATAATTACCTTTCGATCTGTCTACATCAACTGGAACTTGCTTAAAATAGTCATAATCTCCACTTCTAACGTGTTCTTGTTTATGCTCTGCCGATTTCCACAAGTAATCGATGTATTTCCATTCATATGCTGTTTGTAATGGAGAAGAAAGTGTTTGAGCAATGAGAAGGTAAAACAGTGTAGTCGCCAAAAATCCTTTCATCTCGTTGTTTTTATGTTAAAGTTCTTCCAAATGCTAAACTGAAAATCATTCCAATTACAATTTGATAATGTGTGTCATTGGCTATCTTAAACATTAGTGATCTGAAAATAATGATACAATGTTTCATAATATTGAAAAGAGGACTGAAGAAAGGATAAAGATTTCGAATAAACGGGGGAAAAGAAAAAGTAAACAAAAGGAGAAAGAGCCTAGGATAATAAAAATGATAATCTTAAGCCTGAATTTGTTTGTTTTCCTCCTCCTCCTCAAAACAGTAGAAAATACTATCGGCGAAGTCTACGAGATTCAGCAAAAAAGCTTACTGAAAAATGTGAAGGAGAAATTGGCAAGTTGTTCCTACATCTAGCATGCATCGACCTACATTCAGAACTTTACTAGGTAAAGCTTGGTTGGTACGTTTATGAGGATTCTCAAAACAATAAGTGCTTAAAATGACATTTAATTATTTTGATATTATCTGGACCACTAACGAATCATTCGTGGTACAGATAAAGATAATAATCAAAGACTACATAAAAATATGCCAGCATACAATTTGAAGATATATAGGAAATATAAAAAAATCTGAGACAAAAAAGATATATGTATCACCGTCCCGCAAAGGGTTATCATGTTTCGTTGTTATAAAATAAAGTTTATTTACATAAAATCACTAAACGACATTATGGAGTCCTTGGACAAAACGCTGTACTTACTTCTGTAAAGTAAACAATATCTATTTTTGTATTTTTGAGTCTCAGAGAATAATATTAATCTGTTATTTCATCCTATGCAGCCAGTTTTAGGCTGTTGATGTATTGTGTTATAATAGGTGAAAGAATACTAAATATGCGATCTTTTCTCCGTCGAAGGTAGATTTCTCGAAAACTAGAGCCAATCCAGTTTTTTTTTTGTATCGGATTCAGAATCTATTCAGAAAATTCTACAAGAATCGGCTATCACTCTTTGGACAAAAACATTTTAGTTGACCAGTTTAACATAAAGTATTCCCCATGATAATTATTCCTATATGTCACCTTATGACAGTAGAATATAATCTGGATTTCTTTATTTTTCGACCTAACATGCCACAAATTAAAACAAAGAAATTCGTCTATTTTCTACATGAAATGAAGAGCTGAGAAGGAAAAGTAGAAAGAAAAAATTCCAACATTCCCAAGGATAACAAAAATATAATTTGAAAACACGTTGTTTGTCTCTAAAGTAGTCCAAAACGAGATTCAAGGTCAGACCGGAGCATATCACTCGGAGGTCACGAACGACCACGACCTCACTATTTTCCCTTTCATCATGTAAACATAGTGTTATGATGCCAATTAAATCTAAAAACACCAGAGAGAAAAGGTCTGATAAGGTATTCAGACTATACACTGTCTGGAAATGAAACTTTGAATCGGTTTTAAACATATTCCAATTTTGAATAGAATTCTTGAATTGATCCATTTAAGGTACGTTCATTGATCACATCTGATATTTAATAAAATGACCTAAATAAAGAATCTCTCTTAGGATTAAAATATTAATAGACACTCATTCTTAATTTAACCTTGAGTTTCACGATGTTGAGTTATCACTGCCAAAATAACCAAAAAATACTGAGCAAATTACTTGATAAATTATGCAACTTGGAATTTCCACTATATACATCGTACACTTCCATTAATTAATTCCATTAATTAAAAGTATTCCCAAAATTACAAAATACGTTGTGGATAAGGAAAAAATTTGTCAGAACAATTTACCGAAAAGTATTTGGTGAAAAATTAAAATTGGGATATCGAATTTAGACTACATGACATTATATTTATAAAAATTAATAGTTGTTGCCTGAAAAATTGCTAGTTATTAAAATAGTAGAATAATTGTTAGATACACTCTGAACACCAATCGATTTAAGCACATGTACCAAACAATTTCATAATGGTAATACGCACTTATCCAGTAATGAAATTAAAGAAAATCACTTTACAGTTTATTAACAAATTAAAGTAAATGAATTGCACAACTTTTAAATATTTTACTAATTAATTGAACGTTAAATAATAAATTAATTCATACTTATGAGTAGGATGACTGTATGATGAATGGAAATGAATAACTTCAAAATTTCGAGATAAATCTGTTAACACCTGATTGTGATAATACGAACAGTGACACTTTAGCGTAATTCATTTTTTATTGTTACATGGAGGGGATTATACCCCCAGCAAATCATGAAATAATTGAAATAATATTGTTATTCATATATTACGTAATGTTAATTACATAAACATAAATAAATACGATTGTCATTTAGGAATTCGGTGCCGACTTCCTCTGAAGTACTGCAAACGTTTAAATAAATTTTATTTCTTACAATTTTATACATTTTTTGAACTTTAGAATGCAAACGGGTTCATTGAGATCCTGTGTTGTCTTTATTTTGTTGAATTGACACGAAATATTAAACTTTGAACTTTAACAATTATGTAAACTTCACATCTTAAACTTTACCTGTTTGGAAATTTGTTACTTAATTGCTAGATTTCATTGTACATAATAACAAATTCATATAAATAAGACACAAATAAAAAATGCAAGTGTAAATTAAATAAATTACAATTAGCGATAAGAACCTATTGCATTCGACACAAACGTCGATAATTTTGAATGTATATATATATTTAATACATTATGATAAAAATGAACATTATTCGACATAAAACCACCGAAGTAAATCTGTGTGTTCACAATTTACCTTAACTTGTCAATAACCACTCAAGGTCGCGTTTGTTATCTTGCTTGACAGAAATATTATTGATCATAAAGAGAATAAATAAACGTGTATGCATCAGTACATAAATTTTGAAATAAGATTACGGAATAATCATATTTATAAAAAGTAATAAATGCAAACGAATATATCGTTGCATATTACAAGTCAAACAAATATCTGTTTTTGGAGGAAACGAAGTAATTTTTATGAGAATAGATTGATACTATTTATCATGAATGTCCATTCAAAATTTATTATCTTCATAATAAAGCGTTAGGGGCATTCCAGACAGGGCAAACTTTGAATCTCAAATTTTTTTCGTATACTTTGGCATTTTGATGTCTTTTGGATCTCTTTAATGTTCACCAAAGAGTTTTGCCAAGTTCTCATTATTTTACAGGATATTGTTGATTGCATTTTTTAATTACTTCCTATTGCTGAATTTTATCTCGAAATCCACAGGTGTTAGAAAAAATAGCGTACAAACGTTATAATAAAAACATGTTAATTTAATTTCATATCTTTTTTAAATAAATAATAAACATGTCTTAATCATATTTTTGGTTAAGATAGTCTTTAAATTCAGGCTTAAAAGTTCTTAACAATCCGTAAAATTTCCATTATAAATTTTGAAAATTCTTCTTATTTTTATATTGGGATACTGCACTTTCTAATAAATAATGCACTTTTAATTCAAGAAATTAATTTTTTTTTTAAATAAGTACACTCTTCAGTGTAGTGTTCAGTATTTTCAGAAATTGAAACATAACTATCTTATTTTAGTTTGTTACATTAATCATCAATGAAAAATCACCAATAACAATTGTTAGTCTCCTTCTTTAAAATTGAAACACTGGGTTGTCTTTAAAAACAACCAAAATTTCAAACATTAATTTCTACAAATATAAAAAAATCTCGTCACTGAACATTTCTCAGTTTGTTTAGAACATTTCAAGCTTCAATTTTAAAACTTTAAAAACAAAAATTCTGTACTTCGGGAACATAACATGTCTATATTCTCATTCGTTTATGTAATTAAAAAATAGTTAAACAGGATTAGGTGTTAACTCCAAAAACTATATTACGATTATGAAAAAAATAATCAGAAAGTTATTAACACTTACATATTGCAGCATATTGATGCATTCGGGTTTTAATTCCTAACCCGTCAAAATTAAATCATAAAACTGTAACAAATAGTTTCATTCATGTCTGCAGATAGACCCATTAAAGTCCAAAAGTCCGCCTTTTTAAATGATTTACTGGGGCTTTTATTTGTATCAAATCTGTCCTAAAAAAATTTCGGAATAATCGTTTCTGACGTGAAATTTTATGATTTTTCAGAATCTTTTATACTCTGAATTCTTTATAAAAGTAAAAACAATCGAAGTTATATTTATAATATATTTATAAAAAGAGATCTTCAATTGATATTTTCGCACAGAAATCGAATAAAAAATGGTCTAGATACTCACAATTCAGCGTCCGTGGCTCTGATCTTAAAAATGGGACTGTGATCATTTTGAAATTCAAGATGACGACGTCCAAAATCCGAAGCCGAAAAATTTAGGTCATTTCAAATTCTGCCAAGTACAACAATGTATTTTCATGAGATTTCCATAAATTTTGGTACGTTGTGGCATTTTTGCTCGATTATTACGAATCTCTTATCAGATTTTCCAAATTCAAAAGGGTGGATCCAATATGACGGTTCGAATTCCGAATAGTCTCTGGATTTTTATGATACTCGGTACTAGAAAGTTGTGGAAGTCGACGATTTCAATTATGAACTCAAAATGGCAGATCCAAAATGGAGGATAGAAATGCAAAAAATAGTTGAATTAGGATGGTCAAATAGGGTTTCTCATTTATCACTCCTTTGTAAAAATCGTTTATCTCGGAGATAAATTGAACTAATTTTATATTAGGAAAAAAACACCAGATAATAACATCATTTGCATCGGATCATTGTCGATGTTGTCCCGTTTCAATTATTTTGAATAAATTTTAGCAATTCTTTGTAAGAAATGTATTGTGTAAATGTAGACATAACTAAATAAATAAATATATATAAATTTGTTCAAGAAATAAATGGGGTGTCTGTACCTGACTTTCGATACAGAACTTTGACCCAGAAATATTGAATTCAGTGCTAAATTAGCACTGACTCAACTCAGAAAACCAGTTTAGAACCATTACTGAGTCAACCCTTAGTTATACTTGCTAAAGGATTACTGATGCGGACTATTTGCTAGTACCATCTCGACCTCATTTAATATCCAACTTTGTTTAAAAAAACTGATCTAATCTGAATCACTTTTAGATGTGCCCCGATTCCATCAATTTTTTATCAAATTTCGATCAACTTTAATTTTATTCGGGACTAGTTACCGGTAGTGTGCTATATTAACCGTACTGATTCACTGTCGCAATCTATTCTGGAGACACGTATTGGATCAGCACTTCGCCGACTTATAGTCATACTGACTCATTTTAATTAGTCCGTACCGGCAGACAGTTCTTGGTTAGTATATTTGAATTAACTTTGTCTTACAAGTATTACGTATGTTTCTTTGCGCCCATTTCTACCTGCCTTATTTATGATGTTATAGCAAGCAATTTCAAAGTATACATATGACATAACATCTTATACAGTAGAGTCCCGGTATATTTGCCCGCTCAGTTCCTCGCCTTCCACTCCCATCTCCTTATATTTGTCAAAAGAAGGCCGCTGCTCCCACTCTTCTCAGTGGCGTTACGTTCGTGACGTCATAGCAGGCCCTTCCTGAGGTCCCAGCGCGCAAGGGGGGGGGGGGGGGGGGAAGAGAGCGGCAACAGACAAATAGAACGAGACGGAACTAGACAAATATGCTTGGACGTAAATATAGCGAGACGCAAATATACGGGGCTCTACTGCATATCTTTGATGAAATCTGGTAATAATATGGTGGATACCCAAATTAATTCGTTAAAATATCATCAACTGTATGTCGTAAATACTTATATTCATATTTCCGTATTTACTTGTAGACTTTGATTTAGTAAATATCTAAAGAGGAGGGGAAGGATTATAACTTCGATTTAATAAGTTGCGTTAGACTTATTAATTGTTGCCGAGAATATCATCTGGTTTTACCACCTAGATATATGTTCCAACAATTTGGATTGTTAACCGACAATAAGTAAGTAAAATGAAACAATGAATTATAACATAGATAACGTGATGGAGAACAATAGATTCTTCACGGCAATAGTCAATTAAAAATTTCTGGAATTCGCTTAAAATAATAACGCATGGTTTTCAAAAATACCAGATCATTTAAAGAATACTACGGAAGTGTCGGTTATCGGCCAATATTTATCGATATTTTGTACACTTTAAAGTGTATATATCCTGCTGCTCCAGTGGTTAATCGTAAACCTGAATGGAATTTCCACTTTTTTTAGAATAATGCTGCTAATAAAATTTTCTGAAAAATCTGTCAATAATTTTAAAACATTAAAAAACTAATCTAGTTTTAAAACCTATATAAATTATATATTGGCCAAGTCACAATAATGGATATAATTTACCTAATGACGCGGGAAGAAATTAAAATAATAATTGGAGTTTCATCTTAGTTCATCATAAGGCAATTTATATCTATTATTTATCAAATCAAAAAAGTTGTTTGTGCTCACGCTACATTCGCGATTCCAAGTACTATTTAACCAGATAATATTCTCTTATAATCAGTTCATAACATTTGTATTCTTATTTCAATATGGTAATTATATAATTCGTAGTTAATATGATCTACTTCAAATGAACAATTCATCATTATCACCAAAAGATGTTATTTTGATTATTTGAGTAAAAAAGAAAGACATTTTTTTTTTAAATTAAATTTCTTGTTTAAATTAAAAAACTTTTGAATCATCACTCGTTCTAAGTCATTATTTGAACTAAAACATGGCATTCATATAAAACGAATTAACTAAATAAGTGAATTATATTTACAAAATTCCATGCAAATTTGAAGGAATTTATACGTCGGGCAAAAGACCGATGAATAATATTATATTACGCATAAACAAAGGCATTTTCGATATTTGACAAGCATAAAGTGTAAAATGAATGGACTTTTTTTCGCATAATGCATACTGCATTATATAGGCATAAATTTTTAAGTAGTGGATTATATATTTATAGATTTAGAGCTGGTGTATAGGTTTCAAGCTGTATTTGGTACAAGAAACTACCAGTATATTATAAACATATTTGAATTTGAATGTTTTAATATCTCAGAACACAAATGCACAATTAAACATGCCGGTTTCACTCCGGCAAAAAATAGAACACGTTTAAAATAGTATATTACGTATCTAGGGCGAAAACAGAGGAATTGCAGCGAGAGCGACGCAACGTATGGGCCGAGTAGAAGAAAAAGAGCGCTGATTGCATCCCGCGATTCATACACTATTTTTTGTCACACCCGTACAAGAAAAGCCCTACTCACTTTTAGGGTGCGTAAAGTGGCATAGGGCTATCAAACACATTCAATGATCTTCACAGTGTGAAAGATTGTTCTTCGATGAAAAACTGTGAACAGATTGTAAGGGATAGGAAAGAAACATTTTCCCACCCGGTGACGCCCATCTTTATCACACCGGGCGGCAATCGGTCACTTTTTGCCCTTTTTCCCTGGCAGGAAGATGGACTTTTCGTGCTGGTGTGACAAAAAATTAATTTCATACGCCTCTTTTACTTAACAGGGGGTTACTTGAAAAAAAATTGAAAATATCAAATGTAGACTTTCATAATTCTATTTGGTTATCGACTCTAAACCCTTACTGATTATTCTATGAATCTATATGGGTTTTATACTAAAAATAATCAATGCGATGAAAGAAATGACATTTTACAGTTTCTTAACAATCGTCGTATTTTCTCTGCATAAATTGGGTCTAAAACCAGAAGACTTTTGACATTCAAATTCTTGCATTAGATTTATTTCATTTTTATGAAAAAATACATATATAAAAACCAATATCATATCATTTTGCCGCAAATAGGTTCTGTTTTCTCTTGTACATAGAAAAAAATCACTTTGGATTTTTAAAAATGAAATATGCTAATATTTTGTATCCAAAAACAATATAATTGTATCTTACGTCGACAGATAATTCTGTTGAATTAACAGATACATCTTTTTAATTAACATGTAAATTTAATGAAAAATCAACAGATTTTTCTGCAAGATTTACGTTTTTTTAAGCGTGTAGAGAAACGTGAATAAATTTTCTTGCTTCACTACGGTATCATTTTGTATGGAAGTCCCTATAGTTTATGAGTGTTTTAGAGTTAAACACAACGAATTTCCCATTTTTTTATTTTATCTCAGGGATTCGACATCTTATCAACACCACAAATAATCTATACCAATACAAAACATGATATCCAGTAAACGTCATATTATACAGGCTGTAGACTTTTATATCTTATTTGTTTTGTTCAGAATTAGAATAGAAATAAAACTTCTGGTTTGTTTTTTAATCCAATTGAATATGCATGCACCAATGTGCACTTAGTTAATCAAACGTTCACAATATATTTTGATAAGTGAAAACATCAATTTTAAGGAAAAAGGGTCTTTTTTTAAATACTAATTTCCTTAAAATGCTTCAATTGGGATTATCTAATTCTGATGAATCGATTTATTTATTGTTGTGAATGTACCGGCAAGAGGTAAACATTCAGTCGTCCAATAATAAATGTTCACATTTGTTTCTGTCGGTAATTATTAAGAACTTATTTTTTATTGATAAGCTATATTAAATCCTAACACATTGCAATTCAAAATTCGAATGGGGATCCACTGTAATTTTGCAATACTGACATTACTAAAATTGATTTCGAAATCCGTAACAAATTAGCTAGAGGGAACCCCTCTTATTGTATCGTGCAATTCCGGTTATACGAAACTACTAACTTATGTATTTCTATTATGAGCTTGTTTAAAATATATTTTCGAAAATATTGGCAAAATATGAAAAACTAATAAGCCGTCTGAAACTTTTGGAAACTTTTGCTATTGGGGAAACAATTTTTTCTGATTTTTTCAAATATTCAAATAATAGGTCAAACTAACTAGGACTGGATATCTAAATAATATTAGTACACACTACATAAATCGATTTATGTCTCTATCCATCTTGTTCTGTATGTCAACATGTCAACTTACGAGCCACATTTTCGTAATTTGTGACAGGTTATATTTTGCTAAATATTAAATATGCTCTCCTAACACTAACTTAATCTAAGTTAGGTCATGACAAACTCAAAAAGAGGTTGAACTAAAAATTGTCTTGGCTTTCGCCAGATATCGAAAAAATAGGACCTACGTAAGTATATACATATAAGACACATATTTTTATTGCAGTTTTGAGTTGTTTAGGCTCTAAAACGTCGAAACTTGCTGAAAAACTGTTGGGTTATTTTTAGGTGCGGGTCGAGAAACTGACAAATTGAAAAGCAGATAAGTAAAAAATTCGCCACTTAAAAAAATGACTGTCCGCTTGTCAGTGTATTTATTTTTTATGTGTCGGCTTTTTGAATGCTGAGTTTTCGACTGTCGGTTTTATGACTGCCGGCTTTTTGATTTATCAGTTTTTCGACCCGCACCCTAATTTTGTTTGTGCATGTGACCAAATTAAATTCTTCGACCCTTTGGTTTGGGTCGTAGTAATATACTTGTTTAGAAGTTTACAAGGAAACTAACAGTTTAACACTAAAATCGACACAATAAAAGAAATTAATCGTGTGCACCTCAAAAAAACAGACATTTCAAATACAAACATTAAAAAACCAGACATTTCAAAATGTACTTATTCTGAAAATGTTTTTAATGATTGAATTCTAAATATGTTTAATAAATAATACCGGTTAAACTGATATAACCTTCATGTGACATACAAAATTAATCCCTTGGTCAAACATTTTTTACCTTGAAAAAAGCTTCCAATGAGACCTCAAAGACGACGACCCGAGATCATTTTTTGATGTCATGAATGCACCAATCGAAGGTGTCTGTATTTTGAAATGTCTGATTTTTTAATGTCGAGTTTTTGAAGTGTACCCAGTTAATGTATATAAACTCAAAACGGGTACAAATAATTGCCAATTTGACGATATCAACAAAGATTCCTTTACATGCAATGCATAAACATACTTACCGTTCAACATGTATGTACGAATGGTTGCCTATAGTACGGAACTTCAGGCATTGTGTGTACAAACACAGTACTATTTATTCTATGTCATTTCCACTATCAAATGTAATAGATATGGGACGTTCCGCGTCAAGTGGGACAAAGCTCTGCTCAAAATTGGTATGGACGGATTTGCACGTATGAGGGCGGAAAATGTTCGTTTTTAAAAGGGCTATCGAAAGTCGTGTGGCATATATGCGTATTTCTAAATGGCGTCATAGTTATGGCGGCTTAAAGGTGTAAATATAAAATTTCGGTTCCATCAGAGGTTCACAAAACTGCGAAAAGTTGCTGAATTCATCTAAAACTCGTTATTTGGGTTGTTTTGGGGTTGCTGATTATGAATCTCGACTTAAAATTATGAAATTCAAAATGGCCGATCCAACATGGCAGTAAAAAATTAAAAGTGGCTCAATTCATCTAAAACTCGTTTTTCGGGGGCTTTCGTGGCCGCTCGTTATAAATCTCAACTTAAAATTATGAAATTCAAAATGGCGGATCCAATACGACGTACCAACAAAAAAAAGTTGCTTAATTCAGCTTAATTCAGCCATTTTGAATTTCATAATTTTAAGTTGAGATTTATAACGAGCGGCCACGAAAACCCCCGAAAAACGAGTTTTAGATGAATTGAGCAACTTTTAATTTTTTTGCCGCCATGTTGGATCGGCCATTTTGAATTTCATAATTTTAAGTCGAGATTCATAATCGGCAACCCCAAAACAACCCAAATAACGAGTTTTAGATGAATTCAGCAACTTTTCGCAGTTTTGTGAACCTCTGATGGAACCGAAATTTTATATTTACACCTTTAAGCCGCCATAACTATGACGCCATTTAGAAATATGCATATATGCCGCACGACTTTCGATAGCCCTTTTAAAAACGAACATTTTCCGCCCTCATACGTGCAAATCCGTCCATACCAATTTTGGGCAGAGCTTTGTCCCACTTGACGCGGAACGTCCCATATATATAATAACCAGAGGTTCGTAATGTCCAAATAAGATAACATCTAATTATTATCAGTTCATAATTATTTTGAAATTGTCAACAATAAATATTGAAAAGGGACGCTGAGGCAACAACAGATGAGGTCTTGTGGATATATGGCGATTAGTATTTGGATAAATTTTATAACAAATTTTTTAAGTGCCAGTAGGTCGTGTTTGAAAGAAACATTAACAATGGAAAGAAAATGTAAAAATTAAAGATTTCACACAGAGATTACTAGTTTTAGTATGAATATGTTTTAATAAAAAAAAATTAATGTTAAATATTACAATAATATATTTATAAAAAGCTATCATGGCAGACAATGGAAGGCCAGCTAAAATATTCAGCTGAACAATCATTAGAAAAATTAGAATATTAATTATTACACGTTAATTAGTTCATTGATTAGCCCTCCTATGATTTAATGAAATAGCAGAAATCGGTATCAAAATGATTGAATTTATCCTTCGTGGTAAACATTACATTTCATCATGGACTAGTAGTATTTTTTGGTGACTGATTACGAATACAAGGTTGTAACCTGACTTCATAAACTTTTTGATTAAATGAAAATGATAGACTTATCAAATATCCCACTTTTTTAGCATTAAAAGTTGTGGAACATTATTAATCAATTTTTTATTACTGTTGACATACATTTCTCAAAAGCCTATATTATCACTTTCAATTTGACAGTTTCTGCCTAACCTCCATAAAAGGAAGTCGTATTAAAAACATTCTATATTATTAAAAAAATGCATTAAATAAATAATAGTAAAATGTCATTTCTTCCCTGGTGTCAATGATTTTTCCTATGTTTTTATGATTTGTACTTGCTGATTAGTTTCTTTGCCATATGAAACAGTTCATGGCGATCCAGAAGATGTGGTCAATGATCAACGGAAATCAGTTAAAGTCGGAGTTTGGTGGTTCTATTTTAAGGAAAGTTCCCATGTGTATTTATTTATCGATGTCTTCGTCGGTTCTATTGGAATTTCAATCCAGGTGGAGAAATCCTTTTGCGGACTTTTGCACGAGTAGATTCTTTTTTTTGCTCTTTCTGTATCTTTATATCTATGGCTTAAAAATATAAAATACCAAATACAATTATTCAAAGAAATTTGTCATCCTATAATAATATAAAAAATTTAAAAATTTCAGATAACAGAATATATTTTGAATGGATTCGGTTCGAAATGGACCAAAATTAAGAACTTTACGGATCTAAATGAGTCGAAATTATGGAACATTTTATACTCAATTATTTCAATCGAATCATGTGTAACAAATAAATGGCATCTGAAAGGACCTAAGTTGAATTTGACTGGATTTTGATAAGAAAGTAATCCTGTATTCAAATGGACATCTGATTCAATGATAATCCATGCAGCAGCACTTATCTTAAAATGTGAAATTTAAATTCATATTTTTTCACCTGTATAGAGAATTTTTCTTAATATCATATGTTCATATATGTAAAATCTGCACTTAAACGAAATGTTATATATTCAAGTAATGCATATTTCAATGATAGTAAGTAACAAATTCAGTTGAGTTGATGAAGTGGTAATCTCACTGCATTAAAAGTGAATGGAAACATGTCATTGTAATAAAGTGAAATTTTCACTTTATAAATAGTGAAAAAGACACCATTAACAGAAAGTGGCTCAATATTCACTTTAAGTAATTTAGAATGTAGGCACATAATATTGCCTAGTTACTTTAAATTTACATATCTGCAGCATATATATTTTTGCCAACGAAAGCCTGGAAGAGCCTTCAGCTTAAGGGCCCTCGAGCGTGGCAAGCCTGTGACGTCAGAAGCGAGGAAAAAGGCGACAAAATTTTGCGCCGATCTTTAAGCATTACCGAAAACTTTTCTGCTAATTTTTTTTCATGAAAATATTCTTCACTACATTCTCTACCGAGTGAGTGTTTTTTGATAAATTCTGTAGCTAAGAAGTGATTAAAAATAAATATTGAATATTTAAATTATACGTACGGTTATGGAACCTGTCATCTCGCAGTTGTTTTTCGTTTCAGTCGTTCACGTTTCCTTGCAGCGTGCATGTCGAATGCGAATTTTCCTACAATTTTTGGGAAAAAATATGAATGACTTTTTTCAGATACAGGTTCCAAGCACGATGAGGTGAGATGGAGATACTGTTAGGTAAGAATTATGATAAGAAATAATAAGCTATTCGAAATGCGATGCGATAAAGTTGTCTCAACTTCGTTGAGGTTAAAAGATTTTTGAATTACTTCTGCTTTTCCGCGCTTCCTACCTAAATAATCAAAGCGTGAAGTAAATTATAAAAAGATAAATCTTCAATATTTGTTTTTTTACATTTTATAAAATTTTTTAAGAATTACGGTAAGAAATATTAGAAGCATCCTCACATACGCCCCGGCGTTTTCGAAGTTCGTTTTGAAATTTTGAAGTTGAAAAAAATTGTCATCCATATTTATTTCAAAGACATGTGTACGCTTTTCTACAAGAATTCCTCTAAAACATGTATGAATGAACACCTTGTAAGGTGGCATTCGTAACCGGATAAAATACAATACGGCTCGAGGAAATAAAACCCAGCGTTGTTTAGCGATCTTGGTGAACCACGATACTATAAGTACAGGGTACATTATAATTTATCTTCTACCAAATTTGATCGGTCTAACGCGGACGAAAAAGAAAATGTAAAAAACACAAATTGATCCTATTGTAATTTACTTCATGCTTTGATTATTTAGGTTGGGAGCGCGGAAAAGCAGAAGTAACTAAAAAATAATTTTTAACCTCAACGAAGTTGAGACAACTTTCTCGCATCGCATTTCGAATAGCTTATTATTTCTTATCATAATTCTTACCTAACAGTATCTCCATCTCACCTCATCGTGCTTGGAACCTGTATCTGAAAAAAGTCATCCATATTTTTTCCCAAAAATTGTAGGAAAATTCGCAGACGACATGCACGCTGCAAGGCAACGTGAACGACTGAACCGAAAAACAACTGAGAGATGACAGGTTCCATAACCATACGTATAATTTAAATATTCAATATTTATTTTTAATCACTTCTTAGCTACAGAATTTATCCAAAAACACTCACTCGGTAGAGAATGTAGTGAAGAATATTTTCATGAAAAAAAATTAGCAGAAAAGTTTTTGGTAATGCTTAAAGATCGGCGCAAAATTTTGTCGCCTTTTTCCTCGCTTCTGACGTCACAGGCTTGCCACGCTCGAGGGCCCTTAAGAAATTGATGTCAGTTCAATGATAAACTTCATGTTTCCATATAAACTCTACTTTGTATTTATATATTCATTTGCACTAAACGTAGTTGCTACATGACAACTGTAATTTTTTTTCTTATCTTCAAAATATTTTTAAAAAGCGCAACCAAGTTTTTGACAAGTTAATTAGAGGGATTCTTGGAATCAGGGTTTGCAAATATATTCCCGATGTTGTATCCATTTTTCAACTTCATTAAGTAAGATTTAGTTTAATAATATTTTTTCATTAAATCTTATTTTTATGAAAGAAATGTTTAAGATTATTTTGTCTTAATTGTTTTGAATTTTCATTACTTTTTAAAAATATTTGATGTAGTTAAGAGTACAGAGAAAGTTTGTCTTCCTAATTATTGTATGTAGCATTAGATAATCGTTTCTTTCTTTAGACAGAACTTGACCTTATTACACGATTTCAGTGGTGTTTTTTTTTTGTAGAATAAGATATGGCAAGTGTTATCACATACGCTCTTAATCTCAATCAGTGAAAAATTCGCCAAATGCGCCAACGAACAATTTTCGATGCTAAATCAGTCAATTTCACTGTTTAACCAGTTGATTTTACTATTTAAGTAATATTATATATAAACTCCTGTAGAACTCAACTCTAAGACCACTATTTGACTGGTTCTTCAGTTGTACATTCTTTTAACACCGTTCACTGAATATAACCAGTGATTTGCTTTTCCCCTACATAAAACTTAACAGTTATATTCAATTTCAATAAACTTGATTTTATGGCTGCAGAAACGTTATTCCTCAAATCTGAGCATTCTTGAAATTCGCCTAATCTATCAGTTAGTAAACACTATATTGCAGCGAAAAGCACGTGATTTCATTCCACTGATTTCAGTCAAATTCACTGGATCGATCAATGAATAGATATTGTTTTCAAGTGGCAGAAATGTGATTTCATTTCAATGATATTCCAGCCAATTTAGAAGAGTTCGCTGTTGCAATCAATATCTAATGGCTGATTCACAGCGATCGCAAATGCGCTTTGTGAATTAGCGAATATGAACTGTCAATTAGTAGATACTATTTTTCGATGGATCAGATTAAGAGAGTAAAGTTTTTTTTTGATGAAGGGGGGATCCGGTTATACAAACAGAATGGTTAAATTATATCTTAACATTTTAAAAGAGATACTTTATGGCTATAATTATATTGTTTCGCAAATAATTTTCTGTTAATAAACATATGTTTATCTTAAGGTTTAAATTCTAAAGACATGCCTAAATATTTTTATAAATTAAATCTGACACCTTCTTTGTTACACTTACAAGAGAAACTGCATAGAAACTGTTTCTTAACATTCACTATTATTTTTCCTTTCTCTGTACGAAAATTACTAACTAAAATAGAAAAGTTGTAGCTATCAAGGAAAATTTACTCAAATATTATCTACATACATTTATCTTGACCTGGAAGTCTTTTTGGAAATAGTTATGTTATGTATAGGTTTCCTGAGTGTATTTTGCAACGGATTCAAATTAGATCATTTGACAAGATGCTTGAAATTACTATGTATTAAATACACAATTTATCTTATATATTAAAAGTTAGTTAGCCTTCAGGAATCTATCGAAACTACGGTAAGAAATTTCTTATCCTTAAAAAACAACAATAAAAAGTCGGTTTTTATGACATCTCTATCGTATATTTACATCATTCATTCATTCGATAAAAACAGTTAATTTCTTTCACAAATATTCACAGTTCGGGACATATTATTATTTTCTGTTACTTCACTTTAGGAATTATACAATGTTTCTTTTACTTGCGATTACACGAAAGTTTCTGCTTTCACTGCTTCATAACGGCATGCGATGCTCCAATCATGCGTAAATAAGTACCTCATCATTACGCTATTGTCAGAAATCAGTAGACAATCGGCCGGTTACATAGTCTACTTTAATATCAAATCATTTGATAATACCAAAATATTTATTGTAAACTTGATTTTCGTTCAAAATTGTATTCCAAACAAAATCGTTACAAAAAATTTACATTGATGTATAGTGACTTATTGTATTCATAATCAACATACGAGTTATTCCCACTATTTTTTATTTCTCTTTCAATAATTTCCATAATATGAAAATTATCATTCGCAGTCGTGAAATCCTCTAATTCATTTCGCAATCCTTAAATCCAGTACTCTAGTTTTAATTTAATATATATACATACATGGCTGGTTGACTTCTCTTAGAATAATATATGTAATGAACTGCCACATGACATTTCATTTTTGATTTATATATGTTCATTTCAATTTATAGTAATATGTTCATAAAGAGAGTAGTTTCATCGTCATATTTTATAATACACTGTAAAAGTTTAAGTAGTTAGAAACGATTTTGGAAGCAAATTTCTTACATTTATTTAAAGAAAATCCTCACAAAATTAAATAAATAAACTCAATATTGCATAGTTTGTTAAGAGGTCCTTAAATAATCTTTAGAGCGTGAATTTTATTTTTTTTTTATACTTGAAGTTTAGAAAAATCTAGAAAAAAGCTTTCAGTCAGATTTAAAATATGTACTTCCTTAATTTGGCATTTAGTTCAAGTTTTTAATGTGTTAATATTTTAAATAATTCAGTAAATTACTTGAATTTTTAAAAAGTAAATACATTTGAAATTGTCAGATAGAAGTTTACCTTTCTAACTAGTTTACATAATAGTAATGCTACTTGTACTTAAACCAGTTGAGAATAGTCGAAATACTTGTTAGGCATAATGCACAATATTTATGCAAAAACTAAGTAAAGTTCGTTAAGCACCTTAAAAAATGTACGTGATCAGATTAGAATGAAATCTCATTAATTTTAGTACCGTATTCTATGGCAAATATTGACATTTCATATACTTATGGTTTATTATTAGCTTAGTATAATATTAACTAGAAGTAATCGCAAATTTTCACATTATCAAAACTTGCTTCCAGATAACCTAAAGATGTAACAATCAATAATTTCTTGTTGCCAAAATAACGTACTTTATATCAATTTTGAAACTGTCTAATACACCAATATGAAGAAGTGATTTAAAATGTTTGCAAAATTAAAAATATACACATAAAAAATTCACTTAGTGAAAGACTGTTTAGAATTGAATGAACTAACTAAAGAACATTTAATTTTTAATTAATGTTCAACCATGATCGATGAAAAAACTGTACAAAGCAGGTCGCGCCTGCCTATATTTATTAATTATACTAGGGGTTTTTTGAGGGCGGTTTATAACGCGACCTCTATACCGCGAGAAGTGAAAAGGATCTCTAAAATTTCCCATAAATTGATAGTAATTTTCTTTTGGAAAATAATTAAATAAGAGAGATGCATCGTCGAAAAAGTTTTGCATCCTTGAATACTTCTCGCGGGGCCACGACCTTCATCTGGGAGCTGCTCGAGGATTGTAAATGTCCAGGGCGTGGACATCACATTTTGTCCCACGTACGATTTCTTCTGTAAATCCAGCTTGAATTCGGAAATTCGTTTCGTTGGTGTGCAAGGTTCCACTCATGTACCTTTGGAACGAAGCTGTCAATACCCAAAGTTCCTGTTGTCCAGATTTACCAGTTATTACCTAAAATAAATTAATTTTAGTCATATGATATAATTAGAAGTAAAGTAATATTTTTAATAATAACAAATTGATTAGGTGTATTCTGCAATTAATTAGTTAGTAACTCGTTTATCTCTTAATAAAACTGTTTACTTGGCTGGCCCTACCAATTTTTATAGAGATCACAGAGCACTTTTTTGGCGCAGCTATTTACATTGTAAGATTACAGAATATCTTATACATTTTAGTTATTTATTTAGTTATGTAGAAGTAAACAATGACTCGACTGGAGTAGGATATAAATCGATTGTAAATGTTTATCGACGGATAAAAAGGATTGGTTTTGGGAACAAGCTGCTCAGTACTCTAAGATCCCCATGATAAATTGGTTGGGGCAACCAAGAAAATAGTTAGCACCAATATTAGATCTTTGTATCAAATAATTTGTTAGTAACCGACTTATTTGTCAGTGAAACTATTGCAAACATTTCAAAAACATCTGATAAAATGTTTTCTATTACTACATAAAACATAAATTAACAATTTTGTTTGTATCTTTAATACTACCCAATCATTTGTAGCAGTGCTACTGCAGTAGGTACTCTGATGCCTGTCCAATAAATTAGTTAATGCAAGGGTAAAATCATTATAATATCTAACGAAATTGTTACGCTACCGATTTACCTAATATAACCTACTTGCAAAATGAATTAATCAGTTTCTAAACCAATTTCTTGTTTACAGTTTACATTAATGAACCCAACCAAGGTCTTTTTTACGTCTAATTCTGTAAGATTCTGATGATACATCGGTTGTAGCAACTAACAAATAGTTTTGCAAATAATCTAAATAGTTATAAGTAGTAATATTAAGTAAGCAATCGGTTTTTTCATATTTGTTGTCAGAAATTCAGATTAGTCTGTAAACGAACATAAAGAAAATTAAAAATTTTAGAGGTAAGCATACAAAAAAGATGCCAAATAAAGAGGACTGGTAATTTTAATGATCAGGTAAAAAATTTGGCAAAATTCGTTAGGTAAAGTTGTACAGAATCTTTTTCTCAAAAAATAAGCCATCATTAGCTCAAATCCATTAATTTTTCAAAAATGATTAACAAGCGATAAGAAGAAAGTTTAAATCATTAACAAAAGTTGTTCAACGAAATATTTTTTGCAGGTCTCAATTTTTTTTTAAGAACAATATTACTTTCTCGCTTCAATAATGTCAATTAGTAAAAATTAAATTCATGGAAACGTTATTAAAGTTTTTAAAACTATTTTTAACTACCTTCAATGTTTCATTTTCAAGTATGCTGAGGTAAAATGTTTTCTTGTGTTTTCATATGTATGAAATTGAAAGTCTCTTAAACCTTAATTCCACGTTTTATGTATATTTAATATAATAAATTAATGGTTTTAAAACATGAATCTTTATTTTTATATTTATAAAAATGCCAGATTAGTTATAATAGAAAAAATGTAAGAATTTTACTTAAACATTTTAAAAACTTTAAATTTTGCATGACCCGGAAATTAATCAATGATGCCATAAGAACTCGTTTGAGATGTAAACCTAATAAAAAATAATTTAATATGTATTTTTTAAACTGAATGAAGTGCTAATAAGCTAATGATAATAAAGTAAAAAAGTTTTTTCGTATTATGCAGCACATTTGTTATTAAAATATAGCCCATTAAAATGATTGTATCTTTTTATTTTGTGTGTTGCTAAAAAATAATAAGACTTTTAAATATTCTGTTACATTTCAATTATTCGAGATTTTAGAATATTCGAAAACTCAATGACTTTTTGAAATTTAGAAAGTTAAACGTCATTCGAAGTTGATGGCGTATAGGAAACGAAATCCTTCAAAATGTAACCTTTAAATAATCTATTAAAATTATTTGTAAAGACTATTAAAAATGAATATTAAATCATAAAATTGAAAGTGCTTCCTATAAGGACTACAAATTATCGCCAGTTATTTAATGGTGTTTCCAACACGAGTCTTACAACGTATAGCAATACTATTATATGTTATCGTAAATTTTGAAGACGCATTTTATTCAAATCAATCGGCTGTATAATTAATAATACCTTAAGTTTTATAAATGTTGGTTATGATAAATAATGCAACGCCTTAATGATATTTACTTTTTAATATATTTATTTATTTCTAAACGGATGTCACATTATTCTGCTAATACTTTTTTCTATTTCTTATCCATCTTTTATCTATTTATTTCTCCCATAATTTCAAAAAAAAATCTTTAAAAAAAAGTTTAACTTATTCAGTTTTATCAGCACATTTTTATAATATAAGAAATAAGAAGAAAAAGTAAACCATAACGTTGAAAAGTACAGGTTAAGTTGGGGTCAAGATTTTCAAAAGTAAATTAACAAGTAAACCTACTGAAGCTTAAATCTTCAACTGTTATGAAATTAAGATGTGCTGTAAAAAAGAACAAACTAAAAGACACATATTTTTTTTTAGTGGCAGAAAAACACACTTATGACGGGATTAAAATCTTATAAAATTTGGGGTACAAATAGAAATGACGATATCTTTGAAAATCATTAGCGATTTTAATGATATCGGCAGGTAAGTATCTTTCAATAGAAAAAGAACATTGGCCTAGACATCTTGAAAGGAGGATGAAAATTACGGAGTCAAATCATTTTTTGGCTGTTTCACCCCTTAAATATTTTTTTCCGCCTATAAAAAAAGTATCTCATGACTTTTCTTCATGTTTTACAGTATATCCAAATTTCATATAAATCAGAATATTTATACTTCGGTGGGCTTAATTGTGTTAAGCAATGTCATACTAAATGTAGTCATAAATTGCTATTTATTTACTTATATTGCTACAAGGAATATTTCATGTAATATCTTATATCACTGTTTTTTTTTTCATTGTACGGTGCGTACTCTGGAGCATACTTGGACAGTAGGAAAAATAATCAAATAGTCATTAAAACGAAATGAATAAACTAACTTATTTGACCGTACGTGTAAGCGTATATGGTACCTGAACCTACTTTTCTGCACTAAATAAGAAGTAAATTTTTGTAAATAGAGCCAAATACATTATAATTTAATAATAAATAATATCGATTACAATTAAAATTATTTGCTAAGTAAAATCTCGTAATTTAATTAGTAAGTAATATATTTTGGCGCAAAATTAAGCTGAGAAAAATTTCATTGGAAAAATCATCATGGTGTCTTCAATAAAGTGCAGAATGTAACATATCTATCTTAAACTCCCAATAAGTTATGTAAAATTACAAAGTTGCTGTATACACTATCTTTTTCCAGGTTATTTTTCGTAATTTTGCTATGATTGTTATTATTCTATAATATTGTGCTAAAAACGAATTCAAAATGAAAAATGAGTTTGCTATCAATTAGTCTTTTTTTTTTAACTAGAAAATAGTACAAAATTAGTAATTTATAAAATATAAATTGAATATTTTAATTTAGTACTTTTTCGAATTAGCAGTATTTAATTGTTTATTAGTAAAAATGATAACTAATTGAATTAATGACCGACTTTTTTTTCAGTTATATCTAATTCAGATTTAGAGAGCAGAATTTGCTGAATCAAAGCAAACTGGTGAAATGCGACCATTTCAAATCATATTGGTTGAAAAATATATATATTTTGAACAAAAAAGTGTTTGAATTATTTTTTATAACTTGAAGTTCGGGTCTTTAAAAAATAATTTTGTATAAGTCGTGGACAACTTTCCAAAATTAATATAATCAATTCAGTACTTTAATACAGTAAAAAATTGACAATTTATCAATAACAATCTACTAATGTAAAAATATAAATGTAATATTTCAGTATTTTTTAGAAACAGTAATAAATTAAGAGTATGTCATTGTATATTAGTAACAATGATTACTGATTAAATTAGTGACCCCCTTTTCTTTTTGTAATTTGTAAAATCAAATTCATATTGAAAAAACATGTATACTTTTAACGATAAAGTGTTTAAATGATTTTTTATAACTTCACGGAGTTCTAATACATTCATTGTTTTAAAATTTCGTATAAATCGTAAACAAGCTCATAAAAATTAGTATAATCAAGTCAATACCTTTATGCCAGAAGCAAACTGTAAAGTGTCTTCATTTACTACAACAGTTTCTAGGCTTTGTGCACCATAATCAGGGAAATGTTTCGTATTCCAACAACCTATCGCCAAATCTGACATGACCCCAAAGAAAAGAACTCCGTTTCGGTCCATTGCTTCCGCTGCCGATTGCGATGATCTTTCCAATGGAAATGCTTTGAAAGCCCTGGGAGCTGCATTTGGATTTTTATGGAATAACTCATAATTCCTGAAAGTATCGAAAGAAAAATTCAGTACAGGCCAAAAAGTAAACATTTACCTACAATAGGTTATATCACCTATGTTACATAATACAAGTTACGAAATCGAATGAACGAATTGTGATAATTTGATTACACTCTAAGAAGACTGAAATCTTATACTTTTAATAGATAAAAAAAGTTCTTTGATGTAGAAAATTGAATTCTGATATAAATATTTCTCTTATTACATAAATTATTGCTTTACATAATGTGTTACGTTTTGAATGTACAAGTAGTTTTAAAGGTCGGAAATATTTTGCATGTTTAACGTATCGTGAGCTCAATGGTTAAAAAAGTAAACTATATAAGATAAATTACAATATAATACGTGTAAAATGCATTAAATCGGTTAATATTTGTTAATTTTGTTATTTTGTTATTTTTTGACATTTTTTAATTGCGTTTGTAATGTTTTTTTTACATAGTAACGATTACAGATTAATTTAAATTAATTTTCACATATTCAAATGCATATTGAAAATTACTTTTAATCACATTAACGAAGAAAATGGATCTTTTTTTATTTACAGAATGGTTAATTCAATTGAATTAAAACGGTTTTCATAGATCCAATACTTTTTAAATACCGACACATAAAATTTGAATACCTCTCATAAAGTTCATATAAAGTTATTTGAAAAAGTATTCATATCATATCAGGTCATAATAAACTTTACTGTACTCTACTCTATTTTACTCAATAAATTAAGTACTTCCATGCAGATATAAAATATAATCTAAATTAAATAAATTCAGCATTTGATATAATTTTAAGTAGCTTGGTGATCACCGAACAGTTTCAGAGTTTCATGAGTAATGAAATCCAATAATAAGACTTCAAAGAACTAAAATGAATGTGAGGTTAGATTTTTAAAACTCAAGATCTCGGTTCCAGTATGGTATATCGAAATTGAATAAAATGGTTCAAAATAGCGAACAAATTTGAATATGGAAGTTTTTAAGATCGTTTATCAGGAATTTCAGGTTAGGTTTATATAATTCAAGATAGCCAATCCGATATAGCCAACCAATTTCATGAAAGAACTCAAAATCATGCTGGAGGTGCCAATTTCATCAATAATGTTCATAATTAATCAAATAAGGTTTATTTTCTCGACATATGAACAGGTTAGGTTGATTCGGGGCAAAACAAAAAATGTCTAGTTAAAGTTTATAGATTTTGTGCAATTTTGGTTTTGCGATACCGCAATTTCATTGATCCGAAAAAAAATTGGCAAAAACTAAACATGAAATTTTGTTAATTTTTTATTTAAAATACGTAGGACTAATCGTATTTCAGTTAGCAAAAGTATACAAAATTATTCAGGAGTGAACACGTTTTTCATTCTGTAAATATAAATGAATCGTTGATTTATGACGTTCGAATATTTTCCGTTTTCGTATCTACGTCATCCGCTTATTTTTATTTTTCAAGTTTTTCAATTATAGTAGCGATTAACAGAAGATGTCAAAACATGAATTTGCATAATGGAATGACAACAATAAAATCGACGGTATTTATTACTCATTTACACGAGTGCAGTGATTTTAACGATATCTTAATAATAAATTAAAAGCTCAGTAAGTTGCTTAACTCATTAATGCCCAAGACGATCAAAAGTTTGCGTTGAATTTAGCCTCAACATTTTTTATAAATATGCAGTTGGGCATTGATCTGAAATACGTTTTTATCTACGGAAAAATTACTAATAGACTATGAATGGTTCACCAAAAATGCATGATGTTTGTTTCCATCATCATACTAAATTTTTGTTTACATCGTGACAATTCTTAAACATAAGTTGGTCATTTATTAAGGTAATATTTTTTATGGTTTCGAATATTTGTGAAAAAAATAATAGCAACAATTAAATTAAGCTTAAATATAATTATCTTTTTCACTGTCAAGTAAACTTTTTTCAAAGAGGTTATGTAATTCAAAGAATCTTTTTAGTCTAGTTTCATAAATTTGCTTTACTAAAAGTGTTTGAAAAAACTCTTAGAATGTATTGATATAGTCGCCACAGATCATTTTGAATACTTCAGGAATTATTATATCCTACAATGTAATGTGGCTTATTGTAAGTGGTTCCTTGGATTTGTACGTCGCGGTCCAGGGTATGAATACGCCTAGATCGACATTTTTGCGATTATTTTCTTTTAATGCTATTTCAATGATTCGTTATAATGCCTTAATTTGCATATATTACAAATTTCATTATAGCTCAAAATTAATGCTGGAATATGAATAATTATGCCGGATAATGCAAAAAAATGCTTTGAAATGAAAATTGAGCCACTCTTTTATTAAAAGCACTCTTTTTACATACGATACTTATTTCTAAACTTTTCAGATTTATTTATTTTCACCACTTCTCAACTCGGCGATCATTAATTAGAAAACCGTAAAACCACAATAATAATTAAATTATAATATAAACACTATTAAGATGTATTTACTATTGGAAATAAAATGAGACTAAATTAAAACTAGAAATTACTTATTCAGAAATACGTTACTCACTGTATTACCGACGTTGGAACACAAGATTCGGTGCGACTGGCTAACGAATGAAAGTATAGAATCCTATCACCACCAGGTCTTCTAGGACTCAACGCCAGTCCCAAAATTCCATCCATGAGGTCAAAGGTCTCGTTTTTAATGTCAAACGTTCCATATTGCGGATATGGATAAAACAGGTTATTATTAATTTTCCATGATCTCTCGTTTCGATGATCGTAGACGATCAAAGCAAAACCAGTCACATCAGCAATGTAAACAAACGTATCTCGACATTTCCCATCTAAATTTCTTACGTCAACTGCAGGCGTTACGAACAAAGATGAATCGGCGTATTGGTCTCTTGGAAATCTATATCGACTTAGCAGTTTATTATTTTGGAGGGAAAATGACAGTATTTGCGGTCGACAAACCCGACGCTCGCCAATTACCCCAGTGTCTAATACCCATAATCTGCCACATTCGTCAATCTGAAAAGTACAAAAAAGAGGCTTATAAAACAATAATGTCGAATTAGTACTACGTATCGGTTGAAATATTTATAAAAACAATAATTTTTATATGAAGAATATTGGAAAAGTTGATCAATTTTGGAAATTTCATTTTTCTGATGATATTCACATTTTGTCAAATATTGCACTGTTGGTGTATGCATAAAAATGTAGATGGGTTTACATTTGATTAGAGTTTGATCAGGGCGGAACATTTATACTTAATTAATTTATAAACTAAATTAAAACGTATGAATTGTAGTCGGTAGATTCAAAATGTTTAATACATTTATTACTCTCATAGTTTAGCATGTCGTCGCGTGGATTACCTGTACTCTATAAACACTAGTTATTGCAGCACAATCTCCTAAGGTATTCCACTCCCAATTTGGATATGGAGCAATCAATGGATTTCCCTCTTTCGACACGGCAGTAGTGACATATCCAAGCGTCACTGGAATTCCTTCCTCCAATCGAGGAATAGCCATGAAGATAATAGATCCCGTGTCACCTTCAATAATAGAAATCATAGTTTGTGTTAAATAAATATTGCAATGGCGTTGATTATGCTCAAATAATTAAATGCATATGGAAAATAAAGAGGCTTGTTACAAAAGCAATGGTCTAGAAGGGGCATTGATTTAGTCAATATTTGCACCTAGTAAGGATTTTAAAGGAATCGAATGTGCATAAACAACATATTTATTTTGGTACTGAAAAATCCACATTATTTTCGAAATTCATTGAAGCAATCATTTTTTAATTATTCGAAACTAATTTCTAAGTTGCTTGTTGTTCCTTACTCGTGGGAACTACATTATAATTTAATATTAAGTTATGTTTTTTATGATGCTAATTAGTAGTTTCAATGAAATTATACATTAAATAATTATGTTCGCGGTAGTAAACTTAGATTTGCTCAAAGACGACTCCAAATGAGAAGAAAACTTAACACGTAATTTTATTTAGCCTTTCAGTCACAGCGGTTGCTTGTTCCTGCCCTTCCTAAGACTCCAATAAATGTTATTAAAAAATAATAATATTGCATTATTATGTAAAATAATTATTGTTAATAAGAAACTATTTTCAAACAAGCATAATTTTCAAAAGAAATTCAAGCCAGGACGAACTAATAGCTATTATTATTTGACGTTCGATATACAAGGATTTCTGGGGGCGTTGAGTACGAATCCAATACCAGATTTACAATATTCAAAATGGCGGATCCAATATGGCCGACTAAAATTCTGAGAAATAAATATAACACCGGATTATCAATCAGCGGCTCTAAAAACCACTGTATATCAAATTTAAGAAAAAACCTATCACTGGAAAAATTCGTTATTGAAAGGGTTAAGGATATCAAGTTTAAATCCACAAAATGAAAACTATATATTAGCAATACTTCGTAGCAAAAAGGACAAAACTTTGAAAATCATTTTCTTAAATACAGTTCTATTCGTTCGATTCCCATTTTTAATAAAATCACGATTTTAGGGAATGTTTTTGATATTAGAACAAATTTTTTAAGTGCATTATGATATCAAATGAATTAATAATTTCTTTCAAACTATTACAGCTTAAAAAGTATAACTATTCATTAAACTACTCCAAAACAAGCTAAAGCTTAATATATTACTCAATAGAAAGAATATTAACTCTTGAGAATCACAAGACAACAGTTTTTCTTAAAATAAGTCAGATTTTCTAAATGGAATATTTTTTAAAATTAAACAAATATTTTTTAAATTTAAGTTATTTTTTTTACTTACAAATGATGATTTATTCATTGCAAAAAACATGATAAAATAAGGTTCTATTAACGAATTGGTAATAAAAAATGTATTCCGTTTTTTAAACCGACAAAATCCGTGTTTCATTTCCGAAACTTGCCAAATCCATGTTCCCAGCTGTTATAAACGGAAACCTGAATGGCGAACAGTTGCCATATTTTTTAACACGAATTATACACTTCTGCCAATGCCGGAACAAATAAACAAAAATAATAATTGAACCAGTATGATTTTTCGATCTTTTGATTTCAATGAAATACATTTATTAATTCACAACAAGTAAGTAGACGTTTTCACGATCAATGTCATCATTTTGAAAACTACGACAGTACACATAATAGTATTTTTCGATACAATTAAGGGTATAAAATGCGATTTTATGCACCGCTTTTTAACATGCGATTCGATAGGAGCAGTGCGTAAAATAGAATTCTTACGCCCGTGTATCGAACGGTATTTTTTGATATATTATGCGCAAAATTTGCGCCCTTCTTTTAGTGTGTTAAAGATATTGTTACGCACGAGTGTTGACCGTCGGAGCCGAGTGGCTGGCAAAGCCAAATTTTCAGAATCTTTTATTAGATTTTTCGAAACGCTTGCAACGTGGAAAGACGAGATAACAAAAATAGAGCTGGAAAATCCATGTTTTTTTTTTGAAACCATATATAGTTTTTCACGATTGCATTTTTCGAAAAATTTAATGAAAGATTCTGAAAGTTCATTTAATTAAGTCAGATATGGTTGCTTGGAAACTTTTTTTACCCTTTTTTCACCCAAAATACAACCGTTAAAGCTGTAGTGAAAAAATGTCCATTCAGGACTTAACTTGTACACGCGATTGTCAAAAATACTGTGGAATTGCTCATCAGTACTATCAGTAAAGTATGTTTGAAAGCTGACTTTCGACTCAATCTATCCTCGCATTTGAAAAAAAAATTGTGCTCACTTATATGGAATCTTAGATGATTAAGACATTACATATACTTTATATTTCACCAATTAGCAAAAATTTTAAATCCGTGACGGATTCTTGGTGGATCTTCGGTGGATTTACTCCGTCGAAAATCTGTTTTTTTGAAATGATCGTGCACTATCGGTGGATTTATAACGAACCGAATTTCAATATGCATTTCTGTACCAAAAATCATTACGCATTTTTAAAAATTTGATCAAGAGTATCGGTAATACGAATTTTAGGTATAAAAAGTATATGCAAATTAGATCTATTATAAATCCACAGGTAGTGCGAGATCGTCTCAAAAAACAGACTTTCGATGGAGTAGATCCATCGAAGATCCATCAAGGATCCGTCATGGATTTAAAATTTTTGCAGTTCTGATCTAAATATAAGTCGTATGGGAAATCCTATTTTGGACAAAAAAAGTCCTAATGTTTGGGCAAAATGTTCTATTATGTTACCAATATGTGGAAAATATATTTTCCGGCATTTTTACTTCTTGCCTTCTGACTTCCAGTTTACTATTTCACATATTTTTGTGTTTTATCGTTTTCTTTTTAATTAAATGAAATTAATGAATAAGTACCGTAATGAACATCGACATCAATGGGTACAGCAGCGCCAGGGACGAACCTTCCTGCTCTGACAGCAGCTTCTCTTGCCGATTCGCTCGTAAACGCAAAGTCGAGAGCCTTCCAGGCATATACGGTTCGTAGATTGTGGGTGTTTAATTGGCCATAACATTTCTCGCACAGCGAAAGGACGAGAATAACGACAGAAAGCAAATTCCTTGATTTTTTTCGCATTCTGCCAATGCTCCTGCGAAGATAAAAAAATAACGTTATTCAGGTTTCCGCCAACTTGTAACACCAGTTACATATATTTTTAAAGATTTTATCAGACTTAAAAGTAGTAATTACTTATCAAATATCAATAGTTTCCAAACAAACGAATACTGGCTGTTACTTCGTTTAAAAGTAATAGCGTGTATCCGGAAATGTCCGTTCACTTCCTACCGATAGATAAAATTTGTTCGGGAATTAGGAAATGCTATTATGTGGAATGATTTTCAAAGTTGTATGATAAAAGATTATTCGAAATGAAATATTTTTATTTTAAAATGATAAAAAAAAGAGAACGGGAGAATTGATGTGTTTAAATTCCATTGGCCTTTTTTGCAGTTGATTTAAATAATTTTTTTTTAATACGTTGTCAGTATTGAATGTACAATAGGGTGCAAAATTACATTTTTTTAAACATTTTTACACTAATCGCATATTGTTTGTTGAGTATTGATAGTACAACTGAAAGTAATGAGTTCGACAAAACAAAATATATGAAAATGTTTTGGTTTTTGTATTATAAACCTGATTCATTAAAATAAATATTTAATATTTTTCTGACATTACTTTTATATCCATGTAACGGAGTATCAGAGAAAGTGATACACATGATAAACATATTTACGTATTTGTATGAAACACTGAACGAAACTAACTATCCAACTATAAATATAAATGTAATCTACAAATACACGAATAACAAAAAAACAATAACAATACAAATTGTTATTTTATATTTCCAAAATTTCGAATCATATTTGAAAATGATTTCAGAAAGTTATATAAAAAAACTTAAAAGCAAAAAATATTCTATAGCGAAATAATAAATACAAAAGAACATATTTTAAGTAAACAAATGTGGTTTAGAAAATAATTTATTTTCATGAATACATTGATAATTAGTCGTATCTTAGACTGATGAAGACAATGTGATTATTTCACTCTGAAATCTAAATAATTTCTATTTAACTCCAACAAGTCAACTTCAGTCAAATTTACCAAAGTTAAGTAACCTTTAACCAAAATGTACGTAATATTATTAGCTTCCTCCACTTTAAACTATAATATATTTTAATTAAGTATTTAATTAACTTAAATCATATAATAAAACTTATACTAACTTTAATAAATTCTCATAATTATTTTCGTTAATAATGACTACAGTAAATCATTTTTTTTTCAATGAAATTTTATGATATTCCTGAACGTAATAATGGAATTTCGAATTTTTGAAGAGTAAATGAAGAAACTCACTTTTTGGTACTTTCTATAACTCAAATTTAGAGGATTAGGTAATAAACGTTGCATCAATACGATTCATTTTGATAGCTGACTTACTTAAAATAAAAAATGAAGGATACAAAATCATGTTTATAATTCAGGAATTGCGATAAAATACAATATTCCATATAAAAAATTATTCTACTTCAGAAAAAAATCTTCAGGCATTTCAGTAATTTAAAAAATTTGTATTTTCTCGAAATTAAGTGACTGGAGTAACATCTATTCGTATAATAATGCAGTTCGTCGACTCGTATATAATTGTAAAAATTACTTATCAGGATGTTGCTGCTTATCCAAAATAGAAAGATCGAATTAGTAACATTTAATATTGTGCATCTAACTCATTAACGCTCGAGTGTCCATAAGTTTTGTTTTCATTTAAACAATTACTTTAGTGACGTATGTTCTGCATAATTTCGATGTTATTTTCGTCATTTTCGAAATCGCTTTTCAATATTCCGAGATCAAAATTTCGTTACAATCAGCTGGAATTCCAATATGGTCCCAAATTTGAACAAAAATGTAAAAAAGGGAAGTTTTTACTTTTACTCATTTTTTTTTAATATTAGCAGATGTAAATACATGTCAAATATTATAGTTTATGATTTTCAATCTTAAAATATATGGAGAACAAATAATTCATTAAGGTATATACTAGAATTTTTCAGAATTTTTAGTACACTTTTTCGAAATAAAAAAAAATCTCATAAACGTTCAAAATTTAACACTATATATTCTAAGCACTTTTCATTCGTAGCATATTTTGGAAAAAGCTATACATTTTTTTAGTTACAGAATCCGGAAGTTTTGCAAATAAATTTTCTGAAAACTATTCATACCATCATATCATATTCACTATTTCAATAGTTTCATTTTGCAATACATTATGTCTTGGCTTAGATCTTGTTTTTTCAAGTAACATTTTCTTTTTACCATAAAAACATCTATTTTTTTCAAATCATGTGCAATTTTTCTACTTTTTTTGACATTATACATAGTTACTATTCCAATGTATTTCGTCCTCCAGTATTAAGTCCCAGAATATACAGTAAATTTCAATTAAAAATGATGTACATTTGGTTATTCATGGGTTAGCATTTAGACACACTACAAAAGTAAGTTGCTAGTGTATTTATAACCTAAAAGCATTAAAAATAAGATTAAATGGAATTCGGTTAGTATCTCATTGCCACTGTAAGAACTAAATTTTGGCTATAGCACTTAAAGTGCACCAGCAATAAATTTATAATTTTTATAAAATAACCTTATAGTCATTAGTATACCGGAATAACATTTAATATGAAATAAATAATGATTCAACCGTGTTCCCATTAATTTCCATTTATTACGTTCAAGCATGTTATCTAGTTTTTACCTTACGTTTTGTGACTTTCGTGTTCGTTACTTACTATGAACGGTACCTGTATATCTAAAAACCGCTATGATATTATAGGCTTAACTACTTTTTCTCGCCTTATAAAATGAAAGTAGAATAATTAATTACACTTGATTTATATCAACCTTCATACCGTATTTTCGGATACGTGTGCATTTATTTCCTAAGAGTTCGTAAAAAATCGCAGTTTTTCAATTTAACACAACACACTATTATTTAATGAACATCTAATTGTCTTTGAGTGTTACAGATGTTCAATTTGTTGTTAACAATTTTTAATTATATCTTCTTTATAGGGATGTGTATAAGCGTGGCCCTTATTTTGGTTACTTTTGAATTTCTTCGGTCTGATCCTACAAAAGTGTTCAATTTTATGAAAAAAAAACACAAAAGATTGGCACATCGATTAAATTTGATTAACACGTGCCACTCAACGGTTGAAATTGAAGATTGTTTTTAAATGGGAAAAAGACGATTTTTTTAATTTTTCTTGTAACTTCGACTAATTGAGTCCATGCTTTTTAAATAATTTGCAGACTCTTTTTAAAGACGTTTTCTAAAAAATTTAAAAAGTTTTTGGATTGAATTAAAACGGTTTTTCAGTCGACAATTTTTAAAATGAAAATGAAAAAATTATTTTTTTCCGTTTTTCTCTGCAATAATTATTCCAAATTTTTTTTACCAAATATGTTTGAGTTTGTGTATACTTTTACGAAGAAATTGAGAGGTCATAGACCTAAATCAAGTAATGAGAAGCCGAGTTGTAAAAGTTTTATTCAAGCAATACTTTAAAGCAAAAATTAAGTAAAAGGGAAGTGATTATGGTTTATGCCGTATATTTAAAAAAAACGCAATTTTAACCGGAAAAACTCTGTCTGCTTCATATTCTTTACATTTTTACGTCAAGTAAAGTATGCCAAGTTAAAAAACTCCTAACTGTGTCGGGAATGTCGACAATACTTTACGGTTGTGTAAAGGTGGAAAAAAAGAGTTCCTAACTATGGTTAAAAACTGTTGTCTTCCAAACTTAAGTATTTTATCCGTTTATACAGAAAGGTGCTCGAAAAACAAGATTTCTTAAAATTTACAACTGAAAGAATATTTAGTTATTTTAACTAAAGGTTCAGTTCCTACGTAGCGGGAACAAAATATTTAATAATTGTTACGAATTCATTTAGTCGACTGACTGACTAAATGGATACTGGATTAAATAAATTTCAGTCAGTTTAACTAAATGCATCTACACAAACTCCAACGTGTTTGGTAAACAAGTTTAGAAATGATTATTACAGACTTAGGCTTAGAAAAATTAATTTTTTCATTTTCATCGTAAAAATTGCCTACTGAAAAACCGTTATTATTCAAACCAAAAATCTTTTTAATTTTTTCGGCGCATTCTATGTTATTTATCAACCACTTTAAAAGGAATCTGTTAATTATTAAAAAAATTGTACTCAACTAGTCGAAGTTGCAAGAAAAATTTTAAAAGTCATCTTTTTCCCATTTAAAAACAATGCTAAATTTCAACTCTCGAGTGGCACATGTTAATCAAGTTTAATCGATGTGCTAATTTTTGGTGATTTTTTTTTAAATGGTGGGTGAGTGCGAAGAAATTAAAAAATGACTAAAATAAGGGCCACCCTAATGTGTATTCCTTTTGTCATTTGAAGTTTTAATTTAATTTTAAGTTATGTTTGACATTCTTAAAAGTAAAAATATTGCGTAAAACCAAACAAATACTAATTGTCTGAAAAAGTACAACTTAACGCACTAGTGTCATAATATACTGTCTGCGCCGTGAGTAAAATGCGATTGTAAAAAGTATTTGTGATGTCAAAGAAAATTTGAATCTTGTATTGGAAAAAAGTACTTTTTTCGTACATATACAAATATACTATTTCGAGATTACAAAATAAAGAGAATCTAGATAGCTAGAAATGTATACAAAAGTCCCATTTTTAAAAGAACCATGACAAACTAAACAAACCATCGGAAAATATTTGCACAATTTAAGTAAAAATTTCACGCAGAAATATCCATTTTAAAAAATGTATTTTTTAATTTAGTTATTTAATATTTATGTACATCCAGATCGTCTTATTTAAACAGAACGTATTTTTTTAACACATTTTAATGTTAGCATCAATTCGTATCTATTATAATAGATTCAAATTAATTGCCATTTTAAAAAGTACCTTATTTGCAATTGAATGAACGACCGATCGCGTTACAACCGCATGTCTTTTGCAGATTAAAAATATCGCGTGTAAATATTTACTTTCTGCTTTGGATGTATAGCATTAGAAGATCTCTTTTCCAATTCTTATCTCTAACCTTCGTTGAATACTATGCTCCAGATTAGTTAGTAATGACCTAATTTTTTAACACAAATTAATCAAACCTTCAATTAAAAATGATGAAACGACTGCATAGTTTATGTTTCGCTGATTTGTAAGTAGATGATAACATATGTTATTTTTAACGTCAAAATGCACGCACGTGGGATTGACTAGTCTGCTTTTATTTGTTCTTGGTTTCACAGAAAAACAAGCGTCAATATTACACTGATCATTCGAATTTTCTGGCTGATCTTATCTATTAATGACTTTGCAAATTAATGATGTTATTATACAGATTAATACATTCACTGAAATTCACTTTTCATTCAGGAATTGAAGATTGTCTTTGATTTGTCAGTGATAATTATGATGGAAAAAATAAACCTTATAATGAAAGGAATTTGGGACTAGCCAAAAACCCTTAATGTAATGCCAACATTTCTACTATGCATATTATAAATTTGTCTATTTTAAGCAAATTGTATCGGGCAAAATGTCGTTTCTTTCATAGTGTAAATATATTTTAGAAATTTTTTATGAATCTTTGTTATTTTTATCATTTTGACATCGCCCATGTTTGAAATTGTCGCGAAAGTTTATTGTTTGCATTATTATGATAAATACTATTTTGAAATAATAAAAGTAGTATTTGCTGCACACCTTTCTTAAACATTTCTAATTCCCAACAGCAAAATTGATAGAAATTACTACAAATCAATTTCAAAATCGGATTTACTAAAGCCCATCTTAAATTAAGTGACTAACTAATAATTATCCATAATCATTAGAATTGTGTTCAAGCAAATGCTTTATATATTCAAATTTTTCAAATTCAACAAATTCACAGAATTTCAGTATAGAATAAATTCGTGTTCAATTTCTGTGCAAATCCTACTACATAATTTCCGTTCGAGATTTTGGTAGTTATTGCTGAACCTAATGCTCCAAAATTATTACCACAAGATAACTTAATACCAACTGACACACTGTATTAGATTTGGTTACGAGATTCCATTAGTTTTAATAACAATTTGCGTCAAGAAAATAAATTTTCCATTTATCTTGGCTAAGTTTGAATCAACTTTTTTGTATTTCAGGTAACAAATAAAAACGGGATAAACTTTATACTGAAATTAGGTAATGTAAGAAATTGGTACCACAAAGTCCTGGTCTATTTACAAGAATTGACCCACATTACATAATTACCACTAATCGACTAAATCCCTACTTACTTCTGAGTTTTTGTTTAGAATATGCATGTCTATCCCGCGAAGGTATATTTATGTTTTTACATATTTTTTTTCATGGGAGTACTGCAGTATTTTCAAGGATCAAAATTCGAATCATCCAAAGAAACAAAAAAGGTTATTTGTTAATGAAATTTGTCATGATATAGATTCAAAATTTCCAATCAAAATATTACGCTCAAAAGTAAAAAAAAAAATCTTTGAGATTACATTCGATAATTTCTGGAAAATTTTACTTCATTCAAGCATTCTGATTCGTATCGCAAAAATGACTATTTGGGTTTATTGTAATGTCAAGATACGTTCAGTGTCTCGAATCCTTGTGAGCTAAACTGAAATCGACAATCGCATTTATGTTTTGTGAGTCATAACAATCAAATTCTTCTGAAATAAAAGTCGGGTTCAACTGTTGTCGTTTTCCTTCAACTGGCCTCGAAACTCCTTATTAAGTTTAATTTCATGGGACTCGGCGTGCTTTAAAACTCATTATTGTTAAATTGGCTCTTCATTAACTTCCATTTTTAAGTTTCATTGTAAACTCGCTAATAAATTTTCAATTTTCGAGTGCTGCTGCTCAATTTTATATCATAGGTAAGTTACCCAATAAATTCTCACTATTTTAGAGACATTTGTACTCCTAATTTAATTGAATCAAATTACACCAATTACTTAAACTGCATACATAGTATTAATATTTAAAATTAAAAATAACTAATTTAATCGTTCTTAAAACTAATGTAATTTATTGATCACTCACTCGAATAATGATATTTGATTTTTCGGTTTATAAATGCCGGTTTACTTTCTTTCATCGACAAAGTAATGACAAATACAATATTGAAAAAAACATGTTTTGCAAAATATGGTTTAATTTTTTGTTACTAAAATACAAAAATGTTTCTCATAACGAGTTCAATGTCGAGAAATAAAGATTAAAATATTCGTTTTATGAGAGTAGGGTTTTAATTGCACCTTAATATAGGTTTTCAAAATTGTCGAAATATATATGTGAATAAAGTTGTCTTAAATAATTACAAGTTAAACTCTGCTTCATACTTACAAAATTGTCATTATCGACATTTTCCAATTATGGCCAACTTAAAACGAATAAACTTGAAATAAAGTTCAGAAAAAGACCTTCATACGAGACTCGAAACGTAAATATAGCGTTTAAAATTTAAATGGTCCATTTAAATACGATATTTATCAACGTTTTCAAAGTTAAGCCCCTTGTCGTTTTAAACAAGATTTTTGTTTCTGCAATGAATTCTAATTAATATAACGTACACGTAAAAAAGCAGACCATATAAAAACACAAAAAAAAGAACGATCCTAATCGAATTTAAACATTATCTAATTAGAAATTCATTTTATTAAACACAAAACTACAAAATTTACTTCAATTACTGGAAAATGATGTTATTCAAGATATTTAATATTGTAGTTGATAGATTAAAGATAATTTAATAATAATTATTTTTTTAAAATTTCACTAGATGATATGATTATTGGAAAAATATTCTTTATACAAATAATGTTTCTTTGTATAAACACAAAATTTATTCCTTTCCCAAAGTCTTGTAATTGATTTTCTAATTGGCTTGGGTAAATGAAATTGGATAATAAATTTTTGTAATTAATAACGTATTAATTAAATTTTAATTTAATTTAATTTATGTCCTTATCGAAGATAATGCCGTATTACAGACTGACCTTATTATAACAAACATTATATAAAATACACTGAAAGAAAAAACAAATTACTACTAAAATTAAACGTATACACACTGTTAAAAGTTGTTGTAATTTTACAACAAAATTACAGTACGAAAATAATGTAAAATTGAAATAAATATTTCAATTTCAAAATATATTGTGTAAAATAACAACATTTTATTGGGAATTTACAATTTTTAAATAATATATTGTAAAATTACATTTATGTTTGTGATTTTACAACATTCTATTGCGGTTTTAATACATGTATTGTAAATTTCATTGTTATGTTGTCAAATTACATAAGAATATGTAGTATATGCCTATCTATCGCCTTCATCATTTGCCCAGGCCAGAGTTTAAAACATTATTAAAAAAGTATTTTTACGCCACTGAAGTAGTAGAGGTGACTATAATCCTGTTGGAAGTAAAGAAACCAAAAATATCGAATTCAAGTAATGTACAATCCAGTTCGATCTACCAATAGTAAACTCCTGTGCATTAATTTTGGTCATATATTTTAGGTTAGGTTATGGTTTTGCTGAATGTCGAGGCGTGCAGTTAAAATTTTGATCAAATTAATTAAATGCAAGTAAATTGGAACTGTCTTTTAAATAGATTAATATCTCTCTAAGAAAAAATAGAAGTAAAAGGGAATTTTGACAGGGAAGTAAGGTAATGTTCTCTCTTTCTCATTCGCTCCCTTACAAAGTTAGTGAGTCAATCGGGAAGGTTTGAATTATAGGTTAATAAATAATATATATATATACAGAATAATACGTCTCGATATTTTAGGTGCTTCATGTACTTATTCAAATTTTGTAACTTTATCTGAGTCCAGTGGAAATCTTATATTTCGCATCACCACTTGCACGAAATAATGACGAAACATTTCCATTGTGGTCATGAAAAATGCAAAAAGATTTTCAATACTAAAAATGAATTATGTTTGCCGGAAATTCCGAGCATATTATTTGAATCCTTAAAGATTTTCTTTTCAAGTAATAAATTCAATGATTTTACTGTGAGTCTTCCATTAAAAATATTGCAAATTACAACATGTTACTGCAAGGTACTTTCAACTACTTTTTTACTGTATTTTCACAAATTTTGTTGTAAGTTTACAGTACTTTTATGATGAAAAATAAATTTCAAGCATTTGTTTGAAGTTTACTATAAATATTTCTTACAATGCAATCTTTGGGGCCGTAATCTCAATGTGTGCATAACTTATATAATAAGATGACTCTTACAAAAATAATTAGCGTACTAATAGCAGATGGTTTGAGGTTAAAGGAAAATATAGTATAGCGTTTCGAAAATTATTGTTATTAATAACTTTACCAGAAAGCAATAGTATAAGCAGTATATCGGGATGTTTCTTTAATTTTATTGCAGAGAAGACAGTGACATAGACCTTTTAAGATGTCCATAGCATACTACAAATATTTTAAATATATCCTTAATAATACCATTTTAAAGTAAAAACCAACATATTTTTTATATAAAAACTCCATAACAATAGTTTGACTATTTTTTTTATCAACTTTACTTTTATGTTATTAGAACTGTAATTAATACTTATGATAAGTCTACATTGTCTACAAAACTTGTTTGAATTTTGAAAATACATTGTGTATATTTGTAACGTCCGTAGCTAAATTATCGTGCTTAGAATAACAAAATAATTAAATGCTATCTGTAGTTTAAACCAATATCTGATACAAAAACTACATATTATAAACATAAAGTCTTATGAATAAAATGAAAATTTTCTAAAGAATGTGTATTCTACTTCTGCAAAATGTTACTTTAGTTGCCCAACTTTCAAATTATGCTTAATTTACAACATAATTAACCTGTTTTAAATGCATATACATAACTCTTTTGGATTTAAAACGACAACTAAACATATTAAAATGTTATGTTTTATTTTCGGATTTTGTCAATTAATCATACAATATAACATTTTAATTTAATTAAATTGACATGAAATATTGGCTACCGGAGTTATGCAAGATTTGCATTTCTACATGTAAAATATGAAGACTATTATTAATTTGTTAATATATTAGCTATTCATAAGTAATTCGACTGCATCTGGAAATCTTTAAAACTTCCAAAAAAAAGTTCTCTTTCATTAGGCAAGTTCTAATTCTTATACAAGTACACTAAGAAAAATCTGTTTGAAAAATTCAACTATCGCTGAGTCATAGAGGTGAAAGTGTTGAAAGAACTACTTTTTTTACTTAAATAAATCCTGATATCCTGTTGATATGTAATTATTGTTCTATATTTATTCCCGTTAATGATTAGCAGTTAAATTTATACAAATAACTAGTTAAATAGTCACATTTTTTAGTTTTTGTTTTTAAACTAATTTAGAATGAGTTTTTTTTGGTTTATAAATACGCGAGAGAAAATAATTAAAAAAGCATCAGATATGAAATACTAAACTCTATGTTGTAATGAACTTGGATTAAACAGTATCATGATTGCTTAATTAATTTTACTTAATGTTTTAATCTTATGAAGATTGGTTTTTGTTCATTTACAACTTACCAATTTTTGCCAACCAGAAATATTGTTCAATATGTAGTAAATTATGCCACTAGTTCGTAAAGTGGTACTTTTACGTAAGAATAGCATCCGTATTTTTGTATTAGTAAAAATTACATTTTACGAATTCTAATGTACAATAGTATTTTTCGATACAGGTTCGAAAAACTTTTTCTGCTAATGTAAATGTTGTAGTCGCCATTCACATTCGAGCAAAAAATAATTTTTGCACATGTACCGATCGGTGTTTTAAGTTACAAATCTGTGTAAAATGCGACAAATAATGTAAAACATGTCTAAAATAGCATTTTATAAATAATAAAATTATCGCGATTTGGATGTTGTGAATATTAGAAACTGTAAACTATTTTTTTTTACTCATTGTCCGAAACAAATTTAAATTCCGAAAAATATTCTGCCATCTTGAAATGTTTTTTGAAAAAGAATATCTGGACTCATTTTTACGGGATATTTAAATATTTTTCAGAGATGTGGTAACATAGAAAGTTATATAAAATATCCAAAAGTAAAATAAACTGGAAACAATAATTTTATTAAATGCATACGTGAAATTTGTTTGCTGTTAAATTTATTACTTTTAAATTACAACTACAAGAAAACTCTATTCCAAAACACGTTTTAATTATATTTCATTACTAAATCTTCGAGATGTTAATATTCGTGTTCAATGTTTCCATAAAGATTTAGGAGAAGCTGTAAGAGATATGGAAAATTCAATTTCGCGACCATTGTAATATAATGTTAACACGATAATCGTGGTTAAATACAGTCACTATAAGAGACGAAAAATAAAAAGAACACTAATAAATATTGAATTATAATAAACAAATAGTCAAATTTCCACTTTTTTCGGTTCTTTTTTTAGCCCTCGTACGAAAATTAAATTCATAAATAAATGAAAACAAAAACGATATGTGTAATTCATGTGAATTGGTGGAAATAAAAATTAAATTTTTGGTAGAAACGACACTTAAAAAGAATATGGTAAATTTGTTACAAAATATCAAAACTTCTCAAATGAATTTAGGAGAAATAGAACTCGTAAACATACTCTGAAAATAAAAAATATTGATCTACCTAAGGACTTCAAAAAATCCTTTAAAAACCAAATTTACATAAATTTCACTTGAAATTTGACAGTACTTGTTAGTAGTAAAACGGATTTCAAAAAACGTTGCCCAAATCCTGTTCATTCAAATGGTGTATCGAAAAATGCTGCAAATTTAAAAGTAAACAATTTTCTAGCATTTATTTAACAAAAAACGGGAATTATTTGTGTTTTTTTTTCACTTATCGTTTTTTTTTATCATTTCCCAAATTAGAATACTCCAATAATAATAAATATCACGTAAAAAATGTTAATGCTAGAAGATCGAATCTATTACAAATAATTAAATTTCAAAATGGCGGCTCAAAAATGTCTACTAAAGTTGATTTTTTTCAAAATCATAGTCCCATCGATTGACCCGAATGAAATCCCGTCAAACATGGTACCCACCGGTTTTTGCGGTCGTTGAGTCCAAATCTGATACTAGTTTTCAAAAATTAAAAATGGCGGATCCACAACCACCATGTACCAAGAATGAAGTGATTTCGTTCGATTTTGGTAAATACGTTTGCCATGTTGGTTCCACAATTTTTAATTTTTGAAAAATGACTTGAAATTTGTAGTCAGCGACCCCAAAAACTCCCGGGAACCAAGTTTGAAGTGATTTCATTCAGGTGAAGCGACTGAGTACACGCGACTACAACTTTGAAAAAAAATTTAGGCATTTTTGAGCCGTTTTCTTTAATTATCATACTCATAATCGAAACAACAAGTTAGCAATAATAACAACAGAATATGTAAATAGCTGAATAAAATGCCATAATTTATCTGTACAAACAAATTGATTTTTAAGTAAAATTATAAGCAAAACAGTGATTTGGTAATATTACTCATACGTTTTTCACTTTAATCAATCTATAATTAATATTATGAACTAGAAATTACTACATTCTTATAAAATTACTTTGCCAAGCAACTTATGATATGAATTTCACCACGAATAATATTCATTCTAAAGACTTGTTAAATTTGCAATTTATGATTATTTAAACATCAACTTTATACTCGTATCTTCCGGGTGCTTTGTTATGAATATATTTTAACATCCATGTCAAAATAAAGTTGTCTGGACCTTACACAATTTATCCTACTCACACTAAATTAGTAATGCTAGATCTAACATTTTTGGTATTTTAATTAAACTTAATGTACGCTCGTTATAAAAGTTTTGTCTAATATTATTATTTTTTTAAACCTATAGAATGCTTTGAGTCAAATAAGTCACATAAATTCCTTGATAATACAGTAATGACTGATTTGAGTGTACAAAACAGCACTGTAAGTTACAGTTGTATACAAAATCTAATTTTATATTTTTGGCGAACCAAAAAATCATTTTCTAAATTTGAATTGGTCGATCGCTGCGCATTCATAAACAAAAAGTGGGTTACTTATTGAATTATTAATAAATGTTGCCAATAAATGGAAATAACGTCATCAGTAAAATATTATTTGTTACTATTGGACTAATAAATATGAATGATATTTTACTATTTATTAGTGAAAGGGTGACTAATTCATGGTAATCCATTTTTCAGTTTTCATTAGTATTTTTTTACTACTTCAGATTTAGAGAGCATAAAACCAAAAATAATTATTTTTACAGATTCATTGTACCAAAATATTTTTCCATTCTTTAAAAAAACATATCTACACAAAAACTCTAAAAAAAGTAATTAAACCATTACCAGAAACAATGTTGCATTGTTTCATAGAAGAATTTCGCCAAAAGACGACCAATTACGTCCTCTTCAATACACTTAACAGTCTTGCAAAATTTTCGCAAAAAAAAAAAGCGTCAAAGAAGATGGCGCAATCTAGCAATCTCACCTAGACTTCCGGTCCTCGGTGTTGGATGCAAATTCGATTTTTTCGTTAACAATGCCGTAACTGACCGCTCCTTGCTCAGTCTTTCGGAGTTGCAGCCGACACTTTCACTGCCACTAAAACAAATACTTCCTGCTTGCACTGCACTCAAAATGATCTCTGATCACGTTCGATCATTACGTTTAAAAAAAACGGATCAACGTGAATTTTTGAATCGAGATTTCCCAACTGGGAAGGATTGGCACTTCGGCACTCCTCATGGAAGTCCGTCCGCCGGGACGGTCAAGCATTGACTGTGAATTGGACACCCAGTGATCGGCACTCGCGCACTTTTTATCATCATTCCGGATTACGTTTCCACCAAGACTAATTCATTCTCGGCATTAGAAATTATGTTGTTTTTTTTCAAACGCCGCGTGCGTTCGCCGGCATGACAATAGAGACGTGATGTAAACAAATCAACATTACACGGGACGCATTGTGCACTCGCATGGAGAAAGGGTAGACTTTATGACGATGATGGTGCAAACCCTTTTTTTACGGGTTAAACGATAACGTTTGTAAACTAGACATGTTTTAGGTCATGTATAAGTACGTGCAATAGATAGGTTCGTTAACAGAAGAATTCTAAAAAAGAGAATTATTTATGGGATAATTATGTGTTCAGAAATTAGTGATAAATTGCTGGCTGTCGAAAAGCTATGAAGAGAATGAGGGCAAAAAGTGTAACGTAAAGCTGTTACTATAAAATTAGGTTACAATCGTAATACATAGCAAAAAGCGAGGTGTTAATTCATTATGTCATAAAACCATATTTAAAATTGAATACCATAGATTTAATATTAAATCAGCTGTATATAAATCAAGCACAGTGCCCCCGCCCTAAATTTGCCTCTTCCGTCTTGTCTGTCCTTTTCTAACCCTCTCAATATTTGCCTAGTGAGGGGAAGAAATGTTCCCCCGCTTCGCCGACGTACAGTTATAGAACGCGCATGCGTCGACCAGATGAAATCAGTTTACCCTTTTCTACATCGCACATGCGTGATGTCGCCACAGAATTACCGCTCCATGAGAAGTGGCGGGGAACAGCCATCGAGGGGTAAGGAAAATACTGGGACGGACCTAGTGGAAAATATTAGGGGGGGGGGGACTACTGTATTTAATGTTAACCTTTTAACTGGTTAACCCCCGAAGCCTGTGAAATTTTAGTCTTACTCAAACGTAGAAAATATTTTTTTAAAAATGCAGTAAGTGCTATTACATGGATTTAGATGTTCTACAAGATCATCTATTCAAAATTTACACTAAGCAACCTAATAAAGTGGTACAAACTCGTCGAACATTCGAATATGTAATAGTACGTACAATAAATTCAAAATAGCGACTACAAAATGGCTATTAGTATACAAACATTTTGTTCACAGGTGGAAAATTCGTTATTTGCAGTATTTTGGGATCGCTGATCACCAATTCGTTTTTGAGTTATCCAGAATCCATAATTCAATATGGCAGACAAAGAATAAAAACTTTTTTCAGAATGTACGAAACTTAATATTAGAAGGTATTTGGGATTGTTGATTATGAATATATTTACGGTTTTTTCAAAATTCAAAATGGTGAGCCAACATGAAAGACAAAGAATCAGCAGTATTTTTTTAAAACTTCACGAAACTCGATAATTGGAGATTTTTATGCTCGTTGATTAGGAATTCATGTACTGTTTTTCCAAAATGCAAAATGATGAATACAACGTGACGATGAAGACATCAAAATTTGTTCCTAAGTGAGTTTATAACGTAATCATAATATTTTAAGTGTTGTTATTCTCCTTAGTACATATTCAAAAGATGCCTTAATGGTATCTTTTACGGATCGTCCTAAGGACGTTGGAACAAGACGTCGTAAAGTCGTTAAAGAAACATCCTGCGATCGTCCACAGAATGAGCATGCTTACTACTTGACGCCGTTACTAATTAGTCATTAAGACGTCACTTTCACGTTTCGTCGTAATGATGCCTTCTTTTAGAGCGTATAAAGACGCTAGAAAGACTTTTTAAAGACATCTAACATCAGGCAAATCAACGTTTCTCAAGTATCTTGGAGATGTTTGTTTAATGACATTTTCCGGACGCCCTTATAATATATTTAAGTCGTTTATACGTGGCGTTCAAGATGTCTTTAAGTAAGCTTTGATACGCCTCTGTATTGGCGTCAAGATCCTTACGCGGGGTTGAATGAGAATCTTTAAAAAATTATGCGATAAATTTAAAGAGAATCATGTTCTCGAAAAAATAAGCCGACATTCGTTAAAATCCGTTCATTTTTTAAAAATTCTTAACAGCGGTTGGACAAAATTTGAATAAACAACGAAAAGTTACTTAACAAATTATTTTTGCAGGTTTCAATTTTTTCAAGAAGAATAATGCCTTTTCTCTTCATTAATAGTGAAAATGACATTCTTAGAAACGATATTAAATATTTTTCCCTAAAATATGATATTCTGGGGTCTACCTACCTAAAGGACGGAGAGTGAAGGCCTCGAAGTCGAAGAACGACATTTTTTAACTGAGTAGGGTGTTAAAATGAAATTGACGGGAAGAGACTCATATTTAAATACTCAGTCGAAAATTATTATTTTATTTCAAGGGCGTAAAATATACTTTTATGTTCTCGGGCGATCAGCGTTCCCGAGGAGCAACGAAACCATCAGGGAATTGGATCAACACCTTTGGATCTTTAAAGATAACACCCATATTACGAAGAAACTTTTTTAACACTACACTCTTTCTTTTACCTTTTAAAACGTCCATGAAAAGATGTAAAAAATTAGAAAGGATTGAATTTTATTTTCGTATTTAACAAAAAAATCATGATTATTTTTCTAATCCAGGAAATCAATCGAGAAATACTCGAGAATTTTGAAAAGCTGGTGCTATTACATATGAATCAACGTCAACATTTTGGTCCCCATTTTGGCCTAGAACCTTAAAGGGTCTTATGTTTTCAAAATTTTATGACGTAATGTTTTTTAGAAAATGTTCTTCTGGACATGTTGGAATGGAATTATTTTCGTTGGTTTTCATCTAAATTTTCATTTCACTGCACAAGCAAAACTAAATGTTTATTTGAAATGTATTTACTTGAAGCTAATGTAACGCTTTCTTCAATTAAGGATGACTTTTTATAATAACGTTCATTTTTCTTGAAGGAGTAGATTAAGTACTAATCACATTTAATCGCAAACATTAAGTTTCATTTCAGAGCATCAATGTTTTACTTCAAATTTTGTATTAACACGTATATTTTTACATACTGGTATATTCCCAAAACTCACTAACTTCATTTTGTAGTCGAATAATTTGGATGAATGGTTATTAGCCGTGTTCATAAAAGAACAAATGAAATAATCCGGATAAAAAAAACTTTGTTAGTGATATCCATCCTTATATATCGGTATTTAAATCATTGACGATAATCTATAGACATTTTGAAAGGAACCAAGAGACAATATAAAAGTATAATAAATGCATACAAGTGATGAAATATATTTAAAAATCATCAATTAGATTTTCGAAGCGAATGTTGTTATAAAAGTATAGAGATTTATGGTATGAAACTCATACATGATGACAGTGAATTTCTATTACTGGAGCTATTAATAAATGACCGGAAAACGCGTACGTTGGTCTGTAATTTGTTCTCTAGGTCAGTGATGTAATTACTATAACGTGCTCTTGAAAGCTTCATAATATTCTAAGCTGCTTAAATTCTGTAAGATTATAATTTCAATAAAAACTTTTCCAATGCCTGGAACATCATTACCTTTGAAAGTCAATTTTCGTTTGTGGTTCAAATGTTAAAAATACGCCTGAAAAATGTTACAGTGTTATATTAGTAGTAATATTTACTGATCGAAGTACTAATATTGTAGACCCTTGTTCGATATAACATTAAGTATTTTGCTAACTTGAAATCGCCTGCGTCCTGAAGTAATACTTTACAGATGGATGAAAAATTCTAAATACATGTATCTATACTCTAAATACTCTGCATAGTTCAATAAGTGCCAAACTACATTTTATCTTTTTTCATAATTTTCGTAAATGATTCTTGGTTTAGATGATCATCATACAAAAAATACAATTAAGAAAAATTCCAAAAGGGGTTTCGATTAAAGAAATAGAACCTATAATTAATTAACAACTTTAAACCAAATATATGTAGCAGTAGAAAAGGTTCGCTTGAAGACGATTATACACACTCCAATTTTGTGTTTCAACTTGTGTTTTATGTTACATTTCGTGTTTTCCATCGGAAACCATTTTGGAATTTGACTTAATTGTATTTTTTGTATGGTTACCGTCTAAACCAAGAATTATTTATGAAAATTACGAAAATTAAAGCAAGCGGTCGATAAATAATATTTGTTGCTTATGCAACTGTTTACATTATACATTTTATCTGTTTGGGAGTAACTGTAGTTGAATATTCGGTTTTTGGTCGATTACACATAAATATGTGTTAATAATAATATACATGCATCAGTGAATTGACGGTATTTTGTGTCAAATTTATAAACAAGGTGAAGAGAGAATAATTCTATTGTTAGCATATTATTGGAAAATATGACTATTGTTATATTATTGTATAAACTAATCTGCGTATTAAAGCGAATAATTCGACACAGAACGAAATATTTTTAATTTGCTCGTTGTGTTTTATTTGCAAGTATATTTATTACAGCATGATTTTAAGGAGTTGACCACAGCCGCAATATAAAAAAAGTCCCTTTTTATTATTTTGCATTTTTTTAGTGTAACTCTCTGACATTACCTTCTTAAATTTGTACGTGGATCCGAAAAAAATTGACTGAGATATGGGCATTTAAAGAGAAGACTCAGTTATGTCAACAAACTCAAATTGTAACTTTAAGCGCGTTTATCTATCGAAATGTCATTTTTGAGATCGGTGACCAAATTACGCTATAACTACTTAACCGATCGTTTTGAAACTAAACACTCTTTGTCCATATAACTCGTATAAAAACGTTTTATGTTTTTCAATAAATGGTTTCATTAATGAAATTCATGTAAATGCCAATTTTGTTCTGTTACACGTAGGGTTATCCCCTGTAAACATTGTTTTATCAACTAAACACAATGAAAGAATTTTTTTCGGTAAAAATGGTTTGTTTATATTATAAGGTAGAATGAGCTGCAATAAGTCTTCCTTTTTTCAGTTATCAAACTTCAGAATATTGTTTGACCTACGAAATATGTATAAAAAACATTTTAAAACTAGAATATTAATTATTTTATTACGTTTTAGATTCGTCGAGTTACTTTTAACTCATTATTGATTTAATATTATCATGACCGGATTTCCTTCCTAATAGAAGATTACGGAATTCTAAGAAAGTTCAATTCAGTAATTCAAAACATCATTTCAAGTTTATAGGCAGCGAATACTATTAAATATTCAGAGAAATGTCGTAATGCATTCAGTTTTTTAAACGAAAGATATACTACAGTCAGAGTCGAAGAAGTATTCTTTCAGAATTTTAATTCAATATTAAAATCTTAAGTTTCAAATGATGGATTTGATCAACATATGTACATATTTCATAGTTATTAAGTGTTTATAAACACTTAATAACTATGAAATATTCTAACAATGGTTTAATTAATTTGATGCCTTCATTGTTTTATATAACCGTTCAAAGTCATATCTAACTATAACGGAAATCCGTTTTTATTATTGCTATTTATAGTATATAGGCAATTTCTATTTCTTTTCATTATTTACAAATTTCTGCTCATGTCTTAATTATCTTATTCTTGGTCTGTGTTTGCTACTGAGAAATGTTTATTTGGGTTTGTCCGAACATCAGTTACTAATATAAAAAAATTGTGTTTTACCGGATGTTTTATTTGGAAGCATATGCGTGACTTTCTGTCGTGTCTATCTTTCTTATCATCATATGATTCCCATTGTCATCTTGATTCGCTTCTCTATAATTTCTGGAAGCAATTATTCTTGAAACAGTCCTTGGTATGGTTATTTTAATACTTTATGATATTAATATCTAACAAATAGTTGCATAATGGATATTTTCAGGAATATATTTATGTAGCAATCGTTTGTATGATTATTATCTTTTTGTATAAAATATTTTTGAATGATGTCGAAAAATACAACTAACAATGTAATCATACACACTGTAATGTTAACAATTTTATTGAATTTAACGAATTTTAAAGCAAAAAATTTCAAAATTGTAATAAAAATGACATAAAAAAAAATCAAAATAAATACATGTCATGAAATTAAGAATGGTATAATTTAACTATTATTATTTTTACATGCCATAATTTTTATTTCGACAAAATTGTAATTTACATAATATTTTTGTCTTGGAGGATTTTGGTTTATACTGTTTGGTCCAAGTGAAAATTCCGAAAATTGCGAAAATGGCATCTCAATTTATAAGGAAATTTCTTATAATTTTCGATACTTTGATAAACTGTCATCCGAACAATTTTTATTTGAAAATCTTATTTCGAACGTGAAACTCTTATCGAAAAGAGGTTTTTCATTGCAAATTTCTGTTTCACATGTAAAATTGTCATAGGTCTTAAATCTTGTTACCTCTTTTTGTTTAGAAAACTTTTTTTGGAAATAAAGTTTCATATATATTAAATAAATGTTGTTGAAGTTGAAAACCCTACATCATACAGTCATGTGAATTGTTACGAGAATTTAGGGTGTGATTTTATTAGAATATTATTCCCAGCCAAAACATTGTAATATGCATCTCGCATTTTGTTAGTAGAAAATTGAATAAATAAGCCAAAAACTAGCTTTTGGATTAGGTATTGTGATATTCATCATTATGAACAATTATTATATACATTTATAAAGTTTTCTAAGGAAATAGCATCTTTAGTTGTAGGTTAAAAAACTAGTTTGAATTTATTTTATTTTAGGACATTACTATGAAATATTAATAAATATATCTTAAAAAACATAAAAATGAACGAAATGAATAATTATTCGCCATTATCCATTTTAAAACTAATCCGCTGTTTAGTTTGAAAATATATGCACTGAGAAAAGTGTATTTTATCAGTTACTATTCCTTGGCTTTTAAAAAGTCTATTATAGCCCTTAAAATAAATATTATAACTAGTAAAATCCTCCGTCTTTCAGCATTTGTTTTTGACAGGTTATTCGAAACTGTATTAAACTCTCCTATTTTAAAAGAATGTTTTATTATGACTAAAAGAAGGCAGTTTTAATATTTTAATTTGCTAGATAAAGTTCTATAAACAAAAATTGCTTTTAGTTAAAAAGAAAAGGCTAAAATAAACTGACATATTCGTTAGAATAATCTAAAATCTTCGTCTTTTAACAGGTAATACAAAGACGGCAATCCCTATGCGTAAAATACTATCTTTTACGGGGCATAAGAATTCTAATACTGGGTAAAAAACACTTTTCTCAGTGTGCAATCATTTATTTCAACAGTTATTATCCATCCGAATTAGCAAAATTAGTATTTTTTAGGTATTGAATAGTATTATTTAAATACACTAATTTTACTGATTCTCCGATAATTCAATATGAAAAAATATTCTGCAATAATAATTACCACACTTTTTTGCATTCGAAAATATAACTTCCTATGAGCACCACTTGTCCCTAAATATGATTCAAATGATCAAAAAAAGCTTGAATACCAGACAAATTTCGATCATTTTGTCGTTAATTTTTTGTGAAATTCATTAAAAATCTTGATTTTTTTCGATTTCTGGACATCCGCACATTTCATGTGGAAATCCTTGTCCTTAGTTATTACGGACTAATCTGTGATTTGTACAATAAAATGTTATTTTCACGCACTTGAGTGGAGTCACTTTCTTATTTTTCATGCGAAATTTTACTTTATCGCTTTTTCAATTTACGCACAAATATTAGAGCATCGGAACGTTACATACATCTTCCTAGCATTTATTATACATAAAATTCTCAATTTAAGGAAAGTAATAGCATTTCAAGATACTTTCCAACCATTTTTTACGAGAGAAACATTTTTTTGAAATTTTTTCTCGTGGGTATATTATAGATAACCAAATAAATTTTACGCTTTTACAAAGGCATTAAACGATATATAAACTACTCTTTAGGCCTTCCGGCGTGTTGGCGGCCAATTTAATTTCTCCGCTGTAACGGTTTTTACGACTTCGTAAACGTGTCTGTAAAATTATTCAACATCATATTTACCGAGTACATTAAATCTGCGGCTTTCGATTTGCATTGGCATTATAAACGTATAGCTGCTGTTAGGTTAATCATAATATTTTTTAATTAAACATGTGTTACTTGTGAATAAAATAAGACTTTATTGTAATGCACTGCATTTAATAATTTTTTCATGAACTGACAGTCGAACAAATAGTCATCATATGTTTTAAATATATACAAGCTTTTCTCATGTTGGAATTGTACAAAGTATAAATTGTACGTTAATAAAGAATTCTCTAATTAAGCATTTATTTATTTGAATGTTCAACAGCAAAATATATTACATGAATTACAATGATATTTTTTAAATTAATGAAAAGTGTATTGTTTTTAGTGAATCTAACTTAATTTCAGAAAGAGATTCCTGGATTAAAGAAAATGTTTAATGAAATCACATATACTCATATATTTCCATAACTATTTTGCCCGAGCGGGCGTAAAATCCGATTTTATGCCCGTGATAATTACGTAGGTACGATAGAAGTTCCCAACCATTTTTTCTTTGAAAATTGGTGCCATAAACACGAACTTGACAGTCCACTGGGGCGAAAAATAATTGTCGTATTACGGGCGCAAATGCTCATTTGGCGCCCTTATGGTATCTATTCGTAAAATGAACTCATTAACGTCCAAATTAGACTGGTCCTATGGTGCAATTTTCATGACGTAAATGACATAATATCGAATATTTTCAAGGGTGCTCTTTCAAGTATCGCAGTTAAAATTGTTTAAAAAGGCAATTAACATTAATATTAGATAATAAATTTGAAAAGCGTGATATCTTTCAAACGCTTTTTTTCAATTCCGAATTTTTTATATGCGTACGGAATTTTAAATAACAAGAAAATTTACAAAAAGTGAAGAAAACGTTCCTACTTAGCAGATTGTACATTAGTTTTTCTTCACAGAATATCCAAAATGGCGACGCATTTGCTGATAATTTTGTTGTCAAATTTAGATTTACAGGAGAAGTAAATATTTTTATAATGTTCATAAGGTCGCTGATATCAAATCTGACCTCAGTTTTGCATTTATAATTTATTATAAATCAACAAAATTATTTTTCAATTTATATTTGACTCAAAGAAAAATAAAGAATTTCCAAAATAATTTCAACCTCATCACATGCTTCGTGATATCTACACGTTTCATTCATTTTTACGATTTTCTCTGTTCTAAGAGGAAAAATAGCAAAAAGGAATTAAGTCCAAATTAACAGGCAATTTACACTGATGCGAATAGAACGCTTTAAAAATTGACTGACGTCAAAATGATGTCCTTTTTCTTCAAACTTCAAACCTCCAATGATGAACAGGATAAATAGAGATTCGTGTTTCAATCGTAAATCTCCATTAACTTTAATTACTGTGATTACTAAGATAGTTAATCACATTATATTTCAATTGTTAAAGTTACACGTGTCGGGAAACCCAGATTAAATGGGAATTTCCCCATACGCACATTTCTCGTGGACACTCTCTCATACCATATTGGATTAGCCAGCATTCAATGGAATGTTTACAAGTGCTCTTAATATTCCTTTTTAAAACGCCGCTTCACAAGTATGCGTTAAGTTCCTCAGTCATTCTCCTGACATAAATTACTGCTTTTTTTAAATCTGAATATAAAAAAAAAATTGAAAACAGTTACGCAAACAGCTGTGAACAATGCATTACGAAAAATAAGGTAGTAATACGTAATTATTCACAGCTTAATAGGAATTAATCGTGTACGAATATTTATAACCGATAATTTGGTGCAACAGGAAGATCATAATTGGTATAGTTAGACGATCTTTGACGGCAAGAAAGGAAATAACTTACGTTATAAGTACTTGAACACACCATAAGAAAAGTAATAGCTTTTAAAATGCTCCTATAAATGAATCCATAATAAAAATTCTATTTCTAGATTCAAAATATTTCAGCTATGACGAATGCTAACAAACACTATGTTTGTTTGAGCGAATTTTGATATTCGCGAATAAGATTGCCGATTTTACTGTTACCTACATGTAAGGAAAAACGCCATTCGTTGTCCGTGTATAAACCTAGATTTTTAGCTTTGTTTACAATTGGAATAGTATTAGGGGAGAAGTGGCAGTTGTGGGCATGGGGCGGTTATGAGCACCTTGGCGTAACTTTGGGAAAAAAGCAAATGAGCCAAATCTAACTAAATGTTAAGTGTATGCTGTAGCCGCACGTACTTTTGTTGCGAAACCAAAAGCGAAGAAACGGATCTGTGCTTTGCTGGAAACAAATAACTGTTTTTATTTGTGTAAATCGGCATAGATCTATTATTTAATATTTATAAAAGTGCCTTAAATCGAAGAGAATCAATCGAGAAGATCAGTGCAATACATATTTACGCAATAAATGGATCATATTTTGTGATTCAAAGCCGAACATCACCAAAATGTTTACAACCACTGTTGTATTCATGAGGTGTCAATATGGTTTGTAAAGTCGGTTGTGGGCACCCAAAGGCTAAAATTTCGATATTGCGCGAGCCCAAGGTATTTTAATTTGCTTTATTTTTGCCAAATTTTCCATGACAAAGAGAAGAAAATCACCTGGAGCCATGCTGTATCGAAATTTTGGCCTTTCGGTGTGACGATTTTCGGAACTTTGTTCCCCGGCCAAGTTTTTCGGTTAAATACAATGGTACAATGATACTTCGCGGTTTGTTTGTGAACTAAAAAATGACATGCTTCTCGTTCCATTTATTGTGCCATAATGGTTTTGCGCCCTTTTCCAAATTATTATTTCATCTCGGAGGTGTAAACAAAAAATAGATGTAAGAGTACAGTAATCAAGAAATAAATTAAAAATGTAAAAAAAATTTTAAGCTGAATTTGCTTAAAGCGGATTTGACAGCAAATTTGGGGCGCCGGAACCATTGTGCATCCGACCTACAACCACAATTTTTCAGATGAGACAACGACAGATTTTTCTAATAAATAACCATAATTTCTGAAATATATTTCATTTTTCTGAAAAATGATGGAAATTTACAAAATGGCGATCATTTTTTGAAAAATCAAAAAATCAATTTTCTGAAACACATTATATTTTTTCCTTTGAAATTCTTTTGGCAGTTAAATGAATTAATGGCAAATCTTTTCCAATCTGTTTGGTTGGCACAGAATACTGTGAAATACAAAGAAATTTTTTTTTTTGTTTTATTTATTAATCTTATAAAATCTATTACAGATTTATTAAGTGTTACACTTAATTTACAATAATTTACAGTTTTAACAGTTACAATAAAATTCAGCTGTTTCTGAAGTTATGCTTATTTATCGCATACTTATTATTACTATTACAAATGTTTTGTGTTGTAGAGTGTATGGCATTATATAAAAATATCATTAACGATTAAAAATTTGTGTACAATGAGCAGTGCAGGTATGTTTGGACCGTGGAAATAAATTTCAATTTTGTGAGGTGGATAACATTTAATAGAGAGAAGAGAGTTAATCATATTACTTCTTTTATTTTCGTAAATAGGGCAGTTCCAAATTGTATGATTAAGGTCTGGAAATGCACAATGACAGTCACATTTACTGTCGGTGACAACGCCAATACGAGCAAGTGATGCTCTTAGGTGGTAGTGATTACATCGGCCTCTATTTACCCATGTTATAAATTTTCTTGACAGTCTTTTTTTATAAAACCAGGGTTTAAAAACATGCGTATGATACACGTTAAAGTACTCTATACCTTTAAATTTTGATTCATCTTTTAGACGGATATTTGTTGATACCGTATCATTTTGAGTTAAAAAATTGTAAATATCTGTAAAAGGTATTTTATAACAATTTTCAAAAATGGAAGTAGTAGCTTCTTTTGCGAGAGAATCTACCTTATCGTTAAATTTGATGTCTATGTGTGAGGGAATCCAGTAAAAGCATAAGGAATTGTTAAGGAACTTATTTAAAAACGTTAGAGCCTTTTCTCTTATCTGTAAAAGGTAATAATTAATTTTTGTTCCAATTTTGGGGTTTTCAAGCACTTTTATGATGCTCAGGGAGTTTGTAAAGATGTAAACATTTTTGTCATTATATAGCAGAGCAAAATCTAGAGCTGAACATATCGCTATATATTCTCCTGTAAATATTGATGCATTTTTGTAAATGCTAATATTCAGTGACTGTTCAAGTTTCGGGCAGATAAAAGCTACTGTCACAGATGGCGCATTTTCAATTTTACTTCCATCAGTGAAAAGAATAATAGAATTTTCTTGGAGCGTATCGTAAAACTCTTGAAAGTACATATTGGGAAGAGGATGGTTTTTAACGGTAGCGCCGATTGTTGTATTGCATGTAAAAGAGTGAAAGTATATAGACATATAATTTGATTAATAAATACTGAAGTTTTCATCATTTCTAATGTGTTTGAAAAGATTTTTATTTTCCAAAATATTTTTGATAAAAACTGTTCAAAATTATTTAATTTTTTTGAAAATAATTTCTAAACAGTGCGGTACTTTTCATAATGACCGGCTGTGGGTGTAAGTTTAAGTCCGGTCTGTGTACGTGTGATTTCTGTACCTCTAGATCAATTTGGGTTAGGGCTTCTTTAAAAAAGCAAAATTGAGCTTTATTTTTAGGAGTAAAACTGCTGTATCTTTCACAGGCTTCTAGAGCCAACCATTTGCCATCGTATTAGAGCCAACGTATTGAAAACGATTCGTCATTCTTCCATTTATTTTCCAACAAAATTTCGAAGAGAAAACAAGTCTGATGTTTTTGAGAAAATTGAGTTTTTGAATTTTTCAAAAAATCGTCGTCATTTTGTAAATTTTCATCATTTTTAACAAATTCTAAATGGCAGTTGAAATACCATTAAAATTCTACTTAAGACAAGAACAAAAATATTTATTTTTCATGAAATGGCAATGTTTTGAAAACGCTATTTTGACCTCATGGATGCACATGCTCATAACTTCCCAAACCATTCTTTTTTGCATAATTACTAGCTAGTTATCTTTGTACTAAATAATTTCAACAACAAAATTTGAGATAGGTTTGGTCAATTAACGTTCTCTTGAGAGAAATACCGCAAACCTTAATTGATAATTGTACGTAAATACTTAGATGATATATCTTAGAAGAATATAAATCCACTTCGTGGGTATTTTCTGCCTAGTTTCGTTACTTTTTCTATATGTTACAGTTAAAGGAAAACTGGGCGATGTGACACATTGCTGGACAAATATCTATCAGGATATTTACGAATCCTTTAAACCGTTTAATTACGTTAAAATGAATGCATAAAATTGCCCCATCATCAGGGTTGATACCATCAAATATACGTATGTCAATGACAAGAATACTGTAGTTCAAATTTATTTGGGGAAGATACCAAACAATGATGTTCAGATGATCAACAAAAATAATGATTTAAGAAAACTAAAAAATTCATAATAAAATATAATAAAAATGCAAGATGCCATCTTATTTATAAAGAGAGATCTTAGATCAGTAATCACCACAGTCCACAAACTATAGCATTGATTCTGACTAGTTGGACCTTTTAAGTTGTTCTAAATTCACATTTATTCCAATTTGCAGCCACAAATTAGCGATAAAACTATGTAATATTACCAACATGTCAAAGACAAATTTCGTAATTTATACAATTGCAACGTAATTTTTTACAATGCATTCTAAGACCATATCACGTAGGACAATTTTCTTTATCAGATAGAAAGTTTTTTCATTGCAATCTTACACGATCGAGTTACGGTTGGCAATATGAACAAGAGAAAACAATATAATTCCGTTGCTACGGGTGCTAGTGGTATACGTGATCGTTTCGCCTTCATTTCTGCCCGTGATCTGTCCACGGACCCTATTAAATTCAATTACGCTTTGGTATAGAGAATTTTGTCATCGAAGACCTTGACTAAATATATCCGTGTAATTAGCTGCATACTTTCTGGCTCGTTTCCTTGATGGTAAGGAAAAAGAAAGCCTATGTTCTTGCTTAATGGACGGGACTTTCCTATATTAGAGTCGAGAACGTCATAAAATGTAGAAAGTGATGAACAAGGTGTCGGTATAAAAATTAAATTATGATTTGTATGCAATTCTAATTACTAATAAGACCAAGTAATTAACAGCCTTTAATTTCTAAAAGGATTGAGTGCAATAGTTATCTGATTTAAAGACACGATACATGTCGTTAATATAATTGTTTTTCTTTTGCTTCATCCGATAACGAAACCTCTGAAATTGTCCTTGTGAATATTCACTATTGCCATGCCTCTAAAATTGATACTTTGTACCTTCCGGGATCATTTACAAGCTTGCATTAATCGTTGTCGTAAGTTTACGTGATGGTCGATATACCTTCTCTTCTTTAATAGTCGTCATGATACTTCATTGTCTTTTCGAAACTTTTCATTCTTCCTACTTGTCCGTTATTATTTTCACTCATATCAGTAATTAATGTCTTGGTTTCCTATATAACTATTTGTATTGATACCTCCATGAATGTCCCCATACTCAACACTAATTATTTACTTAAATCCATCCGTTCTTTTTCCGCTTGAATCAGTTTCATTATCGCAACTACTTCCGCAATTGCACTTATTAACTAATCGCATTGTTATCATTATTGTCCACGTTATTTTCTTCCAATTTCTTAATGCTTCAATTAAATTCTCCAGAATTGTCCATGTTTTTCTTCCAACTCTTCTGTAAATAATCTTCTTAATTTCAGAAACTGGAATTTCTCTGCAATTGACCTCTACAAATCTAGTATCGTAAACATTTTCTTATTTTATAATTTAGAGTCAATATAATTATTCATTCTCTTAATTGAATATTTCATTACTAATAAGAGCTACTCTTTATATTTAATGGTGTGAAAATTACTTTTTTACTTTAAATCACTGCCAATTATCGACTCATTAAGTATCGATTGCAATGGAAAACCCAAGATTGTTTATTCAATTCTTAATAACATTTAATTTAATTCGCTAACGTAATTTAGAAACAATTGATGTATGTTTACTTTGATAAAATTTTATTCTGCATCAGTGTTTTGTTACCCATTTAGAAAGCTCTAGTAGTTGAGATATTTTTATATTTTTCTATAAAATATTTAACTGCGTAATTAATTTTAAGATTCGTTGAAACTTTACCATCTTCACCATTTAATTAATCTTAGATACCAGAACCTTTTTTTCGCTTTAATTTCCTACAATTTCTTTATGTATAAGTATTACTTATCTTAAGTTCAAAACACAAGTTTCTTAAATCAATCTACATTTTAATCATATAGCTCAAATTGTATATGTAAATTGTACATTATTTACTTGATTTTAATTAGTTACCATGTAATGTAACAGGATTAATTAAAATATAATTCGGTTTTAAAGAGTTGTTATTGCAGCAATAATCACAATAACCCATTTTTAATCAAGAATTATTATTTGAAGGTAAGTGATTGTTCTTGTTCATTTTTAAAGTATGGTAAAACTATATCCAAAAATATTGCACGCCAACTTCTATATTACGATTATAAAAAATTTTATTTCTATTTATCCCCAATAGTTAAATGCATGTGAGATTATTATAGTGCAATGAAACATGAATACAAATGTTAATATCTATATATAAATATCATATACGACTTTAATTCTCTTAACTTTGAAATTAACTTTTGAAAATAACATTGAAAATAACTTTTGTACAAATATATTTTTAACTAAATTATTAATCTAATCAATCAGTTCAGGTTATTTTAGGTTAGATTAGAAGCAAAGTGTATGGCTGTTGTTCATAAAGTTGTTTTTGCAAAGTTATTTTTGCTAAGATATTCAGTCGTGTAACCGGGGAAACAGAAGTTGGAATGCGATTTTATATTTCACTTTTTCAGCTTCCTTGATTTTATCATTGACGAAAATAGGTGTGAAGGGGTGTTTTAATATATAATTTAACCTACTTTAAACCATTTTTGGAAGCAACATTGATTTTTAACCCTTTTCATCCCAAAAGCCCAGAATTTGGATAGAACTTTCAACTCTGTAGTTTTTGTTCAGTCGTTAGAAAACATTGGTATAAGTTAAATCGATAGATTTGGACCTCCTCTTTTAAATGCCGTGGTCAGAATCAGCCGGTAATTTCAATGAAAATAATTATGATCATCTTTTGAAAAAAATCCTGATTTTTTTGACGTTTCTTCGCAGGAATCGGGGTTTTTGACATTGAATGTTGCCAATACTGACCATTTCTAAACATACTAATCGCGTCGTTTTGCTCAATCCTTTCTTCTCCCGTCGGATTGTTTGTTCAAAAAACAAAATGGCGGGTTTAAGATAGCGTGTGCAAATTATAATTTTGCATTTTCTCGCACATTTATCGATTATTTGGCCACGTAACGGTTGAAATCATGGAGAATTGGGATCAAAATGTAATTATTATCATTTGTGAATACAATCTCATCATGATTTATTCACAACCTCAAACTAGTTATATACAATGGACTTTTACCTTTTTTTTCTAATTTTCACGCAGCTTTCGAGGTTTCCGCATTACTTACGTGTGAACTTGAAAATAACCAGATACGATTGTGACTTCTCAATAATCGGTTTATAACTTAAAAATTGAAAACAGGACGATAATTATGTGCGCATTCCTACCAGGTACTATGACGTTTGTAGGCTTAATAAAAACGAATATCGGAGTAAACTTCACTGTAACTGATACTACAGACTATACTATACACAGAAAGTCTAAAAAACCTTTGGAGACCCACATTATCAAAAATGAAGAGTCAAAAGGATATAATTCTGGTGACAAGTGTGAAAGACGAACATCTTATTGTTCCGAATGTAATAAAAATGTCTGCAAGGTACGCTTCAAATCAGTTCGTAAAGTTACATAGATTTACCATATTACTATTGACTTGATTCACCGTTGTCATTTTTTAGAAAAATCCAGTATAAAAAATGTTATCAAAATGAAAGAATAAGAAAAATTGTTAAAAAATTTTAAAAATACGAACAAAATTTAAAAAGTACTAAAAAACGGTAAGGAAAATGACTCTCCGAATAGCGTTTACTTCCCGTGCTAAGACTCGGACAAAGCCAAATATGTATATTCACATTTATTAAATCTACAAACGTCATAGTACAAGGTACCAATCAAACAAGAAATGGATAAAAATCCATTTAACTAATTTGAGGTTAAGAATAAATCATGATGAAATTAGGTATTCACAAATGATAATAATTATTTTTTCATCCCAATTCTCCATGATTTCAACCGTTACACGGTCAGATACTCGATATTTGTGCCACAAAATGCAAAATGACAACTTGTGAGAAGGCGCCATTAGTATGTTTTGCAATGGCATTGCCCTTTTCAACGTCAAAAAACGTGGTTCTTGCGAAGAATCATCGCAAAAATCAGTATTTTTTTCAAAAAAATGATCATTACATTTTTTTTTATGTCGCCGTCTGATTGTCACTACCGTATTTGAAATAGAAGGTCCAAGGATACAGCGTTGAAAGTCGTGTCCAAATTCTAGACTTTCGGGACGAAAAAGGTTAAGATATAACGCAAATTAATGCTACACAATGCATTTTCAAAGTATATTTCACAAGTAAATTTTCAAGAAACTACCAATCCCTTTCTTTAATTTTTTTGTTTAGAAACAGATGGATTTAAAAATAATCACTACCAAATTCTTAAACTCTAGGTAATTTCGACCCCTCTTGTTATTTCCAACTAAACTGAAATCGAATGCCTTGAGACTATTTGTACACATCGTAGAACATTCCATTCTAAGTTTTAAAACGCTTTTTCAATTGTTATTTTATCATTTTGACCAGTAAATATTTTTGAACGAATAAATAAACAAACCATAAACCAGCTTTGATAAGTACAGCAGTATTTAATTTTTGTTATTCAATGCACATTAACAGTACATTAGAAACAAATTCAAGACATTGAAAATATGGATTTATATGATATGATTTAAATGAAACTAAATGAAATTATCCCTCACATTGTAGAAAATTCACTGGTAAGTGAGAATAATTCATAATTATGAATAAAATTACTGGCCTACACATTTTATTATATAACAAATTCATTTTATTGATAACAATCCCTCGTCTTTCTAAATCTATGTTGGTTTTTAAGTTTATACTACACATTTTTCTGTAAATTTTCGGATTTAAGAACATCTAACTTCTTCGACACACACACAAAATCTAATACGCCATATAAAATATAAACATTTGTGGTAAAAACTTCACAATTCAATAGCATCTATTTCCAACTAGCTGACCAATATTGTTTATCATATATCTTATGAGAAACGAGACAATGCGAGCGCTGCAATATTACCCCGGATGTCACACTTGCCCTGTCTTCCCCTACTTATATTAGTAACAAAAAAAAAGATCATTAATTAGCAGCACTTCGTGAAACGACACCTACACTGTAAAAAGAAATACTTAAATCAAGTAAGAAAATGTACTGAGAAAAAGATGTAATGTAAATAAGACCACTTACAAAAGGACAAACTTATGCACTATACATTGGCTGATTTTAAAATGTAATCATTTTAAATATTTGTTTTTACAGCGTATAAATATTTGCAACCTAATTAAATATTTGTCAAATTAGTGAGTTGACCGTTTGATATAAAAATACAAAATGACTCTTCCGATTTCTATGCATTATACAGTGATAAACGATTTTGAAATCATTTTAGTTAGCTAAATATATGAAAAAAACCGTGACCAATTAACCAATTTAACATGATATATAAGCGATTAAAATTGTTATTTAAAACAAATAAAATAGTATTACTAACGAATGGAATTACAGAGGTTAGTTCAATTTGATATTAATTAACAAAATAAATAAATAAACTACGTAAATCAAAAAAGATCAAAGCCATCTACAATATAGTTCGTAGAAATGAATGTCATTGACAAATTCTTTAAATTCCGACCAATCGACCGGAATTTAATCGATTTCCATGCCGAATTACGGAGGCTTTATTATGAAATACTAAAACATGTAAAAAATTGCTCCAGTTAATAAACCTGAAGGTACACCCATTCATAAAAATGTCACTTCAAATTACATAAGGTTTGAAGCTTCTTGCAATCTTACAGAATTATCAATGCATGCGGATCTATTCAAACATTTCCTTCGGAAAAGTTGAAAATTTTATATATGTAATCATCCAATTGATGAATGCGCTTGAGATTATTCAAGGTTATGCATCGTGTAAAAGTTACTGCAAGTTATTATGGTGATCAATAAACAAGAACAATAATTTTTAAACAAAGAAAATTTTACCTTCAACTACATACAAATTTTTATTTTTTTAACGAACCGTATGAAGTGATGTACATATGATTTAATAATCGAAATCTTATAGGTAGAGAAAATGGTAAACCAGTTATTTTAGGGGGCAACCATAAAAAATACTGTACACTTTCATAAAGTCAAGACAATAATATAAACTATGCATTAATAATTTAAAGCTTTTGGTAATTTTGTATTACTTTGATAATGTAGTAACTTTACAGTAGCTTGAAGCTCATTACTTTAGTTGTCTAGCAACATTAAATGACAACTAATGTTTTATTTCATAATTAGAAAACTGAATTGATTTGATTTGCATTTGGATATAAATGAAATTACAAACATTGAAAAATATCTTGAAATAATTTTAAAAATTGACATTTTGACTATGATTATGTGCAGTTGTCTTTCAAAACTCCCGGAAACTAACTTACAATTTTGTATGGAAAATAATTTTCTTTAAAGACGAAGGTTATATCATATTCGATCCTGTACAACGGCAACCAATCATACACCATTGTATGTATGTCAAGCATTACTTAACATCTCAATAAATAATTACAATTCAATTTTCCTTTATAATTAAAGTGTCTGAAATTACAATGTGTGGAGACCGTGCAAATATCACTAGTTAATTGAAATTTTAATGCCGATAAGTTCTTAAAATACTTTATTTAGGAAGTTAAAGATAATTCCCGATGGAAGTTAGTTATACTTTCATAAAAATTGAACATGACTGTTCCGGTTAAAGATATTAAAAATTCAAATCAATTTCGGAAATTTACAAACACCTCTCATAAATGAATAAAATCAATGTATAGCAGTCTCTCACAAGCAAAGGTAAATAATACAATAAACAATAAGCTTCTGGTTAGTGTATTGGGACGGCTCGTGATTGGAGGACAAGAGACATGTAGGGTTATTCAAAAATGAATGTATCACAAATTTTCCAAATTATTATCCCTGATCATTTAATGTATACAACTCTCTCCGAAACTCACTACTCACCTATGTTACAAAATGACCTAAAGCAATCACCAATCCCTTACAATTCCTGAAACTTTAGTTTCTCGAAAATTTTCTCGTTTTGGAATAGGTACCTTTAGAAATTCATTCCAATCAAGGTCGAGAATTTGAACCAGCGATTTTTCAACAAACTTATTAAGAACTAAGGTAATGAAGACTAAAATTATTTGGATTCATAAAAGTATAACCACTCCTCTTCGACCATAATTTAATGGTCTAGACTAAACAGAACTATTTTAGAATATTTTTCTAAATTTTTCTCATTCCATGAAAATGATTTATAAATGGATCCCTAAATTATTCTTATTAGCTTGTAGATCATCACAACATACTTCCACTAGTTTCGACCCAGCACTATTGACCGTAGATAGAGTTGAAACTTTCAATAGACTCAATATACGAACCAAAATTCCTGACGATAATTCATCTATGTATTTTCTTGCCCGAATATGTTAACAATAATGATGAACTACGAGAAATACCTAAGTCGATTAAATTAAGATAAAGATTTAATTTACAATCAGTAAACATCCTTTTGAAGTATGAAACAAGGTTGGATCTTTCTCCCCAAAAGAGACAAATAAGGTAAATCCCCGCATGTACAATGTGATTGAGATGGTCCATACAGTTAAAGGAGAACTAAGTGATGTAGTTTTTCGAATTAAAAAAGAATTTTCTAGGAAATATAAAGTTCATGCTAATCTTTTAACAAATTTTCTAGAATAATTTTATTTACTTTATTATGCCTTATAAAACATTTATTCACACACTGAGAGAAATGTTTGTTTACAGTTAATGTAATAGCTTCATAGTAAAGCTAACAGAATTTCGATTTAGATCTTAAGGTAAGGAACTTTATACTGAAGTTTCTGTAATCAGAGACTCGTTTAAATTTGTTGTGTTAATAGTTAATATAAGAATTTTAAATATTAATGTTGGGATTATAACGTGATATATAGTACAAAACATGTAGGATTTATTAATAGTTAACGAACGCTCATTGAATGTTAAAATATACGAGTTAATCCCAGCACACGGAAAATAAATATTTGCGACATATATGCTAAATAAATGCACATATATTTTCGGAAAAAAATGCAATATGTGACATATATATTAGATATATGAATGCACATATAGTTTTAAATTTATATCTGGCATATATTTAATCTATATATTGCATATAATTTCGGCGAAAAATGCAATATGTGACATATATGCTACATATATTCCCGCATATATTTTCATCGAATTTTTTTTCCGTGCCGGATATACAATAAAATTACAGGAAAGTCCTGGTATTTTGATCTCAAAGTTACCTGACGTTTTAGACTTTACAGTTACTGTTATAACTTTACAGTTAATATAAGAGCTTTGAAATTAGCTTACATTAACTATTAGTATATCATTTCTCTCAGGGCACCAAAGAATACTACATTAAATTATAAATATTCAATGACGTTCACTTTGATATTATTTAGTAATTAATCATCATTTTCGTAACTCAGATTTTTTGGAGGGTTTAAGTATAACCTCAGCATTCGAGTTGCATTTTGGATTGTTTTGGGGGCTGATGGACCCTCGAACATCTAATAGAGTTCAAATAACATGATGAATTGATTCACTTTAAATATGACAAAGAGAGCAATTTAACACTAATTTATTAGGTATTTAATTATTTTGATTAGTTTTGATATTTTAATCAAGGTTACACCGAGTCTAACTTACAACGAGGATTTTACTTTGAATGGTCGACTCATATACATAACTAGAGTACTAATTTATTTGAATATTATTAATTGTTTTGGGTGTACCATAAACCCTAAGTAAACATATATATCTATATTATTGCAGTTTCACATTTATGTGGTTGACATATTGACCTGGCTTTCTGAATTTTGAACATTTGACAACGTATTCGTAATCTGCGACCCTAGAAACCACATATAGTAACCAATTTCAAGTCAATTCAACGTGAAGAAAAATTTATGTTGCAGGCGTTACAGGTATAAGATAATATATGATTCTGTTTGCACATGTGCAAAGAGAAGGATAAATTTATTCATAATTAATAGTAAATGTCACGAAATTATTATTCTACTATTTTTTTCTCCTATTGTAACAGACATTCATAGAATTCTTAGAAGTAATTATTGTTCTCGCACTATTTATCGTAATTACAAAAATCAACTATATAAATTAACCAAAACTCTCTAATTCTCAATGAATATAATATTGTCATATAGGTCAGTTACCCATTGCATATCTTTCTATATTATACTGCAATATAGTAATATAACACAGCTAAAAAATACAATAGTCCAAAGATAATATCGTGGCGACTTCTAAATAATCTTAAGTAGTAGCATCTGCTACAGACCTTACCGTTAGCAATTTGTACTACTTAAAACGGGGTATTAACTACTTAATTTTTTACACATGCCTCCGTTTTATTATTTAAGTAATGTTATTAGGAAACATTCTAATTTTTAATATTTTTAATTAACTTTACATTTTTTTCTTATAAACTATAACTTGCAAAGGAAAATAATTCAGGCTTTGCTCGAAAATCAAGTCATAATAATTCAATAAAAACCAAATTCATATTTGTAAAATTTTTATTTATGTACAAACGCATATAAATGTTTTGTATGAAATTCTGTCATATACTTATTTATACAAAATTGGTAATGGTCATCATTTTTAACCAAAAAATAAGACGACATTGATTTCCGTAAGTACTGGATAAAGATGTCAACGTATGGAAATTCTGAGAAACAACATTTTCTCTAAACCCAATACTTTCCTGTTATCTGCAAATATTAGATTGAAATGAAGTGAATGGCGCTATTATAGTCATGGTACTTTAATGAACTGCAGTTATACTAATAAAATATTAGTTGTTAATGGACAATTGCACTTTTTGTCAATATTTACAAACTTTTCTTCAATGCATCTCTCGAAACCAAAACCGTGAGATTTTTAATTAATTAGGTATATTATTTTTTTCATTGTACTGATTGCATACATCACTCGGATTATATACCATTAAGATAAAACTATATATTATATAAAAATCATTAAAATTAATGAAATTGCTTATTGGACGGTGGATTCTATTTAGTTTCATTTCCACACGGAGAAAAGAGAAATGGATATTGTACAAAGTAGACACGAAAATTTACTAAACGTTTGGAAATGTTTGGAACTGATTTTTAAAGACATATTAGTAAAGTCAGCACATTAAAGTCAGCATAACTTATATTTCTGAATGGTAATATTTACTTTACATCAGAAAGTAAAGTGTTTGAAAATTTTATCCAGCCGGAAAAGTAAATAAATCCTAACAAATCGGAAATACTGTATAAAATTACTGTATAATTTAATCTTAATAGGAAGCAACTTTGACATTCGTGGAAATGTAGAGTTTATGCCCTTTTTACGAATCAGTACAATAAACTAAGGGAAATGTACATAAGAAGAAGGAAAACTTTTTTTTTTTTCTTAAGGATATTTTACTCAACCGTTGGGTAATATTTGCCGATTCACATGGGAAACGAGCCGAGCGTCACGAAACTAAGAAAACAGCAATATTTTTCTTTTTTGGACTACCCTTCACAGTATCCGAACCACAGAAGAGATCTTGATTAGAAGTTGATTATATCACAGGAACGATAACAGATTTCGTGTTTTGCGCAAACGACAGAAAACGGCCTCACGTTGTATAAATACAAGTTCTAAATTTTACGTATGTTACTTCCTTCCATGAATATTCGTGCATGAACTTTGGGCGTGAACGATTCATTTATATTTTTGCATTAATTTTAACTTGGAATTTAGGTTTAAAATTACCAAACGTTCGAGTAAATTATACATTTATGCAAAGTCTTATTTGCTGAATATCTGGCAAAGGTTACCAAACGTCCGAGTAGGAATCTTACAAGTATGAAGGTATTATTTATTATGCTTTTGGAAAAAATTTCCTATGAGAGAGAGTAATATATACTTATCATTCGACAAATAATCTACATTTGCATTAGTAAAGAGTGCCAAATACCCTTATGTGTCCTATTTTTACTCTGTCGTTTAGTAAAAAGTAATTATAAGTAAATATTCCATTTTTCTTCTTTCCGTGCAGTCTTTAAAAAACAATTCCCCAAGCGTTGAAGAGTGTTATCATCAATAACATAAATTCCTACTCTAAATATTTAAGTTACAAAATATTGTCTTTTGAAAATATGTATTTTTGTATACAGGCGCTTTTCAATTGTATTGCGTCAAGTCAGGCATTGATATTATAAATGTGCATGATCCTTCAGTATATAAAATCGTAGTTAAAGATGCAAATTGTTCTGATAACTATTATTATTACAAATAATATTGAATAAAAATAAAAATCAGCATTAATAAAAAAAACAATACACCTAATCTCATTGATTTTTTCCACTATTTACTTCACGTAGGCTGGCTGTATTAATTGTAATTGGCAATAGAAATGATTAAATGGTTCATGAAGAGCACAAACGAATTTTTGCTATCATTGGATTGATGAAGACATCCTTGACCCTCACAGGGAGAAGCAGGCCATTCCAATTTCCAGCATAATTAAAACAGTTTTAACTAATGTTAAAATTGTCTTAGCCAATCTCTTCAAATATATTATGGCCTATTTCAAAGAAATTTTCTATTAAACTAAAAAAGTGCGGTGTGGTTGTAGTAAGCTTGAGGTGTTTCATATCGTCGTAACAAAGGTGATTTTGACATAGGATTTTCTGGTCTGATCCTCATTATACGAATATTAATTTCTTGTGGGTTCACCGTCTTCTTGAAGAATTTCTGGAACCTGGATGACAACACCCAAATATTGCCATTGTCTCGTTCTGCCCATCTTATTTCAGCAACAAATTGTAATTTTTCCGCACTGTGTGAAAGAATCCTGCAAACGATTTAATTTATTATTAACATTTAATTAATTCTTCCAAATGATCAATATTATAAAACGCCAATTTTTTATATATGTAGCTAATAATTAGTTAGTAATATACTGACATCAATTTTCTAATCAAAACATTGTTTTCTTTTGGGCAAAACGTAAATTTGACTAGTAATAATCAGATGTAAAGATTAAAATTAGGTTAGTCACGTCACATATAATATATTGTCCAATCATTGAGTAAAAATCATTTTCATTTTCAAAAATTTTCTTTTTAGAAACGTTTATCCCATTTTAATAATTAAATTATTTATCTGGTTCTGTTATAGATTAATAAATGCTACTTTCAAAGTACAATTCATGTCATACATGCAAATTATTATTAACTTTAAAAAATCCATATTGTAATAATTGAAGGTAACTTAAATTAGATCTTCCTGATTTATAGGACGATTATTCTAATTTAACTTGTTTAACATGATAAAACACTAACTTGCATTTTCAACCAATAATACATTTCTTATCAAATATTGATAGAATTATAGACAGATTCATTCAATATTATTTGTCACCTATTTTCGAATTATATTCGAGCTCTACTTCAAATCACACAGACCAACTATAAAATTAAAAATACGTACTTCTGAACACCAATCTGTGGTTGCCAAGCTGCAACAGCGGTTTCTGTTAGAGGTGAAAAAATAATTGTGTCATCACGTGGATCAACACTAAGTGCTACTCCTTGGCTGGATTTTCGACCAACCAAAGTAACTGGTAATTGTTCTCCAAAAGGTGTAGGGCCAGCTTGAAGAGCAGAAGTTGGTACACTGTACAAACGATTTGTTGCCAATGGTTGAAAGTAAACTCTTCCTAACTTGGGCGAAAATGCCAGACCAACCACCCCATCGAATAGTTCAAAGGTGTCACTGCCAATCTGAAATTGTAATTTATTAAATTGAAATAAAAAGGTGTTTGAGAGGAATGAAAAATTATTATCCAATAAATTTTGTATAGTCCACGACAATATTGTAAATCAATATAATATTGATAGAATTGTATAAAATTAAGCCATAGACCTGGATTACTTTATTTCATTACAGATTCCATTCATCAAACTCGTGATGAAGACTTTTGTGATTAGACAATTCTGTCAATATTGATTTCTGTGATTGAAATAAAGTCAATCTCTCAATTTGAAATATTGATTTAGTAATTTATTCCTTGTAACAAAAAGTATTAATTATAATCGCTAGTCCGTAAATAATTCGCAATAAACTTCACCATTTCAAATTCAAAGAATACGTCAAAACAAATTTGCTTAAAGTAGTTGTATTATAAGTACCTTGTACGTTGCTTCATCAGGATTTGGCAACATCGATGCATGCAAAACTCTCCAACTTCTATCTCTGGCTCCATCGAAAACTAAGATTCCTGAAATAGAGACGTAACTTAATTAAAACTTTATAACTATGGCATATGATTAACAAAATTTACAATTACAGAATGAACTGCTCGTTTAACCTATTCATCTCCAATAAGTTAAAAGGAACTTTACACATAATAAGCTAATTTGGAATAAAAATAAAACATTTTTTAGGTTTTCAAATCAAAATTCTAAAAATACGATCAATATTTACTTGTCTATACTCTACTATACACCGAAAAATTCAAATTACAAAAGAAAATTAAATTCTTGACATTTTTTTGTCTCTGAAACATTTTAAGACAAATTCACTAGACATGTTTTATTCAGAAATATTCAACGAATCTAAAAGCATTTTTTGGGGTTTAATTAATAACAATTTTTTTATTATTAATAATAGTTGTTACTAACAATAAAAAAACCCGTGATGATTCTGATTTTTCGATTTTTATAATCAAAAAATAATGCACTATCTATTTGACTTTTGGTTTCATCGTAATTGATAAAAGCATTTTACTTAATTCGTAACTAAATAATTGACTTAAGATTTAGAGTGACAATAAATAATAAATTGACGAAAACTATTTACATATTTCATAATATAACATATTTAAGAAAAAATAAATTATTTTTATTTTGGTAATTATGTTTTTTTTACATCTTAATTTTTGTTGATTAATATTATTTCAATTTTAATTTATTTGCAATACGTTCAGTACAAATCAATTTGCATAAAGGTATACCAAAAGATAATGAATTTGAATAGTTTATATTTAAAATTGAGTTACATTCTACTGTCATAGCGTATATTTAATATACCACGTTACAATTTGTCGTTTAACATTTAAAATATTTAAAATTAAGATTGCGCTATTTTTTATTAAATTCTAAGCAAAGTAAATAAATTCAATAAAAATGTAAATAGTAAATTTGCGACAGTTTTAATTCAATTTAACATCCGTTTCTTTCTACTTTTTCATAATTTTAATCAGCTATACTCCATATGAAATTGTACTAATATATACTATTATACGACAATAATATGTTTTTCTATCGTTATAAATAAATAAATTCCAGCAAATTTGTAAGACAAACTTTTTCTAAACACTGATTTTACATCCGGAGTCAGTTTTTAAAAATTAAAATGTCGAAAGCAATTTGGCTGCCTAAAGTTACAAAATCCGTTGAATTTTCTTGAAACTATGTACATTATTGTTTTTGATGTTGCTGATAACGATTCTGACCTCAGATTTTCAAAAATATAGTTAGCTGATTAATATGGCGTATCTACAATAGTTTTAATTTATTTTCAACAGAAGAGGAACACATGGAAGCCATAGAATTTTGCATAGCCGCTAAATACAAAAATGAACATTCGAATTTGTATAATTAAATCCGCCGAGTACCCAATTTTTAATCGATCAAGTAACATTTACATACTGGTCATTCACCTTGAATCCGCCATTTTGGATTTTTCAATTGTGAGGTCAGATTCGTAATCTGCGACACTAAAACCTCTGAGTAAAAAATTCCAAATGACTTATTTTCGCATTTTTTTAAGTTCTTCTTAAGGTTGTCCTTATAATATTATATAATTAATTGAATATTACATCGACGGAGTGGATATTATTTGTAATCCGCCAAAACATCATTTGCCGTTTCGATAAAAAAAAACTTTTAGAGGAAACATTACCTTAAATTTAGCCATTATTTCGAGAATCATTAGAATTATCTTACCTGGACCTGTAGTATCAGTCATATAAACGAAAACGTCATCACAAGTGGTTGCAGCCGTATCGTCGATAACAATATTAGTAAGAAGAGTGTTTGGTCGAAGTACCTACAAATAAATTCAAATATTGACTATCCGTGAGATCATTAAATCATCATGCAAGACATAACTCTCTTACTCATACAATAAACATGTATGCCCCTGTCAATGATAGAAGCATGACAGGGTGTCCAAAAACTAAGTAGCAATATTTCAGGTTCTGTGTTATATTATCGACAAAATAGTCTAGTATATCTAGTACCAAAATTGGATTCGAGGCTTAGAATTTGAGTGGCGAGACATTAATTTTTCAGAAAAAAACAACTTTTTGCAGTAATTCATTTTAAAGTTATTTCAACGACAGAAAATAATAATAATATGATTTTATTGACACAAAAAGTTTACATACATCTAAATCACTAAAACACACCAAATTTTTTAAGTGTTGCAAATGTCGAGTGACAACTATGCGCTGTTTTACAGACTGACCCACAAAACAATTCACATTCCATTTGAAATGGTACTCGATTCAAATATTAAGTACTCATTTTTAGCTACGATAAATATGTATCTAGTTAAAGCCACATTATGTGAAAAAATGTCGACCTTTACGGGTTTTCGGATTTATCATGCTTTCCTGATTTCGGTATTTTAATTGAAAACAGTCGGGAAAGCTTTAGATCATTGCTAAGTTAAATAACACAATCTAAAAAAAAGTACCTGCTAGAACGGAAGCAAACTATATTATATTCAACATTCGGTAACTATGACACCAGAATTAAATAAATACCGGAAATCGTTCTGAAAAAGATTATTATGGTTTAATAATGCTTAAAATTAGTACTTCAAAGAAAATTATGTATCAAATAATTTATTTATAATGCGAATTTTTAATTAAATGCAAACTTCAACTTGTCAAATTTACAACATTAAAACATTAAACAAAGTTATAACAGTAAACAAAGTAACGTTCTTGTAATTTTACTTAAAATTGTGAGTACTTTAATAATATACAGGTAAATTTAAAAAACATATCAAAATCAATTACTTTTATTTTTTAAATTGCAAGTGACTCTTCATAGTTTTCGTCTGCTATATTGGATCCTCCATTCTAACATTTCGAAAGCCGTCTTCTGATCCAGAATCAGGGATCTCGAAATCACATTTCAAAAGAATCAAGTAATCTTTTATATTTCGATCGTCCCTAATAGAATGTCCATTTTGAATTTTTTATACTTTCACTGAAAAAAATTTACTTGACAAATTCAACTACCAGTTAAAAGTTGAGTCAAGAGACTAACATAATAAAAAAGCAACCGCCAATAGCTGCACTAAAAATAATTCCACTAAAAATATTTCCAGAAAAATTCTTAGTTGATTTGACTACTTTTTAACTATGCAGAGTAGTTCGATAGGTTTTAAGAAAATTTTCTAAGTTGCAGTTACTACCGTAAAGAAGTTAAATCAACTAAAAATGTAGTTCTGCTAAATTCAATTAAAAAATAGTTAGACTCTAAAAAACGTTTTTAAATGAAATATAATTAACTGCCAAAATGTTTCCATAACTATATTTTTTTTTAACTCCTTTATGGTTGTAGCTATAACCTATAAAATTCCGTTGAGGACCTATTGAAATATTTTCAGTACTTAAAAAGTAGTCAAATCAACTAAGAATTTTTTTCAGTGCAGTCTATTTTATTAATTTGGAAAGCGTCAGACAGACTTTACAATGCAAGTTGCCATGTTTTATGTTTGGTGTATTTTGTGACCACTACGATTTTAGAAATTAGAGACACAAATTAACAAAATTAGCTACATGAAACTTTTAAAACACTTAATTAAGAGTGTTTTCTCTATCACTTTCTATCCTTCAAAACTTTCATGAAAATAATGAAATTATAATATTCATTTATCTGTAAACTTATGTGCAGAAATAATAGTTAAACTTGTGACTTAAATTAGCAAATTTATTACTATCGTTTTAGTACAACGCGGAAGCAAATAAACGCCATAAACTGATTACCATAAAATACAACATCGTCATTAGTAGAGAAGTTGGAGAATATAATGACCCATAGAATGTCGATTTAAATAAAATTTAAAATTACATCTACGTCAATAAATATTTCTGTTATTAAAGTATCTTTTTAAAAAGATAATACATTTATTTCACACTTAAACTTCGATATATGCTGGAAAGGATTAATTATTCTACCATAAATTTTATGCTCTCCTTTCAGAAAGTAAATATCATTAATGTCCTAATAACTAACTTCAGAAATATATGTGTCAATGTATCTACATAAAATAATATCTATAAATGTCGCAATTTAATCGACGTGCAATGTTTCTGTCTTGATACAAAATACATTTGTATTTAAAATATATATTTATTCTAACAATAGTCACTCTCAACATGGATCTCTATAATTAAAAATAATTTCTGGATTTCAAACTCTATACTGTCTTGCAATAAATTATTTTTTAACGTAAACTAATATGATTAAATTGTCCAGTAGTGATAAAACATTGTAACATTGAACAGAATTTAAATGTGGTAGCTCAAAATTACTTTAATAAATTACTTTAATAATTCGACGAATGCATCATGTTTTTAAATATTTAGATAAGTTAAATAGAAGTTTCTAAATTATTAAAAACTGTTACCCTTTTAGTAAATATGGTATTTCAAAGCATATTATGTATTTTTATTAACCCCATGATTCGTAATAAAAAATAGAAATGTTCATTCGAGAGAGAAGAAAAGAATCTGCACGGAAAAAAACATATCCAAAATCGATTAAAAAATCACATTCGCGATTTCCGGTTTCGGCGTTACTAACCAGGCGACCGGTAAATTTTTAAAATGCAATATTTTCTTGCATTGCACCGAAAAAGATATTAAAATAATAACAATGCCTCGGATATGTATGCTGAACTAATTAATAATAAATGTATTGAATTCCTTTCTTTCTTGAACTAATTCAGCAGAACCAAACACAAAATACAATAGCAAAAAATACAGTGAAATTAATTTTTCCAACGGTTTGCTGCAATTATAGCAATAAAAGGATTATCATTTGCCCAATTAAGCAAATTAGAAAAGAAAAATGTCTATAACTGATTTTTAATTTTGTAATAATAAAATTTCGTTTAAAAATGAAATTAGATCCTAAGCGCTGAGAATTAGTTTCTTGTTTTACAAAAAGATCTGATTTTAATTCTAATGAAATGTATATATAATGGCCTCAAAAGTATTATTTAAAAATAAAGTTATAAGTTACAATTGAATATTTGAAAAATCTGTGTAAAAAGTCAATTGCCCCCGTTAAATAATACATAATAAATAAATAAATAAATAAATAAGCGAAACCTTTAGAGGTTTTTTTCTAGATTCTCAAAAATGTTATTAGCGTCTGTAAAATTGCATACGACCATTTCACCACATATAATATTAGTAATATTGCAATTATAAATCAGATATATAATAATATTAACAATAATAGTCATTTTCACATTATTAATTTTGAGGTAGTGATCCAGTTTTTTCTAAACCAAAAGACGAGTCACATCTTTAACAAATACTTTTCCAGACTGACCCATATTACACGCGGTATTAAAATAAACTACAACAGTTTGGTAATTCTGCCTATCTCTGTAATAGTGCTGTGTGGAAACTAGACACAAATTGAATATACGTTGCACATAGTACATTTACCTTTCAGGGGAAAAAAACCAATGACGATTATTAACATAAATTTTAATTTAAACGTCAAAAGCTACAGTGTGTGAATATACCACGTTAAGGACGTTCCTGGAGAAAATGGAAAACTACAGATTTTCCTGAAACTTTGCTAATACGTATATTTTGAGATGCTTTATCACTGATTAAAAATTCAGTATAACAACCCGCGTTAAGTTTTGAGAAATTTGATGTTAAAGTTGCAAAGTTTTATATGGGCGGTGTAGGAAAAAGCGGTTTTGCGAGGTAATTTTTTAGAATTGTGAAACAAATAATATACAGAATCCTTTAAAAACTAATATGTGTTTCGGAATAGTATTAGGGAATATTGTGCGGAAATCTCGAAATGGCTTACCGAATTAATTTTAGAATTATCATTGTATAAAATTTGCGACTGATCGGTATTTTAATAGGGTCTTCCTCGAAAATTTCGTTTTTTTCTAAAACGGTCTAAATCGATGACATTACATTCGAAAACAAAAGTTATCAAAAACCAAAGCGAATGAGAAACCCATGTGCTTATTAACTCTGTCGCTTTCTCGCTGGGGAACGTCCTTAAACGATGCACATTATTGCGTATTCTTCTTACCAAATTTGCGCAAAGTACGTGAAATTATCATGTTTAAATTAGACAGTAATATTACCCATATTGAAAATTGCCCATATTCAAATTGTTTTTTAGTGCTCGGTATTCAACCAATTTTTAGTTTTTTTTATATTAGATTATGTGAGATTTTTCGTCTCGAATTTAACAAAAAGTTCATGAGTGTTCTTTCACTTACCTCTCTTGGGAATATGATGTGACGAACGACCTCATCAGTCTGCAAGTCGAACACCAATAATTTTGGTGGACAAACTGGTCGGAAATCATCCAGAGAAGTCGTGACTCCGCTGTCCAAAACCCATAATCGGTTGCACCTGTCGGCTCTTACTCGGTACACAGAAATTAGTGTTGAACAATTGTATTCTTCCCGACCTGCCCAATGCCAATCCCAAGATGGGTAGGCCTGAAGTTGGGGACTGCTACCCGGTGGAAGATCTCGCGGGATATAACTTAATGTAGCAGGGACTCCAGCTCGTAGCCTCGGTGTTGCCACGAAGATCCTGTGCCATGCTATTTCGATACCTGTAGCAACTACATTTTCTGGTTGGAATTTGTCCAGATAAACTGAATCGTATGGCAATGCGTAATCTATCAATGGCCATTGTGCCATCGTTTCCAAAACGTCGCATTGCGACTGCTCCACCCATAGGGCACCCACTGCAAGGAGTGTAATGAAGATAGTCCTGAAAAATCAGATATATTACAAATTTTTAGACTTCAAAGTATTTTTTTAAGTAAATGTATTATCAAATGATAGGTGTAAGTCGACTTGTGATCAACAAAGATGAAATTGCAATGTAATTTTAAAAAATATTATCAACACTATTTTCCCTGAAGTCAGAAATTTGTCTCCACAACTCTGACCTCTATGCAACTTTTTGCTAGACAAATCTCAAGAGGGTGAATGATGAAAATTAAAATTATGATTTTTTATAATTATAACCATAATTGTATAGCGTTAATTGTTCTGCATTATTAAAAATATTGTTCCCCCTTATTTTAAATACGTTCTTTAATTGTTAAATAATTTCTTAGTAAGTAATTGAATATGTTTTTCTATAATAAATGAAACATCTGAGAATATTCCGAATTTAAAGGGTATATACATTTTGCACAACACCAATTGCTTCATTGATTTATGTGATAGAAAAATAGAGAAAATTAAATAATTTTATAAAAATATAAAATGTTACTCAAAAAGTCGTCAAATTAACTCTGATTTGTAGTTGTAAAGACAATATAGTTCTATTCAATATTTCATGCTATAATAATTTCCAATTCTAGAATTTTGTATTTTCCACTAGCACTATTTCTACCATTATTCAATAAACTCTATAAACATTTCCACGAATGTTATTGAATCATCAGTCTGATTTACTGTCAGGATTCGTAAATCTACAAAATGTAGTGTAAATTTTTAGTATTTCAAATATATAAAAGTTATTAAGTTTTAGACAAATTCCGATATTTCGTGTTAAATAGTTACAAGGAGCATTTCAATCGTTCGTCGATTAATAACAATAAAAAATTTCGATATTTAAGCCCCAATAATTAAAAAAAAAAATTTTCTTGACAAATTTTGTATTTTAACGGAGAATTGAGTCATGCAATCAAACAAAATATCATGTTCTGTATTGATTTTTGTGATGTTTTTATCCGATTTATGGACGCACTAACTAAAAAACTATGAGCTTTTTCAAAAAAAATCTAAGAATGAAAAATATAATTCTGGGCAAACCCAGAAATGCAATTATTAAGTAGAAATGTATCGGGATAAATGGCATAAGTGTCTTCGTGAGAAAAAATCATAAGTAGTCGACTAACATAACATTTTAAATAGTGCATCTAGTAAAAAAAAGCCAACAAACATTTGTCGCTTTGTGTACTTAACCTCGAAAGTAGCAATGAAATGCTAATTATCTTATAATTCGTACAATAAGTACTAATTTGGTCCTAAATAAGGCATGACTTTTTCGCAACCTCCCTATCAGTACTTAATCCAAACATATTCAACACGTGTTGTTATTTTTTAGTGTTTACAAATGACATGTGAATTATAAAAATATATAGGTATAATTAACCCCTTGACTGCCAATAACAAAGATGTTTATCATTTTGGACTTTTCCCAGACTGCCAGAAAAAGGCAAATCTTTGCCATGGTATAAAGTAGACTAACAAATGCTGAGATTTATGTAAAATAAAACCAAATCCATTTGTAGTCAGTCTAATGTGTACTAAATAAGATGGCGTTGTCCATTTTCATAATCACCGTGTAAAAAAAATATATAAATCCACAAAGATGGTAGTTTTTACAATTTTTGCAAAATCTTTTTCATGAAAGTAGGACATTGTGTTCAATCAATTTATGCATAAAAAGTTTATAAAATCGCTTGGAATTTGTTACTCGGGAGTTTTCGGGGTCAATGATTACGAATCTGAGGTCAGATATTGGAAATTCAAAATGGCGGATCCAATATGGCGGTCACTTTTTTGAAAAGTCTAACCATTCTGCTTGAAATTTGTTACGCGGAGGTTTTCGAGGTCGCTGATTACAAATCTGATGATATATTTTGAAAAATTTTCAAAATCCGACTTCAAATTCGTAATCAGCGGTTCCGAAACCTCACAGTAACAACTATCAAGTGAAATGGTTGGAATTTAGAAAATTTGGCGCCATTTTGAATTAGCAAAATCTGACTTCAAATTCGTAATCAGCGACCCCGAAAACCCCCGATAAACAAATTTCAGGCGAAATTGTTGGAATTTGGAAAATTAGTCCGCCCTATTGAATCCGCCATTTTGAATGTTCAAAATCTACTTCAGGTTCGTAATAAGCGTCCCACTTAAAGTAAAATCTAACAATTTTTTTTGGCATTTTGGGCATTTTTGGTGAAATTTTCGTGGCAGTCAAGGTAAGGCAGCTGTTCCCGAAATATCATTTATTTTGGATATATTCGAGAATAATATTTTCAAAAACTTACTTAGTTTTTGTTATGAATAATATTGTTGAAGATAAACAACGTTACTGTTCTTCGTAAGTGGAAAAATAGATTGTTAAATAACTTAGGTTAATGATTCCAATTTTTGATTTGTTACTTTGCCAAAAAGTTTTAAATAATCTCAAAACATTGATCTAATGTAACAAATGATAGCTATCAAAAAAAATTTCTACAACTTCACCAAACTATTTTTACAAATTTCTAAAGTTAACATGTAATATCTCTATTTATTAAACAAAAAAATTGTATTCGTTCTTACATTTTATGAATAATTTTAATGACTAGGCAAAATATTTGCGAAAATTCCTTTGGTGAAGTTGTAAAGAATCTTTTTCTGAAAAGAATAAACTGTCATTCGTTAAAATCCAATCATATTTAAAAATTTATTAACCTGTTTTACAAGGCAGAACAAAACAAAAAAAGTTCTTTAACAATTTATTTTTGCACCTTACACTATTTTTCGACTGAAAAATCTATCTACAATAAATGGTACCTCAGGGAACAACTACCTGAATATATTTTTTATTCAATTGTTTTGAAGATTATTATTAGTTGCATTGAATTTACTGTTGGCAGCTATTGAAACTTTCCTATGAGGAATTACCGATAACAATTGTTTAACTGTCATATTATTATAAAATTCTAGAATAGTTATGACTTAAACGAATAGTAATTATTATCAATCGTCAAGAACTATTGACAGCAGTACAGTAAAATTTGATAATAGTAAAATGTAAAAAGTGTCCAGTATGCTAGTGGGTATTATTGTAATCTCCTTCCTACTCGGCTATCCAGATGTCTGTTTTCCTAATCTTTTCCTAACAACTTTTTCTTCTTTCACTGTACATGCTACATTGTAAATAAATCAAACATGTCATAATCGTGTATCTCACTTCTCTGACCATTGTCTCAAAACGCATTGGCGATATTGTAAAAATCAAACAATGCAAATATTCAGGGTAAAGGCCGACTTAATTCAAGCAATAAAATTGCAAAATCTTTGCATATATGTATTTCTGTTTAGACAACCCACGAGTTATGTCGTAACCGAGTTATTATAGTTCGTACTGAAGCATCGATATACTTTCTACACTTATAAATCACGGGCATTTATACTATGTGGCCGCTACTTCCGAAAGAAAGTTATTTTGCAATCAGATGCTAATGTGAGTCAACGACATTGCGGAAGGTGACAACTGTCAAGATCAATAGTTAGTACACTTCCAATTTAACACTGATTTTTTACTCATTATATTGTAACCATTTCCATATATGAAACTTATTATACAATGATCATAAAATGGACAAGCAAAAATTCTGTTTTTAAAGTTTTAAAGTAATGAATCAAGTTCTGATGGGATTGATACTATCGATTTACATGAAATTGGAAATCTACTCTAAAGAAATGAATATCCTAAATACTCTCACGTTACTCTCGTCTTTTGTGTGTGTTTATGTGATGCTTGACTTCACTGAAGGCTGATAGAATAGTATTTGTCCGAAAAAAAATATTAGAAAAATAAACTGAAACAACTTAGTATAAAGATTTGAATTTTCAGTCATCGAATATTAATTTAGGCCAGCTAAACGTTTTGGTACAATTCAGTTATTCATTATTCAACTCAACTTTCTTGTATCTTAATTAGATATTTTTGAAGTATAGAAATTGCAACTTTGATTGAATGCTCCATTTTCCTTCATAACTTTATAGTAATTAAAATGAAGAGGAACTTGAAAGTAATATTTTCAATGCACAATCTTATCGAGGTAATTGACGAGTAGGAAATAATAACCTCAATTAAGCAAGCATTGTGGTGTAATTGTAGATGTAGATCAAGTTGTGTAATGTCAAATATAATGTAAAAACGATTTTTTCTTTCATTATTATTTTCGAGAATACCAACTTTTGCAATTACACGAATGCAGTACCATTTGAATGCAACTACAAAGTGTTGCCGTTTAAATGGTAATACACCCACAAATTGCATGTTTCTAACTAATAGCGGTGATAAAATGCCCTACCATCCTACAACCGGTTCTGGTTTCAAATCGCTCTGTATGAAAGATATAAAATCTAGAATATAATTTTTGCAACTGTTTTGCCCCCTAGACCTTACACCTGATAAGATAAATAGCTTTCGGATAATGACACAGTTTTACCTTTAATAAGTCTAAGCAATCAATTATTTCTATAATAATACAATTGGTAACAATGATCAGTTTTCAAAAATTCAGAACGAGAATTAATGGAGCGCGATTTAATGATGAAAAGATAAGACACGTCCCGTACCACAATTTATTAGTGTTAATTAGATTTATGGCACCTGTGAACAGTTAAATTCTAAATCCTAATGGTTACTATTTTCCCTAAATAATTGTTAAAATATTTTGGATATCCTGTTGTTGAAAATTAAATATTTATAAGCGTTTGAAACAATGGGCGCTGTTACACAAATGCGTAATTGTTCTCCGTGCAATCAATAACTACAATATTTCCACGTGTTGAAATTCCTCCAGGCGTTGCATGTATATACTCTCTCTGAATTTCTACTTTTTTCTGTTTACAAGGACAAATAAACTCTTGAGATTTGGTCAGAGTTTATATTATAATCTTTTATTTAACTGACAACTTAAATGGTACTTGAAGTCGTATAAAATTGCATGCTCAACGTATTTTATAAGTTATCTTAGATTAAGTGATCTAAAACTCGGTAATCGTTTTGAAAACAAACGTATGATTTCAAATGATTAACGCCGAGAAGGACACATTTCCTATTGCAATTTCAATCAAGTAATTCATATGAAAAATAAAATTCCAAAAATTTAAATGTATGTGCCTTGTTATTTTGAAGATTGGTCATTTCAATGGAATTGTCAAAATTGAGCTATCTTAATTACAAAATTAAATGTAACGATTTAAATGTCAACAAAACGCAAAAAATCGGGTATAATTTTTTATAAAACATTTTGTTTCTCATAGAAAGAGTATTTTCCGGCACAAAATTATTTCGCTAAAGGTGAAGAAACTGATTGTAGTATTAAGATATTTTTGTTTAAATATTAAAAAACTAACATCATGATTACAAAATGGCGACACAACATTTTTTTCATGAATACAGCAAACTCTGCAATTTTTGTGACAACAAACGTTTCTTAGAATGTGTCAAAAAATATTCTGTATTTTTTCAGAATGTATTGATACAATTTGTTATTTTTCATTTAAAAAATCTGAAACAAATTGAGAGTCATCTTTAATTAATTCTAAAATATTTTTGTTCGGAGAAGATTTTCTCTAAAGTTTATAGTTTTCGAGAAACAAAATCATTAATCATTTCTAGATTTCAAGAACAATAATTTTCTTTTGTCGAAAACTATAGACTTTAGACAAAATTTCTTTAGGACAAAATTATCTTAGAATTTGTCAAAGAATACACTAAAATTTGTTCAGATTTTTTAAACACCTATTCACAAATTTCGTTTCTCCGAAAATTTATGAAATCAAAAATGATATAAATATGTTCTGAAAAATGTTGGACATACTTTTTGATACCTTCTAAGATATTTTTATTCCTAGAAAATTTTGTCTAAAGTTTATAGTTTTCATGAAAAAAATTTATTAACGTTTAAAAAGAAATTACTCACTGCCTTCACCATTTTGTGATGACGATGTTATTATATTAATATATTTAAAAAATATATCTTAATACTACAACTATTTTCTTTACCTTTAATGAAGGAATTTTGTGACCAAAAATAATCTTTAACTGAGAAAAGAATGTTTTATTCAAAAGTATAACCGCTTTTTTGCGTTTTTTTACTATATTAAATCCCTATATTTAATTATCTAATTACGATAGCTCACTTTTGATCACGCCATTGAAAAAAGCAACCTTGCAAATAGTACGATACATACTGTTCAATAATTGCTATTGATGTTCGATTTTCATACGAAATACTTAATTGAAATTTCAGTAAAAAAGTGTCTTTTCCGACGTTAATGGGTTAATATTGACACGTTTATATTAAATTTCTGTTAAGAAATGTGGACCAAATTGAAATTGCAAAACAATACAAATGCATTTCTGATTTTTGTTTCTGAAGGTAGAAAATTTGATGACATTTTATTTTATTTGATGATGAGGTCTTAGCTTAAAATTCAACAAATTTGTTTATATAATTCTGAAACTTAAATTTTCTAAAACAATGAGATCAAATCTAAAAAGGACACCATGAAAACGCAGTTGAAAAAGAAGTAGGTCGCATTTGGTGATCATTGTACACTAAAGCTGGAGAGAAATTTAATTCTAAAGGAGTAAAAATCAATCGGTTGACCCGGAATCGAATCAACTTTTAATCTAAAGGAGTTAATTTAGTCCTGAAGAGTAAACAGCTCCTAGTTGGACGTGATATTAATGATTTACTACTTTGGATTGAAAGTATACGAAGGATTCAAATAGTAAAAATCTTTGTTGCTTTTTATTAAACGAAGCAAGTTAATCCAACCATTTTCGAGTGTACATCAGGATATCTAAAATATTTAGTTAATTAATTAGAAAAAGATTCAGGAAAATCATAATTGAACAAAAGTAATGAACACGAAAACAATCAATTTATAATATTGAATTATATGAAAATGTTTATCATAATTGTTATATTTTTTATCTTTGAACAATGCAATAATAACCAGTTAATTGCTAAAGCAAATTAAAACATATCATAACAATTAATACAAAATTTAAGTTTTCTTGATTTCTCTTCTTTGTAATACGTTGTCGTATTTTATATAACGGACACTTTTTCATGGAAGTTTTCAACGGCTATTTATCATATATTTTAGGGACTGACAAAATTCTAGACGATTCATTTCTCACGTGAAATTTATCGAACTTTACGAATCTGTGAATAAAATTTGAGTAAAATGCAAATCCAAATCTCTGCATTCGATTATTTAAAAACAAAGTTGGGTTTTTTACTAATTTTTTTTCCTGCAAGATTTTTGCACTGAAATCGCATGCGGAGATCTCGGTAAAGTGGAGAACTTCACTTCTTTCACGGAACTTCAAAATGTATGTGCTAGAATTATTAATTTGACAATATCTATATCAAATATGGCGGCTTGATGTAAAAATGTTGAGACTACTTCATATTTTCCAAAAAAGATGATAACAAACCAAGATTTTCTTACATATTCAACTTTATAGATTCAATGTCGCGAACCAAAAATTCGTGTTCAACAATCCAAAAGCCCTTATATACAAATTATTCTCAAAATTAAAAAGAAATTAAAATTTCAGTCTACGATTTTGGGTTTGCTGTTTTGAATGTATAACGTTGATTGATCAATTTGTTATCAGGGATGTAATTTTACCTTAAAGTTTCTGGTTATGCAAGAAAATCTTGCTTCGGAATCATTATTTTTGGACGTAACGATACATTATCAACATTTTTTATTGACTTTACCGTGACCTCTTCGTGCAATTTCAATGTAAAAATCTTGCTTAAAATAAAACTTTAATAAAGACTTTTTTTTTCAAATAATCAAACGAAGCAATTTGGATTCGTATTTTTCTTAAATTTTAATCGCAGATTCTTAAAGTTTCACATAAGATAAATTTCACATAAGAAATGAGTAATGTAGAATTTTTTCAATGACGGAAATATATGACAACAGACGTTTAAAACTTCCATGATAAAGTATCCTGGTCCTTAATTTGGTAATTAAATCTACAGTTATTTTCAAATTAGTTATCAATAAAAATGTTAGACCCTCCTCTATTCTAATATTAAAATTCCGAAATTTGATGTTAAATACAAAGCTGATAAAAGACTCAGAATTTGTATAAGTCGTTTCAAACATGAAGTAATCTATTTAAATTTTCTAAAAAATTGAATTTTATGACCATTTATAATGTAGACAGAAACTATATTACATTGAAACATTACATTTATTGCGCGTAGTTGGAATACCAAAAAAATACGCGGGATAAATTTCTACTGAATCCAAGTTTTACAAATTTTAAATCAGATGTTAATTTAAAGAAGTTATGCACATTTTTTCATTATGCGAAAATTTGCCAATAACACTCACAGATAAAAGAGTTGGTTGGCCTATAAATAAGTAGTTATGATTCCAAACTAGATAGTCAATGTTTCAAACTTTGGCCTAACAACTTATTTTCCAACTCTGAAATTAGTGCAAATATTTTTACGACAAATACATATTACACATTTCGTTAATTTTATATTTAACAAATTATTTTAAATATTCTTAATTAAAAAATGGCAGTAAATAATGTTTCAGTAGACTAATTTACACTAAAAATATCACTTAAAATCCAATTATTAAAACATGATGAATATTTTTGGATTTATTATTCAAATTGGGGAATTTTGCTGGTTACTATTTTAATTCAACAGGAATTTAATCTACTACAATAGTCATTCCGTCTATTGATGTCTTTTTATATAACAAAAAATTCACATATTTAATTCTGCGCTGTTAAAGTCTAAAGCCACACCATTTTACGGATTTCATCCAAAGGAGCAAAACATTGCTATCATCAAAAATCCAAAAATGAACGAAAGGTTGTACAGTTAATATAATATAATTTATATTTTAGGTGAAATTTCGGAATATAATTTATGGTTTAAAATTGTTCATATTTATTACGATATTATATGATTTGATAGAATTGCAGCAGATAATCAACAACCTTTGGCATTCAATTTTAGTTTACGTTAAAAATAGTCCAAAATAATAAAACTTAATGAGAACCACTTTTTTTAATTGATGATAAATCTTTCGATGTTCACATCACTTACCTGGACTATTGTTAATTGAGCGCTATTCATCGTATGATTTAATAAATTAGATTAAAAATGTATTCTGGGCAATATTACTGTAGAAAGCTTGACAAGATACTTTCGAAATTTCTTTGAGTAAGACATTCTTTATACAGTGAACATTCACTCTGCATAGAATTCACTCTTATACAAAAGCGACTCAATAGTCACTCCATAAAGAGTGACTTTTCACTCCAAAATATTGAAACTGTTAATTCCAAGTTTTACCCAGAATGTCGTTTATTAAAGTTACATGATATTAAAAATATTAGATAGAGAAAAAACAGTTAAATCAACGATAGAAAAACGCAAACATTATAAAATAATACAATTAATAAAAGGCCAGTTGACGAAAGGTTTTTGCAATTCAGAATGGTCAACCATATGAACCAATATTATTTTTCAATGCAGTGATTTAATGATAAATAATAATTTTTAGTGCATATTATTAGTAATAGTACTAATAGTATATTGTCTTATTTACAATTATTTGATATATTAAATTTCGAAGCTGTATATTTAAATAGTACACTGAGAGAAAAGTAATAATAGTGGCAATGTCAAGATAGTGCATAATCGATAATTCACATAATTTATGTAGGAAAATTTACTAAGAGATAGCTGTTAGCATTTCTGGAACGTAGTAACCATTTAGGACTAAACGTATAGGCAAATTTACTCTTCATAATTGGAATTACAGTTTATATTTAGTTATATTTAGATTTTTGCGCTATTATAATTAGATTTTAATTTATCAACAAACGTAAAATATAAACTTTTTAAATATTATTAATTGTTAAACGATTAAAATATTATTGCTTTTATATTCGCATATGCCTAAAATTAATAACGATCTAAATAATAATCGATTATGTCTATGTAATTTAAAAATAGTAGAAATAAGGATTAGTAATTTTGACTAGTTTTCTATATATAGTATAATTTATGGAGGTGGTTGTTGACAACTTTAAATATTTATCCCATCAATTTACTACAGTAGTAGTCGTTTATTAGTAGATTTTACTACTTTTTTTCTTAGTGTATAGTTGCCAGATTTCTTTTTACAATTCAAAATGATAAATAATACTATCTATTATTTTTCATGAATATTTCGTACCGCATTGTATTAATAATAATACAAATAGTACATTGTCCTACTTAAAGTCACTTTTTATATCAAATTTCGGAGTCGTATATTTAAATAATAAGAAATTGTAAACGGAACAATACATTTGTCTTGTCGAAATAGTTAATTTGACTAGTTTTTACTGAGAGTTGTACCTTCACAATTGGTTCAATCAACTACTTTTTTCCTCAATGTAATCACGGTAAAGTTCGAAACGTAGCGGATTAATACGACATATTTACGCTCCATTGACATGTAGGAATCTGTCTTACAAAAAGTATTTTACTTATGAGATTAAATTAATTATTCCAAAGTAATTATTAAGAAGTAATAAAAATAAAATTTTTAAAATAGTCATAAAAAGTGAAGAAAATAATATGCAAAAAATTACACTTAAATTATAACCACACATGTTGTCTATCAAATAAGATGAGATTAGTTTTCTAAAGATTTATAGTAAATCATGCAACAGTTAATGGGGCATTATGCAACTGCAATACTTATCGTCCAATAATAGTAATTAAAAATACTAAATATTTATGTACATTTAAAAAAAATTACAGTTCATGTGTAAGGTAGGTAAATATGGACTTACTATGGAATTGAAGACAAACGTAAAAGCAACATAAATTTGAGATTCGATCAGTAAAATTTTTATTCCTCGTGAACTGGAAATACTTTTTTTATTCTTATCAAGATACTTCTTCAAAAATTTTAAGAAATTTAAAAAATAAATAACCACTAACTTTATCAAGTAAACCTATCAAATTAATAAAAAAAGAAAGGAAGAAATACCAAATTTTACTGTGTTTCAAGACATTTTGTCACTTCTAGGAAATAAACAAAACTAAAGATTAGTTAACTTTTCTTATTATAATCTATATCAAAATGTCAAAACTTTTGGATAGTAAATAATGACAGTTTGTTTTGTTTCAGACATGTGAATAATTCAAAGTTAACAACACTGCATTGAAAAATAAAAAAAAATGTCTATGCAACGAAAACTGCATATTAAAAATGGCACCATAAATAAAGATGTTGCAATCACGACGTACATGAATTATAAAAACATAATCAGCATAATTTCTGCATTGAGTTATGACTCTATTCAGCTCCATATATAATTGTATGGTATACCCTTCGCGAATGACTAACGACAGATAAGTGGACACGAGAACCAGCGGAAAAAAGTAGTACAATTGAAAATAGAAAAGAATACTAAAAATTCCTTTCCGTTATGACGAAAATACGAAATCGGCTAAAGCCCGTGAGATCTTTTTACTAATGTTTTGTAAACGTTGCATAAAGAATTCTTCAAAGTGACACACGCGAAGCAGTTGTGAAAGAAACCCATTGATTTTTACTCAATACATGTATCGAATCGATTTGTTTAACATTTTCGAATATTCATTCAATTTCTGCAGTTACAATTTTCATGATTATACTACCGGTAAAGTGTTTTTCACAGTCACAAAAACACACCCTAAAAAATAATTTTTATGAGATAAAAAATCCACTGTTAAACACCTTCAAAATTTATAAAAAATTATCGCTTCTGTATGATTGGAAATCTGAATCATCCAACACACCACGGATGATCACTCAACTCACCTCATATTTCCAAAACCTAATACACGGAGAAGAGTTTTTAAAAAAAGTGCACTGTGTCGCGTCAAACCCACATCGTTTAATTAAACGACCGGAGAACAAATCGGTTCTTTTTATCGCACGTTTTCCCCACCGAGCTCGAAGAACCACCGACTGCACACTGACTGATCCAATTTCCTACAGGCGACTTGGAACCCAGATCCACTAGACTCTAGGCAGGAGACACTAGTGAAATAGGTCTGCAGGCTCATTGTGTAACGAACAACACACGTTGCACACATTAGCACACCAACATGCATTTACACGCAACCCTAGCACTTGCTAGGACCAGACACTCCCACGAAGAAATATCATATCGATCGCAGGTTCCGACCTTTCGAAAGTTCGATTTTCATGGTGGGAGACGAACGATCGGATCAACACCGTTGAATGAAAGGCCTATATGTTACCCATAATGCCCGTGGATGCACAAAAAGTAAACATTTCAGCATAGATTTTTATCGATACCTTTCGCAATCGTTGAATGTCAAGTATCAAGAGTAGATGGTCAATAAAGGAAAAAGAGCAGGAATTCCCCTGAGCTACTTGACAGTCAATGTCAAATTCTGGGCTGACAATCAATTTTTCTTTCGAAAATCGTTTACTGAAAGTACAAAAAAGATTTGAGAAATATTATTGATGGCTAAAGTTAGACGCCGTGTGCTTAGATGAAGTTCCGACCAAAAGGCAAAACCCTTTTCAGTTAATTTTTATATCACGTTGGGAATTAATTATGGTCTTAAGTAAAAATGAAAATAATAGGTACAGGTAAATTGAAATTATATCGATTGTTTATTTTTATCAGAGTGTTTTACATATTTTCTATAAAATAATGATTAATAAAATATTATGTTTAATAACCAAGTCATTTTGATAAATATGATTAAGAAACTTTTCGAAAATAATTGTAAAGTGTGAGCATTTCGTAAATTTCTTGACTCTAGAAGTCATTTAACTGCAACATTATGCAAAAATAAATTAAAATACATCAGATTTTATCTATTGAAACAAAAAAAAAACTTCATAAAAATATGATCATTTAAAGTTCAGTTTTTATAATAAATTAATTAAAATTTGTGTTCTTGGGTAGTTTCGCATAAAATCCTCTTAAAGAAACAGTATTGCGATTTTCAGGTAAAGTTCACCAAAAAAACACAAAATAAACTGAACTTAACCCAAAGCACAACTTTTTTTGCTTCAATTTCAATCGAGTATTTCGTATCAAAATCGAAGTTAAAAAAAATGAAAGGTACATGTTCTACTATTTTCGAGTACATCGAATTCTAAGAAATTTTCATTCTTTGCATTTTTTTTAAAAAGCTCATAGTTTATGAGTAAGGGTGTCCAAAAATTTTTCAAAAAAATTTTAATTGTTGACGCCATTTTAAGTCGCTAGAATGATGTGGATATAAGAGTAAAATTTTTCTTTAAAATTCAAATATGTTATGCACCTTTGTGCATAGTTTCAATAGAATCGCAATATTTTAATAGCTCGAAAAAAATTGAAAATTTTTCAGTTTTTTAAAAATTTTTTTAAAATTCCGCGCCATATTGGAATTCCTGATGGCTGCAACTCAATTTTGACCTCGCAATCTTGAAGAGCGACCTTGAGAATTGTAGAATATGTACCTTTCAATTTTTTCGATTTTGATACGAAACATTACTCGATTGAAATTGAAGCAAAAAAGTTGTGCTTTGGGCGTTAATGGGTTCAAGAGAAATTTCAAATAATTTTTTATTAAAACTGAACTTTAAATGATCACAATTCTTCAATAATACTATATAGACAAATTTCTTTTTTTTTTAGTTTTACAGAAAATGTTAAGTACTATGACATTTGCATAATCCTTGTGTTTAAACGACTGACAGATGCGTCACTTTTAAAAAAGCGAAAAAATCTCACTTTTTACAACTACTTTTAAAAATTTTCTCGATTATATTTATCAAAATGATTTGCTTATATTAAACAGAATATTGTGTGGAATATATAAATACTTTTTAATCATTGTTTTAAAGAAAACATGTCCAAAAACCTAAAAGAAAATGATTTCAGTTTCCGTGTATAATTTATTTATGTTTTCATCTTTAACTGACCATAAGACATCATCATAATGACATCAAAATATTTAAGAGAGTTCAGTAATTACATTTCGACTGCATGTTCTCTTTAAAGCAGTTACAAGATTTATTGTAGGTTTAGATATGAACCCGTTAACGCTCAAAACATGAAATGTTTTCCTTTTTTGTATAATTAGTTTTCAGACAATGAGTTACTGAATTTATGTAAAATCCACATTCCATTTTTTTTGGCGTATTCATTCCGAGTCTGCAATCCATTTTTGATTATGGGTGCGGGTCGAAAACCCGAAAAATAAAAAAAACATCCGGTAGGTCAAAAAACCGACAGCCCAAAAGCCGACACATAAAATGATAGGGAAATCTAGACAAGCGGATCATTTTTTGAAGTGCCTTTTTTTCGACCTGCACCCCTACATGATCATTACCTATGAGGTTGAAAATTCAAAGGGGTGGCTTCAAAATGAATCAGTTCTTACAAAAACATTAACATTTTCAATGCGTAATTCTTCTAAATGGAGATTTTTAACTACAAGAAGTTGGAACAAGGTTTTTTTTTGTTAGTACAAGTCGTTATGCCATTTGATCCAACAGCACTGTACGATTTATTAATGTCTTCACATGAACATTTATTCCGAAAAAAAATATTTTTTCCACATTTTTTTTGAAGCAGGCATATTATAAAAATGGCTGAATATAATCGAAAATAAATTGCAGTTTTGGTAAGAGCATGACCAAAAACAATCGAATGTGTAATTAAAAAAATCATTGATTCTTTGTATGAAAACTAACTATACGAAAAAGTGCAACATTAAATTCAGCCTTCCAGGAATAAAACAGTTTACAATTAACTGCAAGTTGATATTAATATTAAAATAATCTTTATTAACTTGAGTCCTTCAAGAGGATAGTAAACTATGCAACATGGAATTGTCATGTCTTATTTTAGAGATTTATTCATTAATTTACCCCTTAAAAGAAATCAGGAAACTACAATAGGTACCGTCCAAAATGTTGCTGTCATTCCATAACTTGAATTGATACGCTTGATATACGCATGTAAGTATATATCTAGTTACAGATATACGGGCACGAAATACCTGAAAGTGAATACACGAGTAGTACAGGAAGAAAAATCAAATTCCTTTCAGATTTTCGCAACCAAATGGGCTGATATATTTTTATTTTCATGACGAATTTCGTAATGTCCAGCTTCTATTTTGGTAACTTTCAGGATTTCAAAATGTTGTAATTTTGTAATTATCGCTATTTGAATATCCTTTTCAGAAACTTAGAAATCAAATGGCTAATAATTAAACGTGTTAGAAAATAATTGTTTAGAAACATTTATTTGACAAAGTAATACACTGAAAAATTTCGTTCATGTTAATGATTTTATGCTACATGAACCGTTTAATTTGAACCTAAATATTATCTTTATTACTACTTACTATGTTTGTCTGATTGTTTGTTTTTCTACGGGCTTTACTTTAAATAATACTTACATACATCAGTATGATACTCCCTTAAAATAATACTAAATATTACAATTAAAATAATAATCACTAACATAATTAAATTAACACTACAGTACTCAAAGGTACGCTAATCACAACAAAATAGAATGTAAAAACAATTAGTCTTAAGAATAATGTAGTTCAGAAGCTATTAATCTTGTTAAGTGTCCAAAAGATGTATTGGAGCAAATATTCTCGTCTAGAGCATACCGCAATCGCGTAATTGGAGATATTAAGGCATTAAATTCAAAATTTGATTTCACAATCGATTCTGTAACAACTCTTTGAATGGAGTACAAAGTTATTCTATTAGGGAAAAGCGTTAGTAACTTCACTAGTGGGAAACTTCAAAATATCCGATACACTATTAGTGCACCATGATAATAGTGAAGTCATTTAATAGTTGGCGTTTTAAATTCAGTAGCCAATTCATTAAAACGACGATCTGAACGTGATGTACATTTTCCAGATTTCGAATGAATCTTAATGCTTTTCGTTGCAATCTTTCTAATCGAACAACCTGTAATATAGTTTGCAGATAGGTGAGGCATATAAAATATGTGGTAAAACCAATGATCGCACAAGGTAAACTATCGTGCTGCATTCTAAAAGAGTAATTTTAATAAAAAAATCGTTAATTTTAAAAGACTTAAGTCTTTATTATAATTATATATAAGTTATAATTATTATAAGCAAACTGAAGATGATCCGAAAAATTGTCATTAAAAGAAACACCCAGATCGATCTTTTTTATTACTCTTGTTAATGGTTCTCTCTGAAGTTCATATTTATACACGAATTTATTGATAGGACGACTAAAATTCATGATTTTGCATTTCCCTATACTTAACCGTAATCTGTTAGCGTTTGATCAGACTCTAATCTAGTCCAAATAGTGTGGTAGATTCGATGCATCAATAGCAGAAAAGAGCTTTATATCATCGGCATAGATTAAAAATATTGAAAAATGTATAAAATTCTGTATATCCGTAATATAAAAATTAAATCAAATATAGGATCTAAACACGATTCTTGAGGAAATCCACAGGGCAGTGAGCAAGAATCTTATTTTTTATACCCTTTGAAATCTACCAAACAAATCTGAAACAAACACATGCACGATCCTGAAAACCCAACACAGTTCATTTTGCTGAAGAGAATTTCGCGATTAATAGTAAAGCTTTCGAAAAATTATGGTTAATAATATCAAGTTGAGAATTTTACATGTTGATTAACGATATTTATATATTTAATTTTGAAAAACGGCGTTATTATAAACTCAATGTTATTTTTTTCAAAATTCGAAATGACGAATCCAATATACCGAATAAATGTTTGTGACTTTATTTTTACGTGAAACTGATTACTCGGAAAGTTTTCGAGGTTGCTGATTAAGAATCCGTTGTTAGTTTTTCAAAATTAAAAAAAAATGGATTGTATTCGGACAAATTTGATTTAATTCATTGAATTTTCTTGGAACTTACTCTGGGGTTTATTGTCACTAATTACGAATTGGAATTTACAATTACGAAATTTATAGAGGAATGATGTTTTTACTTCCTGATACCGAATATGTGGTAGAAAATATAAATTACAAAGTTGTTATCTACATTGTTATGTTACATAAAATACATATGTTTTACATGTGTTATTTTGGTGATTTCTAAATATTATCTATCAATTATTATAAAAAGAATTTCCTGAAATTCTAACTGTTTTGTGTTAAATGTCACTTATTCTTTTAGAGAATTTTACGTTATATGTTAATAATTTGGAGGGGGTAAAATACTCGAAAAATAATTTTCACGAATATAATTTGTTACAAATATGAAAAATTCAGAATGTAAAATATCCAAATGGTAAAAGTCCCGAAAGAAAATATTCCGAATACTAAAAATCCAGAATGTAAAATATTTGAAGGAAAAATGTCCCAAATTTTGAGAAAATAATTAATGCACATTTACAATTTAAGCCATTGATTTAAAACTATAATGCAACACCGTATGTGTGTATTGCCCATAAAGACATGGTCATATGTTACAATGTATATGGTGTAATATTTGTGTAGTAGGTCAATTATAGTGCATGGGTGATTAAATTTAAACTGCCATTTTGGAGGTGTTGAAATTTCGGTTGAATGTTTTTTGTCGATTTACGCGAAATACCCTCTAATACTAATTGTTTAATAACATTTTACTTTCTACTTATTAAAATGGAACAAACTGAAACAAATAAGTACATATATAGGCGTCATGAACTGTCATTTTTTTTAAATTTAGGATAAAATTTGATTCAGGACATTTTACTTCCGGATATTTTTGATTCTGAATCTGTATTATTCGGAATAAATTGCTTTCGGGAATTTTAACCCTCCCCTTTTGAATTGAGACTCATAATAAAAAAAAACTTGTAAGAAATTACTTAAAACTCAAAAGCCTTTTAGTTCACCGCAATGGATCCGCTATTTAAAATTTTGCAAAACTAACATCCGATTCATAATCAGCGACCACAAAAAACCCTGAGTAACAATTTTCAGATGAATCCCATAAAAAGAAAAATCTGTGCATATAAGGGTTAATTACACTGCTCGACAAAATTGTATTTTTTGTTTGTCTTTGTCAAGGGAAGTATCATTTTCGACGTATTTCTTCATGCTGAAAATTTTCGGTTTATTTTGTAACAAAAGGGAATTTAATTTTGAAAAAATACTTCAGAAATGATACTTAGCTTGTTAAAAGCCAAATCAATGTCGGGCGGTATTACACTAATGCTGTAGAAGTTTTTAGTGTACCAACAAAAGATGAACCAAGATGAGATTAATTCAACACCTGAAACGAAAATCCGCTATTATTTTACTATTTTAAAAAATCATGCGTAAGATTTCTTTAATAAGTCGATTTGCTGAGAATATGGAAACTAGGACCTTTTTAAGAAGTGTTTCTGAAGACAACTTTGGAAAAAGCTCAAGAAAACCTATTTAAAATAGGTATAATGTTTGGAAAATGTTCACACAATTCTTTTAGAAATATCATTAAAAACCTCATTTTTTCAACATCTATTTTATTCGAACTTCTAAACTCATATGGAGGCTGGAATAAATCACATTAAATTAAATGTCCACAAATTCAAATACTCGATAATCATGGTTATCTTTCTCGCACCATAGATAAATGTGAAAATATTGAAAATATTATCACACTTCTCTAAGTGACGTTGGTTAAACGTTTAATTCAATCCATGCTTTATGATTTGACCGTGGGTTAAACCGTGACACAATCACTTTCGGTATTCAGTACTTTCTCGAAACTGTTTATATGTTCATTTCAAGATATAATTCTTTAACCTCTTCGTTCATTCTTATATTTATGCAATAAATAAACTAACACATTTTTTATTCAAAATCGAAACTTTCACTATCAGCCGCAATATTGCCTTAGATTTTTTGTAAAGTTTAATTGTAATTTAATTTTAAAAAATATTATCCTAGATCGATAGGTTGAACGGGTTCATGATGGACGTAGCGTCTAATTCGATATAATTTAAGTATACGCAAACTCGGTTCATTCCGATACGCTCCAAGAATTTAATTGTTCGTATGCGAGAACGGATCGCAGATAATTATATATAATTTTAATTTATTTTTTAACATGAAGTATTACGCAAATTACCAGACTTGTTAATCAAGAGTTTTCAACTAAAAAATGTATTTCAATTATTGTTTTGTAATTTAAGAGAATAATTTATGGCCTGAATAAAAAAACAGTCATCAATGTTTTTATTCTCATTTCAGAAAAATGCAATAAAAACGTAATTTTGAAGTTTCTAACAAATACGGTGGAGTATCAAAAAAAAACGTTACATGCACTTTCGTCATGATGTCAACAATAAATCCATAAAAGAAGGATGTATGTGAACATAATTGACTGCTACTTCCCTGATCTCTACTCTAACTCGGTTGTCTGGTATCGGGACCTTTTTAATGTAGACTACGGTAGTAGTCCATTTCATACTAGCCTTTCATCTTTTGGTAAAGAAGAAAATCCATACAATCGTTTTGGTACAGAATTTCATACTCTACACTAAACATAAATTTACTTCTTTTAACGAATTATATTTACTTGAATCAAGTAATCATGTTTGTGATTCAAATAAATTTGTGTTGGTTAGGAGAAGATTTATTTCCGTCAAGTAAATCATTTCCTTGGCATATCCTACACTAAGAAAACATTGTCTTGAATCAATTCAGTATTTTCTTAAGGCAAAGAAATATTTGGCTCAAAAGGAGTAAATTATATTTATATATCTTGAAAGAAGTGAATCATTTTAAACAAAACATTCTGTTCGCCAAAGAAATCATGTGTTTAGTTTAGAGTTAGAAAATGGAAAATTTTATATCGATAAATACGTTCCTGATAACAATTTACTCATATTAAAAGAAATTTACTTGCTTCAAGTAAATAGTTTACTTAAATAGTCGCAACAATATGTTTATTTAAAAGAAGATTTACTTTGAACAATTTAATATTTACTACTTTCCAGTCAATATTTCCTTGATCCAAGAAATACTTTTCATTTTTTACATAAAATATTTGATTCTTCGAGTATATATTCATTTGAAACCAATAAACATTTACTTGGTAATATCAATTTATTTCAACATCTTAAGGGCTTTTAAAGCTAATGTTTAACTAAAGAACCACAAATATCAACCGATGTTTAATGCCAAATTCGAAAACTAGTGGCGAAAAATGTATCTAGACTTACCTAAATAATTAATCGTCACAGTTTATTTAAAATAAAATATGAATAAAGTTAAAAAATGTAACATTAAATTAAAAACCATTTTCAACCATTAAATGTGCTTATTTCTCTAGTTAATGAAGTCGTATCGGCATCTATCAACAGTTCGTTGCAAATGCAGATGAGAAAAGTAGAAAGCTCCTTATGTGTCACTTGGTAAGAGTATACTTTGTTTCAACTATACTCGAGCGACCTTGGAAAACGTGACTTCAATGAAACGAAAGTACCTGGATCCGGGCACCACGCCTCTTCTATTATCGATCACATTATCCATCGGTCGTTCGCCACATTACAAAATAACAATAATGATTAATTAATTTAAATCATTAGTCAGTCGCTCAGAGGTATTATTTTTCGAATGTGTAATTTTATATAAGAAATTTCTTCCAGTTTCATTCAAAAAAATGTAATGTAACTGTCTTGCATAATAGTAATTTTTTTAATATCTTAAAAAAACCATTTATGTCAAAATTGCACATTCCGTCACATGTATAATTTAAAAATAAATGATGTATTAATTTGTAAAGTATGGTTCATATTTTTTTCAATGATGCTGATAAAGATGATGGCAAAAATAGTTATTGATTCTCAATAAAATTCCGAAGAAAAAAAAATTAATGAATACACGTCATACATCATTTTGGATGACTGAAACCACAAAAATATGAGCAAAATTGAATTCACTAACGTTAGATTATTTTTTTGACCCCTATAATGGTACGGTAATCTAAAGCGAATATTTTGAATCGTTGTTATGTAAAGAAATCATTCCTGCAATATTTTTTTGAAAACTCGAAACTCACTTTTTTTAACGATCTGATGTACATAAATTATTTTTTATGAAAATTTAGTTCTCTTTATCTTTTCCCTTGTATTTGATTGCAGAAGAAGGCATCTTCTTGAGAATTGCATGTCTTCACGGTACCATATTAAACAATACCGCAGAAAAAATGTCCGGGGAACAAATTTCCGAAAATCTACACGTCAAAAGGCCAAAATTTCGATATAGCATGCCTCCAATGCGATTTTCTTCAGTTTGTCTTTGAAAATTTGACAAATAAAATAGTATATTATGCAACAAGGGCGCAATTATCGATCTCGCTTTGCTCGGTCCACAAACTTCACACTCGTCGGAGATCGACAGTTCGCTCGTTTTCCATACGATATTTTTTAATAAGTCGTGCCCGGAACTCGATTTTACGCATCTGAAAATGTTGCCCTAGTGCGAAAAATCGAGTTTCTCGCACGGAGTGTTAAAAAGCAAATTAAAATGCGTTGGACTCACGCAATAACGAATTTTTATCCTTTCGGGGTTTTGATTTTCGGAACTTTCATGAAAAAGAACATTTTCTTCAAAAAAAAAAAAAGAAAGAACAACTTTCCGAGCAGTTACAATGACGAGAAATTGGAAATAAAAATGTCTGTTAATTTGTTCACGACATTTATGTTATAATAATACAGCACTTCCTCTCAATATTAGCCTAGACCATCTTGAACTAAACTAATGGCGCTGATGCAAAACCTACCATTACATCTTTGTCACGATATTGTTTAATTTATATATTTCCATGAAAAAATTTAAATAATTTCACTTGAAAATAAAATATTATCGCTTAATACTTCATTTTACAGAAATCATGTTGTGTAATATATTCAGTACATGTAATATTTATAACTTCTTTTTGGCTCGCAATTTGTTTGTAGGAATTATGATATTTTCAGTTTTTGGCGATGCACATAGAATATTACCACCATTTGTTATTCCTTTTCGAACTAATCAATAATTTACATATTTTCATTCATAATTCATATATGCATAAGCTTGCATCCATCTCTATCAATCATTTTTGAATTATGCAGTACTACATTCTTTAATATTTTTCTTATGTGCAACATAAAAAATATAGCCATTGATTCTGTCATCTAAGAACAATTTTCTCTAATCACATAGGGCATTAAACTCACATTTGGATTAATGCGACAGAAGGCAATAATTGTGGGAACAAAATTGACCGGAACTGTATATGGCAAGCAGAAAGAATATTAAGAAAATAATTTTAAAAAACTGCATTACGTAATGACTAAAATATTATTGAATACACAATCGATAAACGTCATGAAATAATTTTTTTATATTGTTTCCCGTAAAAAGCATATGTGATACATATTGTAACAAAACATACAAAGTCTTTATAGAAAGTTTTAACTTTGTAAAACTGAAATACATTGTTACTTACAAAACAAATAGAATGATTATTAAGTAAAATAAAGAATATATCGATGGAATACATTCACTAAGTTCGTGAAAAATGTGTGCTTTACATAAACCCACCGTTGTATGCATATTACATGCATGCAGGTATTACATAAGAAAATAATTATAAATATGGCATAACTAATTTCATAAACTATACAGTCCATTTCATGATTTAATAAGTTATGGTTGCAATAGGAAGCGTTAAGAAATCTGGAATGCACGAAAATCGCATGACGTAGGCTCATCACGTTCAATTAAAAATAATTTAAAATTAGTTCATATTATATATGCAAATAATCCATACTTTTACATTTAGTTGATGTTAACCCTAATAGCAATTTTTATTTACTTGTAATAAGTACCTAACGCGACATTTATGTTGTTATCGGCATGATCAACACCTCATATTACCTTGTTCTACGTGTACTATGGGTGTAAATCGAAACCAAACGACACCTACTAAAAAATAAGGATACAATTGTTAAGAAACTGTAAATCAAAATCCTAACGTGTTTCATTCTTATTTTACGATAAAGCCACTCCTTAAAATGGAATTTACAAGCCGGAATGCTGTCGTCAATTGTCTGCTAATTCCTGCAGCAATGACAGATATAGTATGCGAATGGGGAAAAAATGAGCAATTCTTGCTTACTTGTAATAAATATTTTCAATGCCAAAATTTTTATTATGAAATAAAATTACAAATTATTTTAGAAAGAAAAATAAATGTTGGTCTATCGTCAAACTAAAATATTCATCATCTTAGTTATTTTGTTAACAATTAAGTATGAACTTGAAGTGAACTTCATTCCAAAAATTCAGTATAATTTGTGAACATTTTCAGTTTTGGATATTTTTTATTAGACATGTTTACAGGAAGCATAAATGCTACGAAATATTTCGGTTAGACTATATATAAAATATACCACAAATTATTTTATTTAATTTTTAATATTACCATCAGGGCCTTTAAACTTAATCATTTATTAATATGTCGTACAATATTTATACGAATTGTTATCAAGGGTTTGATATGTTTGTTTAATATTTTTGAAATAATAACCCTTCCTTCACTTGCGAGAGTAGGGCTCACAGATATGCGCTATCAAGCGGGCTTTCAAAGACGAAATCGAGTAATGTTTTATAATTATTACATATATGGTTGTATTTAAAATTGTGAATTCAGTGTTCATAATGAGAAAAAAGTAGCCGAATAATTCAATTTAATTTTGCGGTTATGTCCTAAATCAGAAAAGGTATGACACCTTTTTTTATCCAATATATCGATTTAAACACTAGCTTCTTTGACTATAAATTAAATAGCATGTTTATTAAATACTTAGTATTAATAAACTATGGTTTTTATATTGTTTACTCCTAATTAAAAAAAAAACGAAGAAACTAAAATAAAAATATCTTGCACGGCTCAACACTTTTCCAATCTTTGATTAACACTTGTAACAATATAAAGAAAATCCATTTGACCAACTAAAAAAAAATGAGATGGTTTTAGAAATTTCTTTCAAAATGTTGATTACACATATACCAGCCATCATAGCCAGAAAAAATAGCAAAGCTGTTTTGTGTATCCCATCAATTTAAGGATATTGAGTAATATCAACCTCTGCAACTAACTAAATGAAAATGCTAAAGGCTATAAGTCGAAAAAACAATCGGGTCTAGTGATCGACTTTCCCGAAAATTAAATCAATTCAGCAATAATCTTGAAATTGACCTAGCAAGTTACATACTCGAGAAAAAGTCAATTTTCAGCTGTCATATCAATCATTTCGAACTCCTTTCGACAAGTTAGGAGAGTTTTAACACGTCATGCTTATGCAACAATGTTTTTAAATTTGCGTCAAAACGTAATTTTGTTATAGTAGACCTTATCGAATCCAATAGCGATAGAAATAAATGCTCAATAATGAACTAAATAATGAACGTTGATGAATATTGAACTAGTAAGTAAAGCCTCTAGGTGTTATAAAAATGTAATATAGATCTTATTTAATTTATAAACGTGCAGTCAATTCATAAAATAAATCTAAAAAAATTGTTTTTATCAATTTGGTATTCACAGGCATTTTTAAAATTTTGTTAACATTCCACCTTATAAAAAGTTTCATCGAACGTCTTCCTATTCTTGTCTACTGTTATATTTGAAACTTTTTAAAGATGTTAAAAAAACTACCTAATTGATCATTATTAATATATCAAAGTTTGAAAATACCAAGCACATCAATGAAAACAATTTCTTTATAACGTTTTTATACGTTTATTACGAAGTAATTCGATAATAAATAGAATGCCTCTTTTCGGCAAAAATCGATTTGGTAGTCGACCTTTGCGCTCAATGTTTTGTGATAGAACGACATAAACAAACCCTAAATATTAAAGTTTATTCCACGATGAAAGTTTTTTTTTCAGTATCTCTTTACATTTTTTAAACACTTTTTAGACATTTTTCCACCCTACAAAATTTTAGCCGATTTCGAGTCTTATGACCATTTTTGAACATCAAAAATTTCGTACATTGATTGATAGTGCAAATCTCTGCATTGACCAAATTATTTGTAATAAAGGTACGTAGTAAGAATTTACAGAGAACAGTTCCGACACTTCTAGAAAGAACTTTACATATGCTATATATTTTAATTACACAGGCAAACAACAAAAAGTCTGTTGGCCGAGACAAATGAATCAGCTTCATTTTTTTTATTTTGAAATTAAATTTTGTTATGTGAACTTTAGAGACCTGGCGGCTACCCCGACCACCTAATTTATATCTGTGCAATGTCTCTATTTACATGACTCTAACTCATATTACTACAAAAAAATTAAAATTTCTGCAAGAAATGGCTTGTAATCTAAAGGTAATGTCATAATATTGCACCAGTCTGCAAGGTTGAATTTCGAATATTAATAATTAATTATATACTATAGTAGTATTTAAGAAAAAAAAAACTGGGGTTTCTTTTTACATAGTTTTGAGCAATATCATTAGTTTTTGTCAAAACTTGCCGTAGAATTCGGATTCAGTATGGGAATATACTAGTATAGTGTATCCTCATGAAATAATTTCTTTTGTTGCCTTGAATTCGTTTTTAATAGTCTTTTTAGGGTTTTCTCTTAAAAAACTTGAGATATTCTTACAAATTGACTTGAGATTTTAATTCGGGAGGAAGGAATTTATCTCGATTCTGGCAGGCTATCCGGGTCGATATAACCAAATTAATCGGCATTAAAATATGTTAGCCTTTAAGTAAAATAAAACGAAACTTATTTTCTAGAATCGCAAAAAAAGAAGTTAAAAAAATACGTTTTTAAATATCTTTTCGCCTTCCTGATACCCGAATTTTTTCAATTTAGTTCGGTTCGATAATTCACGATTGCCCACGTTAATGTTACGTCAAAACGTTAAGAGGTCATAGACAAAAATTCCACGATTTGTAAGGGACGTATACCACCAAAATTATAACCTGGAATATATTCTAAATACACCCAGTAACTTATAACAAAATTAGAAAAATATAAACGGTGGGGTTTTTGAGTAAATCAGTTATAATGTTTGAGACAAAAATAACCACCATTTTAAAAATGTAGTGATGCTTTAAACGCACTTTACATGAATATAAAATACTTTATGGGAATCGAAAAAAAAAGAAAGGAAAAAAGGGCATATCCCATTTTCGAGAAAATTGAGGTTAAATATGTCAAAATCTTGGGGCATCCAGGAATTGAGATATTTAACCTTACTTTTCTCGAAAATGGGACGTGGAAAGCAAATTTTATCAGCTCGGTAGTTTTTCACACGAAAGAATACGTCCGAAATTATACTGTGATTGTCAAATGTAAATTTTCTTTTGCAGCAAAAACAATCAAAATATAGCCAAAATGCAAATTTTGACATATTCACTGTCACTGTTGTTCTCGGAAATATAAGATGTTAGGGAAATTCCACCAACGCCATCGTTTTTTTAATGGACATATACTTCGGAAATAATACGTCACTTGTCAAAGAAAAAATCAGTTTCGTACAGTGCAATGTATGAAGTGACTGTTGTCATTTCCTTGTTGTAATGCCTTATAGCTATACTAGTTTTGTTTAAAAAATCAATAAAAATTAATTATTGTTGTTGTGTTAAATTAATATACGTATTTGATAGATTATAATTTTTAATTATTACAATTATGCTCAATTATATTGTACTTTTTTCAAAGTAATATGGATTTATTCTCTAACATTTCAATTACATAACCCTTCATCTTTTAAATCGAATACCAACCTTGTACAGGAATATATGAGTTACATGTATATAAGTTATGAAAGAACGAAGTAGTGGACAATCTGATATGTACAAAAATTATATTTCGATTCTACTGATCGAATAACGTAATCCAAAGTGTAACAAAATCTCTGCCTTTCTCTAAATTCGATCTCTTGTCCTTAAAAAGAAAAGGTTACCTAACTATTCAAGGTGCATACTGGTTCTATAACTTAAGATCGTATATACCTTTAATACTTCATCCGTTAAAAATATTAATATAAATTGATTGAAATACGTGACAGGTTAATTTTTGCTCCAAACTTATTCCTTTCCCTCTTTCCATACAAAGAGTCTGGTCCTGAGTATTTCATTACATTAGAAATTATTTGAACTATATTTATTATGAATGCTTTTTATATTCATTGCAAACTATAGTGAAGTTTCGATATTTTAAGAAACATCCGAAAGTTTAATGTCCTTGTACATCTTTCCAAGTAGAAAAGGAATCCACTTTTTTTGTTACTTTCTGTCTAATTTCGTTACTCCGTGCAAAGGGTAACATATGTAATTATTGTACATGTAATAAACTTGTATAAAAGTACTTATTTGTGTTAATAAATATATTAATTTCAGATGCGCCGGAAATATTTGTGAATCTATTAACGCCCAATATCATAAGATTTTCTTCTATTTGAGAGATTACTTTAGTTATGAAAGCTTTGGACAATTTTAATGTAACTCAGTATTTTAATGATTTCTAGGTCACTTTTGAACTTTCCGAGGTCAACAATTTTTTTCAACCAACAGAAATTCCAATATGGACAAAAATGCAAAAAACCTTCTTATCAATTATTTTGATATATTATGACATGATATTCGATTGAAACTATGTACGATAGTGCACGGAATAGTTGAATTTTGAGAAAAAATGTGTACTCTTTTGAGCCATTTCATTTAACGCCCTTAAATTAGTAAGAATGAAACGTTCTTAAAGAATTCATCAAGAAATGGAATTTTTTCAGATTTTTGTGATGGTAATTTGAGAAATGTTGTACCTAAATTTTTATTTCACATAAAAAAGTTCTCACAATTAATGTATGATTTCTTATTAGTTAATGTACATATTCTGGATGTTAAGAGATGTTTTGTGCATTGTGTGCGCAATTTTAGATAAAGAAGGGTCTTTTTTTACAGGGTCTCACTAAATTTATTAATAAATAACAAAAATTTATTTCGCAAAATACCACATTTTCGGTTTAAAACTTTTCAGAAGTCAAACAAGTACTTTTATCAGTGTATACAGTTTTCTACTAGAATATGTTAAATAATAAAGAGACCTCGAGATGTAGACTTGCAATTATTTATTTCAAAAATTACACTGAATTTTACATATAGGGACAAAAATATTTTTTTTACGGGTTAAAAGACAAAGATCCTTAAAACATCTCGTAGTCGGTATAAATATACCTTTTAACATTTACAAGTCCTGCTATAATTCAGTTAATGAATCAGTTTAGAAAAAATATACAATTCGTTTCTAACCTATAAACACCAGATACATAACTTCAGTCAACATCTCAAAATTTTTCGTGATGGCAAATTATTGAAATTATTTCGGTAGAAACTTTGTACATTCATTTTCAGAACGTAAATTTGGCTTAAACATCCCACAATTTTTAATTTATACTTCATGTTTGGTAAATTATACTTTGTATACATACATGTAAATGGGGAATAACGCGATTTTCGAAGATTCTGATGGATTTATTTGTGTATCAAATGGAAACATTAATGTAACGGTGATTTTTTTGTATGTAAAAGTTTGTATTCCCATCTTTATTTATTACGTGGTATATAATACAGATTATAACCTATCAGAAACTAGAATTTTTAAGATGCTAAAATATATATATTGGTCTGAGCAGGCTGGAGAATCGGTTCATCTTGAATTTTTAAAAACGTGGGAATGCTACAACTTATGCAAATAGTCTTCGAATTTCATCTCTTTATCTTTAATTAAGTTATGCTCAAGAAGCATTAAAGTTCACATTAGACTTTCATTATCTTTCGTTTCATCATTATAATCTATTGCTGAGTTTTTGGAAATTATTCAATCAGTTATATTATTTGTGAATGTAATGTTAAGAATATTACCAGTTGTATGTAAAGTGATAAACAATAAATCAGCTTTTCAATCAAACAAGTTTATATTTCGTCCTGAACAAAATACAACATACATTTTGAAAAAATATAAAAGTTTTGAAAATATTACCTAAAATATCAAGAAAGTTTAAAATCAACTCTTAATTGAGCTCAGTATGCAAAAAAAAAACAATTTCTTTGACAAACATATTAATCTATTTTCTTTTCTCAGGCCTTGTTTTGACACGTGTATGTAAAAAAAAAAGGTTCAAGATACTTTTGGTGTAATTAGTTAGTCTACATCTGAAGAATATGTTGCCGATATCTCGAGAAAAGGATCAGCTCCGATTTTGATCTCAATGGATTTACTCTTCTAATATGTTGCAAAATTACCCCAACGTAATCGATTTTTAGTGCATTTTAGCCATCAGTCCGTTAGTTTTTTTTTTGTTCATGCACACCGTGATTTACAATGACAGGTCTAACTACTAACTGTGTTGTAAAAATGAGACTAGTGAGCACAGTGACAACCATTGTGCAAAAATATCTTTATTTATAATAAGAATTACATTTTAAAAACGCAGAAAAGTCCTGGCATCAAAGTAAGTAAATAAAATGCAATCACAACAATATAGCAAGTAATATTAATGAAGACAAATTTTTGCAATTTAAAATATTTAGACATTCCAACAAGTCAGTTTGGAAACGACAAAAACGGACTTTTTAACATTGTACACATTCTCAACAAGAACTGAATTTATGTTATCTTGTTAATCCTACACGGAATGTAACATAAACATAAACAATTTGCAAATTTGTTTACAAAGAAATAGAACTGAACATGTACTGCACTGTAGTATACACATTTTTTTAACTTGTTATTACTTTGACCGAGACTTGCATCCGTGAAATTCAATGGTCAAATAGTAAATCCGTAGTCATAAATTATTCAATCATTGTCATTTTAAATATAGGACACTACACAACGTACATATTACACGAATATTAAGAGATATCTGGCAAACTGGTTTCTCCTTATCAATATTTATTGAAACGTGTGAATAATTTCAATGTCCTTTAACTTGACCATAAAACTTTTATCTCCTGTATCTCCTTGTATAATCAATGACAACTGCAACCATACGGATTCATGAATATTAATATCTGTATGATTTTCAGTCTTTTAAGTGCGACCTACATTTAACATTTCGCAAATTCGGAAGTTAAGGTACATTCAGAAAAAAACTCGAATAAAGTATGTTTAAATATAACAAATATTACTTTACTATAAAATTAAACAATATATTTATTTCATTTAAATAAATTTTTTGATTATTCACATTTTTTTGAAATAAATATGCAGTATAATAATAATATAATAACAATGTGTACTCAAATAACAATATAAACAAAATACTTTTGCAAAAACTACATTTGTTTAATCGTAGTAATAAGTAATGTAATTAGTGGAATGAATAGTAGAAATTAGTTTGACTAACTACGAGCCACTGAAGTTGATTAGGACTTGTCCAACTGCCAAAGTAGTTTATGTTGAAAATCACATCATGAATACGTTGGACGCAAACAAGTAATTGTGTTTAATATATTTAAAACCAGGTTATACTAATACAAAAAAAAAATCCGAGCAAGCAAAAATGGTTAATAGATTTAATTAGGCTCAGAAGTACACTGACTGGACAACTGAGCATTGTTTTTAGGTCCTATTTTGTAATGAACTGAAATTTTAAACGCCACTGTCTGATGCCTAGTTAAAACATAGTTGAGGATGTTATGATTTGGCTCCGTTTTGCAGTAAAAAAAATGGAAATATTATGAAAATCAAATTAATTATGGATACAAACAAACAAACAAACCATAACGTTTTGCATCTTCACGTTTTCCAGATGAAAAGCAAAATCATGGGGCCTAGTTTACAGCAAGACAATCAATATACTTCAAAAATGTGACAAAAATATATTTTATTTAAACACATTGTTTAAATAACGCACTCAGCACTAAACTATTGCTAAGAAAGTGTATTATTTCCTGATTTCTGATAAATCACAGGATTAACATAAACTTTCGATCGGTAGTGAACTACTTTCATATATCTACTACCCAAACATAAATTCATCTGAATTTGTAAGATTTTTGTATCCGGAGAGAAAAAGAGTTGACGAAAATATAATCAAAATTTGATTGATTTTTAATCAAAATCTGTAACATCCAAAAGTGATCTAAAAATGACCATAGATTTGAGATTATCCAAGACCAAAATAAGACCGGTTTGCAAGCAAAAATATTTTATTTTATAGTTGGCACGACATTAAAAATTGATCTAAATTGTTTTTATTGGATTAAAAAAATGATCAGTTTGTAATCCGATTTAGCTATGGAAATCGACGGGCGCTCATCATTAACAGAGTGGTTTGAGATCATTTTATGATCGAAAAAGGCCTGAGACTATACAGAACCAAAATAAGACCGGTTTACAAGCAAATAATTTTATTTTATCGTGGTACGACATTAAAAATTAATCTAAATTGTTTTTATTCGAATCAAAAAATGGTCAATCTGTAATACAATTTCATTTTTCGTTAAGGAAAAAATTAAAATTTTCAGAAACCTATATGTCATATATCATCTTCAATCCTCTTTTCTTACATATATAGAATGTACGATAGATTTATGCACTGATTTTGAATATTGTGTAGTAAAGACAAAAGAAACTTGTTCAATATTTATGCAAATGTGTTAGTATATAATTATGTATATTTCTATATAAATATGAAAGATCTATAGATCTGCAAAAAATCAGTGTTATCCGGATTTTGTCCTACTCCCGTTTCAGTTTCTCCATCATTTTACTGATAATCGCGTTTGAAGTTAAAAGATGGTTAGATAAATATAATTCAATGGTCGTTATATTGTCGATAAAATATGCAACACACTATTGCAGGCTTCGTTAAAGGTAATGTGTACCGAGCGATCACTTATTCCAAAGAAAGGTGCCACAATATCGACGATAATGGACCGAATAAGCCTTTGTTCTATTCCGCCGCCTATGGAAATACTTCGGAAGTTTCACTTTGGGTCTATACATGAACAAATACTCGATCAACGATAATCGAAGTACAACCTGGAGAACGGAACGATCGAATTAACATGAGCGCAAAAGGTCGCTTGAAACGGTTCGACTGTTACGCATTCTCCTTAATCAGTATTCGGTAATCAAAATTAGTTTAAACGAATTCGTTCTTGACACGGGATACAAATTATTTGTTTATTTCATATCTTACGTAATGAGTTGGAAATTACGTAGATCCAGATCGATGAACTGACAAAATTACATAAATTTTAAAGGAATATACGTGATAGATTATATTTGAAATATCATTGAGTAATTCCAAAAACCATATAAAACAAACGATATGTAAATAAGAAATTTTGCAATTTATGTGTTTGGACATTCCGTTATGTGGTTTCTCACAAATTCCAAAAAGATGCAAAAGCAACGAAAAGTATTTATTCACTTAAAGAAAAACTTATTTGATTCGAGTAAACGGATTATTAAGAAATGGTTTTCTTGATTCAAATCCTTGTTTCGTAATTTCAAAAAAACTGTGTATAAAAATGAGTAAATCATTGCTTGTTTTCAAAAACAATTTCTGAAATTAAATGTTAATTAAATGTAAGTAAAGATTACGACGAAATAAAAGTTAATTTTCTCAAACTAAAACTCAGTTTGCTTCTTCCAAGAATTCCATTTACTTAAAATCAAAGAAAAATATCAAAAAAGAACATATACTAGAAGCTGAATTTTTAGATCCGTAAGTCAAAGCATGAGTTGTTAGATGTAAAATAACTATTTATAATACACCAATATTCGAGAAAGAACAAAATATAACAGAATTTACTATAAGCAAGTAAATCAATTATTTGTAGGAAAATATCAATTCCTTCAATTTTCTGTGTATTCGGTGTAAAAACCTGTATATAAACTGAATTGGTAACCCAAATAAACTGGAAACTTATAATTTACAATTAAGAAAATTAACAATGGTTTTGTATACATGGGCCAATCTTCTTAACCTTTAAATTGTGGGACCCTCGGGTAATTTTATGCGTCCACATTTTTAATTATACTCTGAATATATCGACTAATTTACATAATCGAAAAATAGATCCTGATCTAATTTTTGTTACGTCTGATGCTGTAACTGACTTTTATATGCCCGAAATTTGCACAAGTAACAAAACACAAAAACACAAAGACTTTTCACCGAAATAGAATAATATGCACTTTTCAAAAAAAGCTAAAGAAAATACCATTAAAATGTGATGCATACAATAATGCTATAAATTAAAAAAGAATAATTTAAGCTTAATCCCACAATAGTGACACTGCAGGGCAGCAGTTATTCGGTTCTCTCACACTAGTGAAAAGGGAAGGTGCAGAAATATACCCAATCAAAGGACGTGTTTTGTCACGAACACATGCGCATCGTGGCATGTGCCATGCGTACTAACAGAGTGGAGATAAGAGGTGAAACTCGTGCGTTACTAGTGGTAGTGAAAAATGTTCACTACTGCGAGTCTGCCACCAGAGTGTTGCTAGTTTGAGGTTATACTGCAATTAACCTATTAGGGCATACGGCATACCAGTGGTGCGATTTTGGACACACGCGATTTTAACCGTTAGAATCAAACTTTTTCTTTCTGGAAACTATGTACCCTATGATTTTAAGGGTCGCTGATCACAAATCCGAAGTCAGAATTTGCAAAATTTAAAACAGGCGATCCTGTATGGCGGTTCAAACATAGAAATAATAATTTTCAACGAACCAGTTGGACAAATCAATCTTCCGAACGTTTGATGTAAACGTTCGCTGAATACGAATTTGATGTCAGAATGGCAACATTCAAAATGGCTGACTCAAAATGGTGGACATCCAGAAGCTTATGCACATCGATTTTTGTGAAATTCCGATTATCAGTGTAACAGTTAGTTTTTTTATGTGTGCCATTTTAAGTCAGCCATTTTGAATTTCGTAATTCTGACATCAAATTCATATTCAGCGATCCCAAAAACATACGGAAACCAACTGTCGTTTATATAGAACGTTCGGAAGATTGATTTGTCCAACTGGTTTTTTGAAAAACATTATTTCTATGTTTGAATCGCCATATTGGATTAGCTGTTTTGAATTTTGCAATTCTGACCCCTAAAACTATAGGGTACATAGTTTCCAGAAAGGAAAAGTTTGATTCTAACCGTAAAATCGCGTGTGTACAAAATCGCACCACTGGTATGCCGTATGCGCTAATGGATTAATTTTGAAGTTGATAAGTATCATCGTAACTGGGTATAAAATTAATAACTTATCAATTGTACACGGTCAATTGAACATGAACATTAGATATAATGTATGTTTTCTAAAAATTCTAAAAATGCAAAATAAAGGTAATGTTAATGTGCCAACTTCGAATAATGATTGTAACTGCCTTAATCGTAATCGACCCAAGTGTACATTTTTTTGAAGACTGACTTTGATTGTTAACTGCATTCACAAAATGTAATATTCATCTATGGCAATGCTTACCTTATGCCGACGAGGTCACTCAATCGATTAACCGCTAACAAAATGTCTAAAAAATGTCATCTAACTGCTATTTTTCAATTATATTTGGGAAAAATCCTGATTTTTCAGTACTTTTTGTCTGTTTTGCTATACATGCTCGAAGGAAAACGTTTTTCTATCATTACGAAATCTATTAAAAAAGTATTCTCGATACCTGGAAAGATATCATACCTAAAAGAAATTTTTTTCAAATTCGGCGATTTCAATTACAGCCTTTTACGAAATCATTTCCTATAAATTTATGAATGTCGATATTTACAATTACATTCCCGTGCTTCCATCTTGAGAATACCGTTATTGGGGGTTTCGGGATTGCTCAATACAATCTCATAGTCAAAAATACAAAATTCAAGATAGCGAATTTAATGTGGCGGATATCTGCTGCAGAAATAAATGTTTCTTACTGAATAATACAGAAAGTACTTATATGGGGGATTCAGGGGAATCTCGCTGTATGGTGGAAAACAAAACTGAGAATCCTGTGTCTTTTATTTCTTGTTTGTATATTATATCATTTTTATTAGTCGTTCAGTTTGTGGATTAGAAAATATATGGAGAAATTGGCTCTAAACAAAGGAGAGGAAAAATTTACCCCGAATGAAAGTTCATTTCACTGAAAATGGCAAAAAGACAATGCTGTTGAAGGGTATATGGTTTGAGGCAAAGGCAAAAGAATGTACTACCGCAATAGCTAGACTGACTTGATCGCGTACATACAAGGCGCTAGTGCAACAGACGGTGCTAGTTATCAGAGCTAAGTATTGCATACACAAATTAAACGTAGCGCGAATTCTAACAAATACACTTCAACTCTAATATTTCGAAATTTTCAATTGTATTGACATATTTTTATGTGTTCAGCAAACCCCAAAAAACCAACAAAAAAGTTTAGAAGATAATTTGATAAATGTAACAAATGTTGAAAAACTAGTGTCAAATTTTATTTTTGAATAGTTTATTGAATAATTACTACTTATGAACTTCATTAAAAATAGTAAAATTTACTACATGAAGAAAATTCACCCAACAATACAAGTAGTAAAATACCGCATAGAGTGCCACAATCGTTGATACTACAACTTCATTCCGCCCAAGGAAAACGTACTCTTAAGTTGAAATTTCACTTCAAAATAAGTTGAACGCTTGTTTTTTTCACATGATAGACCTGTAATATTATGATATTTTCATTTATTGTCCATTCATCTTTGGAGCAATAATTGATCAAATTGACCATGTTCATAAACTTTTGCATAATCGTCTATTCAATATAAATCTGAAAAAAATGCATACCTTCAGTATGTCTGATTCAATCTATCTAAACGAGTATCACATAAAGATATTTTCATAGATAATCACTAAAAAGTGAAATATTACTCCCGATATTGTTACGATAAACTTTACGTTATTCAGTTATGAATTTCTATAAATTGAGTTACGCAGTCTCTTATTCTCACTTCAGGATAGTTATTAAGATATTATTTCAATTTTGTAATTAAAGTATGTGACATACTTCCCATATAATAATTGGTGTAATTGAAAAAGTCACATTAATATAAAATATATGTAACTCTGCACTGATGATTTCTTCCAACATGAGGAGATAACGAATACCTGAAATTAATCACGCATTTTTAATTTTTTGTCATACAAACATTGAGTTATGTGGGACAAAACAGTTTTCTACCTGTGTTTATAATAAAAATATTATTGCTAAATGTAACTTTCACTGTATTACGAGAGAAATCCTTAAGCAAACATTAATACTTACTCTTGAAAGATAACAATTAAAGTATATTTCATTTCTAGAAAACTGTATCCAAAATATTGTTTTCTTTCAGATGGTTTCGTGATTGATATTTCATTTGTATAATTCTTTTAGCATATATGTGCAATAAAATATATAAACATTGCATTGAAGGGGTTAATTTGAGGTAATTTTAATATTAGAAATAAAAAAAACTCTTTAGTTAATAATATAATACAATTATTTCCAAAAAAAATAATCTATTGTATAAAATTTTCCGAAAAGAAAATGCTTTATTCAGAGTAAAACATTTCTTCCAATAATAGTTAAATATAAAAAATACAATTCCACCTATATTACAATTTAATGCCAGGTATCGCCGCAATCATTCATAATCATTTTTGAAAGGGATAATCTGTATAAAACCGATTATCTCTAGAAAGGGACCAAAAAAATCTTGTTAAAATAATGGCGATTACAATATTGAAAATGTGTAATATTATTTTTAGTAGCAATACTCCCTAATAAATATCGTACACAATCTTCTCATCGCAATGCTTATATATTTTTTCTTCGAGGTCAAGGTAGAAAGTGAAAGAATCTTTACACTTCTCACTTTCGTGAATAAATCCAATCATCACTATTAGGCTCAGAGAGCAATCATTGAAAAGGGTTCATAGCAAATGCATAGTTATAATCCACGCAATTCAAAGCAAATTGTAAACAATAGAACCATGCATGATTATTTTTTTTAATTATATTTTTACGTCTTGGCATTTTTAAAATCTTGAGAATTAAACTGAATTCCAATTCAGTATTCATTTTCAATTTTAAATAGAGAAACAAGTAAGAGACTCCATATGTAGAATATTATCATGCATAAATGTATACCATTTATTTTTATGTCAACAGATTATGAAAACATATTTGATAATGTCTACTTTGTAATTAAATAAACATCGTTCGATAATGCATAAAGTTTCAACTACACATTTCTTTGTTTCATTCTAATTCATATTTATATATGGAAAAAAAAGCAGTTGGTGAATAGAACGAAAAAGGTTGTTGAACCAACTGCAGAAAGTAGTAAAAATGCCCCAGCTGCATTTTCACAAGATGATCATAACAGGACATGGAAAATGTTAGCATTGCTGCGATCAGTATGATCTTCATGAAGACGAGTGTATACAGTAGAAAGAAAAATTGGCTGATTACTATGCTTACCTAGGAAAATATCGTGTTATCTCTTAAAACTCGTTCATAACCATAAAAAAAACGGTACTACGACTATACAACGCACCACTTTTAAACATGCGACATTTTATCACAGAAATGCAACATACTACAGTTCAACTTTTCAATGTACAATCATTTCAACACAAACATTTCATCACGTGATCTTTTCAACACGAACTAAAAACACTGCATTAAAATAAAATAATTGAAAATAACAATTATATATTACACACGCAAAATAATACAAAAATCTAACCTTACCTAACCTAACCTAATCTAACCTAACTCAATCAATTTTGTTAAAATGTTCAATTTTATGATGAAATGTTTGTGTGTTGAAATGTTTATGATGAAGATGTCTCGTGGTGAAAACATACTTGTGTTGAAAAGTTATGTGTTGAATAATCATGTCACCAAAAAAACGATTACTATAATTTCATTTTAAATAATAACTTGAGTGAAGTAAGGTATTAAAAGCAAATAACGATTGGTATATATAACAAATAAATATTGTATTACATTATCTTACATCTGCAAATGTCGCAGAAACAGAAAAAATGGCCATTTCTTCCATTTACTAAAATTAAGAAAATAATAAAAACTCCGCACCATTCGCACCGATTCTAATATTCTCACATTAAACTTAAAGTCTGAGTTACACCACATCCTACAGTTCCCTGGAAGAAGTCCGGGAAATTAGATTTCAGGACACGCATTCTATTTTTAGAATAATCCGGCATTACATGTGTAGGGAATGAACAGTCATCACCACAATGCACCCGCACAAAATTACTTTCAGCAAAAGGCTGGAGAATATCCCAACGATAAACCGTAGATTGTCCTTCGTACCTAAAGAACAATGCACTACCATTGTCGGTACCTAGAATAATTATTTTTTTGTCATGAGGTTTGGCACCAATGTCGTGAATTTTCCCGTCGTTCCTTCCGTGTTGCAAAGCACTTGACTTCATGGAAAATACTCTGTTGCCACCTAAGTAAGTAAAGATCACGCAGTTTGAACCATCTGATCGCTGAAGTAAGGACATATATAGGATGCTTTTTGATTGAGCACCCTGACTAACTTCCGGTGGTAAAATCACCCGATATCCTCGACCAGATGAAATGTCATGAACGATTATGGAGCCTGTTGCTGCATCCGATACGTAAATGAAAGCTCGACCATCCTTGCTGTAATCAGCTATAACATACTGAAGTCGCGAGTCCCGTTTTGCAAGTCCTGACAATGTGATGACTTTAACGACCTAAAAAAAGCCCATATATCAATATTCTACGAGTTAAATGTTTGAATGTATTATTCTAGACTTTAGATCTATGATTAAGGTTAGATTTAGAAGTTAAATATCTTGGAGATCGAGTACCTTTCCAGTAAGGGCGTTAATTGCAACTACTTTAGGAGGACATTTATACTGCGGCATGCTTTCTTCAGTATTAACTATTCCTGTATCTAATGCCCATACTATATTCTGATGGTCTAAATAAATGTCGACGACATTTTGAAGGGCTCGACAATTGCCTTCCTCTTGCATAGCCCAACATGGAAATGGTGTAAGACTTGGAGGATCACCAGGATTCAAACTCAACTTTGCCAAAGTTGCAGGCACACCTGGTTTATACCTGTATTAAGAGATAATGATTATTTATTATATATGTTATGCTGTGAAATGCAGTTTGCATTCGATTTATATCATTTAACTATAAAAATTGGATCAAAGTCTCCATCAATCTACCTTTTACAAGGCATTGTGTATCGGCGATCAGAAACACAAAAACACTAAATATTTTTCTGCCGAATCGTACCAAATAGTTATTTCAGTGAAACGTGAGTCTGCAACAATAGTGAAATTTTGGAAAACCGACTTCTCATCAATTGACCTAAATGTGACATCTAAATCAGACCCTAAGATCAAAGAGTATAGTCAAGTCTTAATTCATTTAAGGTTACATTCCTGATCATTGCCTAAAGTACGACTAATCTGACCAGCCCACACGATTTATGCGTACCTTGTCAAGGGCACCTGATTAGGTTCCGATCAAGATTCAATGAGTCGTACTTTATATAAGAGTCATGAATGATCCCTGATCATGGTCTGATCAATGTTAGAAGACTATACTATAGCTTTCGAAAATACGGTAATCTTATTAGCAAAAAATATATACAAAAATTTAAACAAAAATTACTTATATTTTAAATTATATTTGCTGTCAAGGGAGGGGGGGGGCTTGAGCCCTAAGAACATTTCTAATGGGGTCTACTATTTTTCGCTATATGATCACATTTCGTCAAATACGAATTCACCACCCTGATTTGTTTTACCTTGGTAACGCAAGAATGGCAGTATGTCCAACTATGACGGATCGAATTGCAATGTTGTTCTTGGGGATGTAATTTCCTGCATTTTTGTACATGGTCCTCATGACGTCACATGGCCAATTGTATGTACCACCAGTCCATTTCACCGACGAACAAAGAGCACCGTCGAACCTGGATACATGACCTCCAGTCGAAGCGATAAGGACAGCCAATACGACCGTCACGAATCCAAGCATAATTGTACAGCGTTTCCCTTCGCCAGATCACTTCCTCGATTCGAAACTGTGATTTTTAAAAAATTTTTCCAAGCCCGAAACAAACGCAAAGACTGCGCTTTTTCGCGATTTCGACGTTTATATAAGGTGTATATGAAACGCTGCATTCCACAAATTAACAATATTTATCAACAATGCATACGCGGCAGTCACAGCTTGAGACATCGTTACTTCCGTACACTAAAGTTGCAATTTTTTAGATTATTTTTATGTATTGGAAAAAGTTTAATAAATTTGTCTTCCCTTAAATGTCTAAAAAATAACTGTTTTGAAGATATATTTCAGATAGCTATTAAAAGATATCTTGTAAAAACACGTCTTATGTAAAAATATATAAACGATCTATATCAAAAGTCGATATTGCGCATGCGCCCAAATTTATTCCCTCGTTCTCCGTTGCAATTAATATAACCGCCACGTTAAATGAAGAGGATTTTCTCGTATTTTCCATGGTTCGCGTGTCTAAATTATATATTTTTTTCTTTTTTATGTTTTAATTTGGACCATTTGACTAATCTGATGAATGTATATTATAAAATTAGGATATATTTAGATTATTTTCTAAGAAAATTAAATTGTATTGGTCCTTTCTCTCTCTTCTACTTCTATACTTACATCATAGTGGTTAAGGCGTTAACGTACTAAGCTAGAGACGCGGGTTCGATTCCCTGTCGGGGCTACTTTTTTCTTATTTGTTTGATTAATATCTTCATTTTTACACTTTTTCAATCTGTCGGTAAATTTTCTTCTAAAATTTAGATATCTAAAATATGTCTGATATTTTTTAAGATCTATTATAAACCAAAACATCGACTTGAGTTTCAAAAATCTTCGAAGATTTTAAATTTATTTTTTGTTATGCTTTTTTTATATTAAAAAATCTAATGGAAATAATTCCTGGTTTCAACGAAAAACACATAAAAATGTTCAAGATTATAAGATTTTGTGTCCTATTTAACAACACCGTTACCTCAAAAAAATTTTCAAAATTATGATCTCGTTTAACATATTTACTCATAAACGCAAAAAAACAATCTTAGTATGAACTTCATAGAAAAACATGTTTGACCGTTGTTATTCGCTGTTACGACATTCGAGTTGTAAAATTAGAAATATTGGATACGGCCGTTAAAAATTACAAAACTCTTGGTTCGCCGAAAATGGATTCACGCTAGTAGTCATCAGGATTTTCATCTCTTGATCATTATTATAAAACGTTTGTTATTGCAAAGCAAATGTCGAAAAAAACATCTTTCAATACACGTGTATGATTTCTTTAAAACTTTTACAGGGGTTATAGAGATTTTAGACGAAAAACATAAATTCTCTTATAATCTTGGACAATTTTATGCACACTACGATTAATTTTCATTATATTTTTAACATGAAAACCATTCATAACAACAAAAATTCACATTTTGTTTGTTTTTCTATTTAAAAGCCGCCATTTTGATATTAGATAGTAATCGAATACAATTTCGACTACACCAATCGAAGGAGCATATAACCGTAGACTGGATCACTTTCAGGTCAATATTAAACCATTTTGAATAAAGTTCAAAAATCAACAAAAAATATATTTAATTGTATGATAAGAGTTATCTGACTGAAGGAGTAATTAATGTCACATTTCACTACATTTCAGTCAACCACCCGATGATAGTTCAATTTGCCTGTCGTATTTTACTTTAAAAAATCCAGCCTTATTTTTATCGCCGTTCTTCGATAAACTCAAAAGTTATTATGTATTTGAATTCAATGGAGTAAAAAATGAGATAAGCTACGTTCGATTACTTTTACATCCCTTTGGAGTACGAAGTCTGTCATTTGACCTTGGAATACACACTACTTACTCTGTAGTAGAGTGATTTTGTACTCCAGCTAGAAAAAAAAGAATAAATGAACGGGAAATGAACCATGACAACAATGCAAAAAGATTCTGAATTAAAAACGAGGCGGTATTCGTAGTTTGTTATAATAGAGCAAACAACACGGTGAAAAAAGTTGATGTATTATTACTACGTAGCACGTACGAAATAAAACCTTTCGCGTTTAACGCAGTAAAAGTACAAGATGCGTAAAAAAACTACGCACGATTCGTCATCAATTTAAAATCAATATGCAATCAACTGAAATTAAAATTTCAAAATAGAAATCACGGAAAACATAAAATGAAGGTCAGAATTATCTAAACGAAATGTAAAACGGACAAATGCCTGTGTCTTCATATGGGCTGATTGTGTAATCCAAATAGTTATTAATCCAACCGTATTCTTTTACACATACTACTTGTGTTTTCATTACGTGAAACGCGAATTGATTTTTCTCCAACGTATCACGTAGTAAAATTACGCTGCCTTTTTTTATAGTGAAATATTCCAATTAAATTTCAGTTCATTATGTTATTTTCTTTAACCGATTTCTGTTATATACATTCAAATGAAGAACAACCAAAAATGTCATGTTGACTATGATGCTGTTCATAGCGACTAATCTCCATTTCCATATAGCACAAAAAAAACCGAAAGGGTAGCGGATGAACTGAAATATCTTCTTTACAAGTGAAATGATTAAAAACTAACCTTCTTCAAGGTTATAAAGACAATATATTTTTTTCGGGCTACAAGAATAATTTGCAACTTCGCATAGAAATTCAAACTAAAAACAATTAAAAATAGTTGAACCGAATATTGGTAGTTAGAGTATGATTTGTCAAAGGCCAGTCATTATTCTTCATTTAGTGAAACCTATTAATATATTTGACAATATAAGGAGGGACATCAATTTTGGTACCTATTATGTAAACTTTATTTCCTTCTTAACCTGTTACACTTTACATTTATAACGATATAGGGTGCTGATATATATATATATATATATATGTATGTATATATCAATTTGTTGTATTCACAACATCGAGAATTTATTGGGTTTTTTACATATATGCATAGAACCGTTTAAGGACCAATTATTGTGTGAAAATTTAATGAATAAATTTTCAGCACTAAAACCGATTGAAAAAAATGGAAATAAACGTTTCTCGTGGCCAAAAGTCCGTCTTTTCGTATGGCGTATTATGAAATACGATACATTTTGAAATAAAAAAAGTACACCTGTCATAAAAAAATGTTTTTTTGCAAAGAACATCAATTAAATATATATCGGACTATTACAGCGAATGTCTCATAAGAAGACGTTATAGATGATTTTGTTTCCGACAACAGAAATGTCTCCAGCCCCCAACCTTAGGTTGAATGTTCATGTATAATGTGCAATACATATCCTGAAAGTCCATCGATACTGTAAAAAATGGATGGATATTGCTAGGTCAATGTTAAAAGTGTAATGACGTGTCTTTGTATTTACGACGATGGTGATTTTCCTTTACAAGTTTTATGATTCGCGACACAGATTTTGTTAAATACTGCAGATGGGTTGTGTTACGGACAGAATCGATGTTTTATTGACTGCGGTACCCGGCGTAGGTTTTTCCCACAAAGGTGGTTTTCCCTATGCCATTGCGCACCCGAATGGGGGTATCTCTCAAAATGAAGCTGGCCTGTTAGGTAATCACGTAAAAGGCCCTTCGAAATGGTGACGATCTCGATACAATTATTTGTAATTCGAATAGTATGATATCGATGTGTAATATGACGTCGTAGTTTATTTAAATGTTCGAGAGTTTGAAAGATCGAATTAAGATGTGAAAAAGTGACGATCGGGTTGGGAGAGAACGTTTCGGAACGTCATCGGGTTAGGAAGTCAGCGTCGCGATCGGATCGTCACCGGTTGATCGCTAATAAATAGTTAATATTTTTTTTCGGTCGATCAAATTGCGCGTTTTATTTCTATTTCCACCAGTCGTTGACAGGTTGGTTCATACTGACCGAAATAGGGTGAAAATTACCAAAATGCTGCCAGATGAAGTAGATGAAGGTAAAGAAATGAACGTCGCAATATCCACCTTATTTATCATTGACCTGGAGGTAGCAAGTACTACAGAAGGTTAAATTAACATTCTACCGAAACTATGAGCTATTTCTTATCTAAATGCCACCCAGCGTCCTAAGAAATAACCCATAATATTTTTGTTTATCGTATTGATTTGAGGTTTTTCTAACAGATAAATTAAAAATATTAAAACTGATTTGAAAAATGTATGGATTATTACAAACTATTTAAATGCAAAAATTAGTAACTTTGCACTCATGAAAAGCTACTAGAAATTATAGTATAAATGTCTCATAATGAGAATTTGCAATATAGGTTAATTACATGACAAAACAATATTTTCCAGTACATTTTTACATAGATTATTGGACATAAGTATAATATATAAGGAGTAGAACAAAGTCATGTTGATTTATGAAAATATTCATAAATTCAGGTATAAAATGCAGTTACACTTTTAGATTGTAACTACAAAATAAAATTTTGGGTTTATTAAATTCTGATACCAAATTGAACTCTTGAAATCCTCAGAATACCTTCCATTCATAATAAAAATATTAACAAAGTAAGTGCAATGTCGGTATTTGATCTATTAACACTTTAACGACTAAACGTGCACATTATTTTAGCATCGTTTTATTTATACAAAAATTTGTTGTTTAAAATAGACACATCTATATGCGACTAGTTTTGGGTCGCTCTTTCGAATGGCGCTGGTTAAATTTTTGAAAAAATGACGTTTAACACATTTGTTCAAAACGAGAAACACCCCGAATTTTAAGGTACAATATTTTTTAGAAGAAATTTTCTATGTGAAACGTGTTCCCGATTGTTATACTTTAAAAATATACATTCACATATTTTGATTTGCATGGGTTTTCAATTGCAATTTTTGCAAAGATGAGCAATGTCCGTTCTCCATATAGGATCCATCATTTTGGATTTTGAAAAACGGATTTTGTATTATCATGTTCAGGAATGTCCAAAAATTAACAAAATGTTAATTGATAGGATAGATTACAAATCTTTCTTATTCTGTTATAAAACAGGAAATGGAGCGCACTTTTACTTATAGTGAATATAAGCCGTCATCTTGAAAATTTGACAATAAACCCTAATGTCGTTACCAGAAATGTCAAACTATCATTAATATTAAATAAATGATTTTATACGTATGAACTATATAGAAACCTATGAAACCACCAAATTTGGCCTACCGATAAAACATTTACCAGAAAAAATTTGCCGCTCCGGAGCTATTCAAAAATCCAAATCGACAAAAATCAAAATATTTTAAAGTATAATGTATACATTCAATTTTTACACTTTGGTCGATGGAATTCTCTCATAATTTACAAACAATTATTATACAAGTTCTGAAAATTGAATTATTTATGAGTTTTTTTAATCACTGGAAATGTCGTAATGGTTATTAAACTTCCAAATGTAATATGCACAAAAACTTGTTAGGAATGCGGAAATGATGATGGACAATCAATAATAATTTTGAATCTGTAAAAAATTGTTAGTGGTAAAAATCATTAAACAGAAAAATTATTTTCATCGAATATTCACTTCCGAGTATCATTTCCGGTTACAGAGTTCTCTAAATATATGTGCAAGTATCAGAAAGTTACGAAATTACCTGTGGAAGAGTGATGACAAAACCGGAAATCAAATGTTCAATAAACAAATTTTTATACAATCACATGGACTTCCATCAACGATATATATGAACCTGATGTCGCATTTCTCTCATTCGACCAGCATCGGGAACACAAATCCACGTAAGTTATTTATTTATAAGACAACGATTATACATTTTCAACATAAATACATGTAAACAATAAATTATTATATATTTATGTGTTCATGCACGCATTTTTATTTTTGTATGAGGATAAAAATCTGCTAATATTATTTTTTTAACATTAAATATTTTGTTATAAACTACCAATTTTCTCATATTGTTATAATTTATTTTGTAAAATATAATTTTCATAAATCAATATATTTTAAATAGAATGAAAGGGTTCTTGCGAATCCTGGGAAGCCTCGTATTGATTGTATCCAGGACATTCTCCATTCCATGTGATCGAACCTTATCGGATCTATCGTACGCCATTAATGGAAGAAATCTAGTATGGCCTAGCAATACCATACGTAATCATTATCGACAAACAGGATTGTACAATCCTCGAAATGTTATCGCAACCAAGGCGCAAATTGTCGGCAACAATGCTCTTATAGCAATGCCTCGCATGAAGTCTGGTGTTCCTTTTACCCTTGGAACATTTCGATTAAACCATGAAACACCGCATATATCTCCATATCCAAGTTTAGATTTTCAAGATGAAACGAAATGTACCACTATTCAAAATGCAGTAGATATCGTAGCCGATGGCCAATATCTTTGGGTGCTGGATGATGGCATTGTTAACTCCAGAGAACAGCCAATCAAACGAGGACCGCCGAAAGTCGTTGCCTTTGATGTACAGACTCATCAGGTATTTATGTGACAAAGTTTTTATTTACTTGTAATAAGGACAAATAATAAATGTAAGTTACAATATCTTTAAGATGAGATAAACTTACCAACTTGCCTTCAGAACTTCACTGGATTGAAATCCTAATCCTATGTATGAAATCTTTATCTTAAATTATTTTAACTACTGTAGGACTGTTAATGTAACTTATAAAATTAATTAAGCATCCTATTGATAGAAAACACATCTAGTCAACATTATCAAGTTAATAGAGACGTTGAGACCAAAATGATATTCTTGCCCCTCTGAATCTCGATTTAATCTTGACTATAAATTAAAGTTAACACTATGACTATAAAACATTTTAGACCTAAAATATAGTATCATAATTTAACATGTGTCTACAGCCTGTTCGCTACATCAGTTTGAAAAATCTTGTTGCTGGCAATTCCAAACTACAATACCTGACAGTCGACTGTAATGCCTTCCTTTATATTGCTGATGCTCCCACCAGAGGCATCATAGTATTCGATATCAAAAAAGATCGAGGATATCGAATTTCACTTCCTCCACCAGTACTTCTGGGATCACCAAGTCACGATGTCCTGCAAATGGTACTTGTCAAACGTCAGTCTACTGAACCAGTACTATATTTCTCATACATTGGTTCCAGTCGGCTCTTCAGTATAAAAGCAAAAGATCTGAGATGTGGTAAAACCAATGGAACAATTATGGATGTTGGCCCAAAAGAACGGCCTATTGTGCTGTTAGGGTCTGACAATGCAGGCAACATTTATTTCAGAGGAAAGGGTATGTTTTTACGTTCCTTAAGTATAACTTCTAGGTCTAGTCTAACTAAGAAAAATAGTATGGTTTATTAATTTTTCCATTCATCTCCAAAATCTAATTTTAGGGTCCGAAAACCGTTTGTAGGTAGAGTTGTATGAATAATCACTCATAACTATTATTTTTATTTGATTTACGACATTTTTTTATTAGAAGCCCCCTATCCTTTCTGAAGAATGAAGATTTTTTTTAATACATTACTTATTGAAAGTAGTTTTAATGAAGCACACAATCCAGTTTTGTTGAACGAACGCGAAGTAAAATTGACAGTTTTGGAAGTTTTAAAATCTATTTCACTAAATATTGTCATTATATTCAGAACTATCGATAGCACAATGTCTTTACTCGAACTTTATATAAAAAAAGTATGTCTTTCCTGAAGGCGCCGCCATTTTAAATTTCAATTAATTTTTTGTATGGATACTAATTATATAACAAATTATTTGAATTCTGTCAATGTAAAGAATACATTTGGAGTTTAATTTGAAAATTGTATAAAATATTTGAAATAATTTAAAACAAATTTCAAAATTGGCTACATTCGGGGACATCAGAACAATTATTCTAACTAATACTGAATACACAACAAATGTTCTTCATTTTGAGAACTAGTTCAAACAATTGTTTTGTAAATTATATTTATGATGTACCTCTTTAATAATGACATTATAACCAAAAGATATTCGTATCATTTTATGGTTCTTCTTTTCTATTTATTTTCTGTTGACAAGTCTGCAAAATGTTTCAGAATCATTGTTTATAAAATTAGTATTTTTTAATGTGGCAGTAGTTATAACTGTGAATGTTTTTTCGATTGTTTGTAGGTGAATCTGACATATACAGGTGGAACACTGCAACGCCATTTATGTCTGACAATTTTGAACTCGTTCACGTTGGCAACGAATGCAGATTACCAACTCATGTCTTTCCTGGGAAAGACGAAATGTGGGCAATCGAAAGTAATATTCTTGATTTTCTAAATAACACCATCAGCTGTACAGGACCATCAATATCCCTTCATCCTCTTCGGATGAAGAATGCCTACTATTAACATCAATAGAACATGCGAAATGATGTTTTCAAAAATCGTGCAAGGGATTGCATTGAGGTCCAAAGTGAAGAAGGGTGACAATTGTGATCTAGTCAGAACGACAATAATTCTGCTGACTTTTAATGTTAATGACTGATTAGTACCATCATCATCAATTTTAATTAAACATTGACAATCTTACTGTTATACTGAAAACAAAATAAATATATTTTTACCTTCCAAAAACATTCAATTTATTTTATTTAAGCATTATTTCAGTACCAGTTTGAATTGAATTATTTCAGATGGTGCAGTGAGTAAAAATTCGACATAAAAAAGAGTACCTTATCTCTGAGGAGAACAAAGTTTTAAGTGAAAATTTACATGCGGATGATGGTACGTTTATCAACATTTTTTATTTAAGGAAAAAATGATTTTAAATTTCTGCTTAAATTAAAAATCTGTTGATTAAAATTAAGTGCTACATTTAATATATTAATTTGGTGTAAATATAAACTGTCTCTAAATCTAAATTAAGAAAGTCCACTAATTTTAAAGTGAAAAATATTAATAAATTTATAATGGTATTTACTAGTAAATATGTGATATTAATTCGTTACATTCTTCTAATTGAAAAATTACCAAGTAAAAATCCGATCGTGTAATAAACGTTTAAATTATGGATTTATGATTGTCCAAAAGGATATTGGTAATAAATGTAATTTGTAATATGATTCTCTTAAACCAAAATCAAAATACGTGTAACAGAAACTCGAAATAAAGTCTGTGTTCAACGTTTTATTAACCTGTTTTTTGTCAAATATATTTTAAATCGACTTGAAAATACGTTTTCTAACCGGAGTAATTCTTAGCAAATTTTAACGTTTTTATATTATATTAATACGTTTATTTTTTTAAGATTGTAAACATTTATTATACGCATTTTACATGCGCGTGATTTTATGGCATTTCAAAAACATGCTGATATTATAAACGTTTAATATACGACTGGTTTAATATTCGTGTTACTACGAAACATTTAAGCCGTTTAAACAAATTTCTTTTACTTTTATATACCGGAATACAGTTCCATTCAAAGGGTTATTATTAAAATTAACAATAACAATTATAACTTTTTAAGCTATCAGTTACGTTCTTTTTTTCAGTTGAAATATACAGGACTGTATTTTTTTATGACCGGTTAAATATATTACTTTACGTGATTATAGGTTCTTAAAAAAATATTATATGGAGTTAATATTCGTAATATCAATAAAATTGTTATTAAAACAACAAACTGTGGAAGTAATTACATTTAATACGTAATTTCAAAAAAGTCCAAAAGTGAACAAGTATTTTATTATTCCTGACCTTATCAACTTTGCAGTGTACACTGAAAAAAGTTCTTAGATGATTTGAGTACTTTTTAACTACTGAAAGTATTTCAATAGGTCCCCAACGGAATTTTATAGGTTATAGTTATAACCATAAAGGAGTTAAGTCGACAAAAATATAGTTATGGAAACCACATTTTGGCAATTAATTCTACTATAAAAACATTTTTTTAGAGTCTAACTACCTAGTACACTAAAAACTATTCAACATGCTGGAGCGATATATTTTTAATTGAATTTAGCAGAACTACATTTTTAGTTGATTTAACTTCTTTTCGGTAGTAACTGCAACATGGAAAATTTCTTTAAAGCATGTCGAACTACCCTGCATAGTTAAAAAGTAGTCAAATCAACTAAGGCTTTTTCTGGAAATTTTTTTAGTGGAATTATTTTTAGTGCAGCTATTGGCGGTTGCTTTTTTATTATATTAGTGCATGTCTTTTTAGTTGTATACATAGTATCGCATTTCTTGATCTCCAATCATTCGAAATACTTTTTCGTTTACTGGGTAAATAATATTAACTTAAGTAAAAATAGTAAAATTAACAACATTAACAAAGTTATACTAACAAAAAAAGTATTTCTTTTAACTACTCTCGACTCAACTTCTGAATCGTAATTGAATTTGTCAAGTAAATTTTGTTCATTGTGCATAAAAAACTACGAAATTAACTGACCTTATTAACCAAATTGTATTTATAATTACCTTGATTTAAATATGATCCGCATTCCTCTATATTGACAGATAAAACGTAACCATTTTTTACTTAGCTTGCGTTCTCAATTTCAAAACATACGATATAAATCTTTGAAAGGAATCATACTAATTCGGTCAGACTGACGTAGCAGAATTGTATTCACGTAATGCACATACAGATTCGACATTCCTGGCATTATTATTTTATATAACATCTATTATTGTGAAACTTTTCAAATGTAATAAAAAAATAACAATATGCTTGTGTTCAGACATGTTTATCATGGCACAAAGGATTCTTTAATGCATTCCTCCTATTGAATATTTTGAATCGGAAAAATAGTATAAACGTATTACTATTAACAGTTTTATACATCAATTGGATGTTATTATTAATAATTATTAAATGCTTATAAGGCAGAAACATTTACTAGATCATTTTTTTAACTCTTTTTATACATAAATGGAGAGTGTAAATGAAAACATGTATTTTTAAAGATCTGGACAATTAATTTTACAAAATGAAATACTAAACAAGAGAAAATAAGTCCAGTCATTTTCGCCCATGATTATTCAATTTTAAGCAATCATTTTAACCCGTAACAAAAATTGCTGATTAATTGATAAAAATTGATCGCAAATTAATGCGTTATTTATAGACTCAAAAGAAATTTTCAGTTTTGACAACTTGTCAAATTACTATTGACATAGTAGTTACTACGAATCGTGACTGAAATATCGTTTAATTATAGTTTGACTAAATTGCAAAAAATGTTTGAAAAATTACCTACAAATTTACATATTAATTGAAACTAAAAATAAATTAACGAGAAAGGAATTTACCTTATTACAAAAGTAATTGTTTTAATTATTTTTAAGAAAAATGTGTTATTTATATTATTATTATTTAACATTTTGATAAATTTTCGTAGCCCTCGTCAAAAACTAAAAATGATAATTTTGTATTCACTCCTACAATTATACCGGAATAAAAAACGCATTCTTCGTTTCATTTCTTCCTTGTTTATTAATTTATTTATTTATTTTGTAATTTTTTATTATGTATGCAGTAATTATTTTGCGGTATTAAAATTTACTGGTTGTGACAAAAATTTACTTGATTCAAGTAAACTAATTGTCTTGAATTCTAAATGTGATTAATGAATAATCCGGAGGTCAAACTAATTTGACCTTCAAGTGACCTACAAACTTAATCCCTTGATCAAACATTTTTGACCTTGAAATTACCTTCCTGTGAGACCTCAAGGATAGCGACCCGAGATTATTTTATTAATGTAGTGAACGCTCCAATCGAAATTGTCTGTATTTTAAAATGTCGGGTTTTTTGAAATGTATGGTTTTTAAATGTCTGTTTGTTCACATGTTTGCTTTTTGAATGTCTATATTTTGAAATGTCTGGTATCTGAATGTCGGATTTTTTAAGTGTGTCTTTTGTGATTAGTCAGGTTTTTGAGGTGCACCCCAAATGATTATAGTTGTGCGTATTAGGGTCTTCAATTTTGACACGTGCATTAAAAATTATATATCGCTATGTATGAACGTTCAGAAAGATTTTTCAAACATGATTATTGATACACTTTGCCAGAAGTATACAGTACAGACATAAAAATCCTTATTAATCATGTCCAAAACTTTTTCCCTGGTGAAATGTTCTATCAATTACATCTTTATTTTTAGGACACTAATGGAGACTGAACCTTTATAAACAATCAATACCAGCTGCATGCAAGTATACACATCCTTTTAATATTAAATATATAATTTACATAAACACAAGCAATACCTGTATTTTTTAAAGTAATGAGAATAAATAATTGAGCTAAAGGTGGTTTAAAAACAACATATATTATATAAAGATGATGGGATATGTTCTATTTACATTGAATTAGATACAAAATATTATGATATGCAAATACTTAAAGTAGAATTTTTCGGTAGAAGACTTAGTCCACTGTCTCATTCCTCGCAGTCATCATTTATCTACTCTGACAGTTCTGAATTTCAATCGGTGCTTTTTTGAGTTTTCTGTCTTGATTGTATTTTTGTTTTGCAATAAAGAGTAATCAACATTTACGATTCCCCAAACGTGTTTCTGGGTATCCAAAATGTAATCCGTTATGAAAGGTACGTCTTCACGTTGTATCAGAACGGAGTGATGTTCAGCCTGGTTAAACAAAATAAATAATAAATTTTACAAGTATATGTCTAAAGAAAACCGATAAAATAATTATTTTCTTTACTTCTTTAATATGAGTATTTCCACAACAGTGTGTATACGAATGGAAAAATTGTATTTGGTATGGCGATTCGGCAATAAAAGGAAAACAATATTTTGAGATGCACGTTAATTCAACGTCCACTAGGAGGCGTACAACCCCGATAATGAAGTAGACATTTACAATGAGTGAGTGAACGATCTAGTCAAGAACATTCTTAATAAAGAAAATCCAGATATTCACTTCAATGAAACTGTAGGCAAAATCGCTTTTGAATTTAAGCGCCATCTAGTGATCGAAGATAAGATTTAAATATCGACATTATACTTTTAGTGCACTATATAAGAATATTAATTCAAATTTGAAAAATTTATACAATTTCTCTTACATTATTATAACGGAAACCATATTCATATGAATAATTACCATGAAATGTATGGGAAATTCCTCATGCCATGTTACGGGAAATTTTTCACAACAGACTCTGGTTAATTACTTCTAACTATACCCATTTGGGCTCAGAACAAATAATTTTTATGGTATACGATATGAACACTATCTTTTCTCATCATGTTAATAATGTCATTCAAATTTTAAAAAATGTAACTTTAAAAAAAAAAGGGAATCTCAAATTTGAAAAAACTTTTACTGGGAAAATAGTAACTTCAGGGAGATAGTAACAATTAATGATATTCGAATTACTTTTGTAGCTAATCTAAGCATATCTTTCATGTTGAAAAATAAAACTTACATTTAAATAGCACTGCGTCTGCCAACGTAAGCTGGCATGATCAGAAACAAGAAAATAATGGAGCCCATTTCTCTGATCACAAAGCAGTCCAGAAGAATATCCCAACTTTTTTCCATGCCAATTTACGGACGTGTTTTGTCGATTTTCCTGAAAATTTGAAACTATATTAAGAAGCTGTTGGCAGCCAATAGGCTTTAAAAACAGTCGATCCAAACGTGTATACTAGAACAATGCTTTGTGAGCAGTGAAAAATACTTGTACTCTTTAAATTCGTTTCAGAAAATTACCCAATATTTAAAATGAATATTTCTGTGGAACTTGTTATGAGAGTATGTAAATAATCAGTAAAATCTATGTCGACTTATGATAGTACCAACTTATAATGCCATTATGTTGTATATGAAAAGAAAAATAAATGATTTCAAACACTATCTACAATGCTTGAATATTCTCCAAAGTCAAATAGTATACAATACTACGACCATAATATGTATTACTAATAAAAGTAACGATGGATATTTAGCATAATATGTTCCAACATATTCCGTTTTATTTCTAACAACGAAATATTTTACTATGTACACAGAAAGAATTAAAGAGTTACTACTGCATTACTACAGGAATTACAAACTAGATAGTAGAATAAGACACACCCATCTTAGTTAATTTTACTATCTAAATAGTGACCTCGACAAATCAGATAGTCAAGGACTATTTAAACAATAAAAAAAGTAGTTGTACCAGACCCTACAGTTTAGAAAATAAAATAAAAAATTTTACGTAAAATGTGCATTAGTTTTATTATAAAACTTACCAATTGCAAAAAAGATAAATCATCTCTTATAGTATCTAAACTGATACTAAACAAATCCATCGTTTTGAATCCTGTCAGGTACAAAATGGAATTTTTTTTAGAGAATGTCATGTCTGAACAGTAAACTTTGGGAACATCCGGCCTGTGATCTAAATGAAGTTTCCACCAACGATGTTGACCTACAAATATATCATATAGTTAAACATAATTTCCCTATAGGCAAACATTTTCTTTTTCGACAATCAGAACTTCATAAGAAGTCAAAATACAGTGGATGTCGAAACATAAAATAGGGTATTTATTAGTCTTTGACAGGAGAAGATCGATCTATTAATTGTAATTAGTATCGTTCTAAGAAGAAGTCAAAATATTTTAAAAGTATTTCATAAATTTTACAATGTAACTAATAATAAATATGGCTACAAAACGGTTTTAGACATTGAGATTGCACAGTGGAACCTTGGGACTTCTAAATTCACGAGACTGAGTGATTCGAGACATCTAATTTTAGTGCGCATGTGTCTGCGCGATTTTCAATACCGTAGGTTGACGAGGCATTTCCCCCGCTATTCATATGAGCACCACGTGCCGTTAATTTTGTACCACGTGACTTCGAAATGTCGAGACTGGTGGCTTCGAAGTCCCGAGGTCATAAAAAGGCCCGAATTTAGAAGTCCCGAGGTTCCACTGTATTCGCAAAAAGTCAAGGAATGAATGAATTTCCTCATTATGTACTCGATGACGGCTAAACAAATACCCAAGGAATATGGTGTTATTTATTTTTGGCTATTTAAGTTTTCCACTAGATACTCTCACAATTTCAAATAGTGAAACTCACCGTAAAACAGTAAATATTCACTGATTTTCAATTAATAGGGAGTCACTGTTTCAAAACACAGTTTCACCCATCCACAGTGAGATTCACTGTTTCAAATTGATAGAATATCAAAACTTACAAAATGAATTCTACGACCGAAAAATCTTCTAGTACACTATAAAAAAGTCTTTAAATTGTTACAATTTAAATGATTTTAAAATAAACCAATGAATAAGGCATAAGTATCTCCTTTTCTAATTGTTCTTGTTTTTGTTACATGTTAAATGAAGCATATATCCGGCCTTAATTAGAACTTGTATTTTAAGTGTAAAATGCATAGAATCCTTAATTTTTTTCGAGTGAGAATTGAGCAATTGTTCCTAATGAATGGAAATGTATGCCTTAATAAAACAATATTTTGTTTTTGAAATCTTAAATGTTCATTAAAATCATAAACGTATACCCAAACTGTAAACAATAAGAGTTTCCTCTCCAGCATCTCCAATATAAGCAAGTGAACCCCAAAGACCAGGAATTGGATCAATCGCAATGACTTTTAAATTTCTCTTATTAACACCTGTCAATTCAATCATCGATACCTACAACAAGCAAACGATTAGAACATTATTAACTACTACCCTTATTTTCAGGTTTGTCATTATTAAAGTTCAAAATATTAACGAAAACTCTTCTATGAGTATTAAACATAATTCAACCGTATTCATGTTTGTACCAATTTATTTCTACATATCATCCCAATTTAATATAACCTTCCATTTTAACGATTTCCATAATAATTCCTTGAATATTTAAAAAACAATGAAAACGAATTCAAAAGTAAGAAAAAAATCAACTATAAATTATTTATACCACTGATTTGCATTTTTATTTTTACACCTGATATAATATCTGCATATTCTTTATCATATACTGCATATTCCGTACCAGTTTCAACATTTATTAAAAAAAAAAAACTTATTATAGTTTGTGATGTTTTGATATAAAATTGGTTTTCAAGATTGGACGAATCTTGGCGGTTAGTGAATAACCAATCACTGGCATTTTCTTGGCGGTCAATAATAAAGCAATATTGGCTGCCAATGATTGGCAACGTCGTGATAATTCCAATGTTTTACCGATAATGGGCCAATATTGGTTGTCAAAAGTTCGCCAAGGAAAAGCCAACATTGACCCAATATTTAGCCAATGGTAACCATCGACAATTTCACGTTGGGATGTTTTCATTTCTATCATTTCTTTAAACGTGTCTTGGAGTAAAAAATCACTAATTCAGAAGAAAGCTTATTTTTTACTGTAAACATTTTGGAGATTGAGTTTTCCTTGAATATTCTGCTGAAGTAAAAATTATATCTAGGAATTAAAATAATCGTATTTCACGCATGTTATAAATGTTTCGTAATTGTGAAAAAATACCTCTTGGTTACTTTTTCGAAGATCATAAACGACAATTTTCGGTTCGCAATGATCCTGGGGAACATCCAAAACAAACAATCGCCCCCGAATATCCACGTCCACTCCAATAACTGACCGAAGACCACGGCAGGCAACATCATATGATTGTGCTTTGGAATTGGGAAAAAGTGTAACTGCAGAACTTGATTCCGGAAAAGATGCTTCCAAAAGAGTAGGTTTCCGGTCGCTCCAAGATTGTCTTTAAATAATACAAATTACTACATATTATATTTTGTGTAACAAAGAAAAAGCATTTTTGAAACCTTATAAGACTCAATTTGTTAACCAACGAGATAAATGAAGGACAAATAAAAAACGATTGTCTGAAAAGTTACATGACACCCACAAGATAAATTGAAAACATCTGAAAAATGGATCCAACTGAATGAAAAAAGAGTTAAACCTTTGAATTTTTTAAACCATGATTAGCAACAAGGTAAGATTTAAAGGTTTTCTGCTGTTCATAAAACCCTTGCACTAACCTAGTTAGGGATATGACATTATTTTCTAATGTTATAAAACAATAAATTACTGTTTGGTAACTAAAATTGAAATTTAATCACTGCCAAACAATTACAATATTTAACACGTCTTGACAAATTTAATAATGATTATTTGGATACAATTCGTTTTGTGAAACTGTAATCAAACCAAACATATTTCCTAATTTAGCAACTATGCAGTACTACATACCTCGACAATGACGTAATATTACGGTATGTATAGTGAAAAAATGCTTGAATCTTCGATAAATAACGCGTGTAATAAAAACAATAATGTAACATATGATACTTGGAGATGAAATTCTTGGACATTGCCATACATGATTAGGTAAATGACCCTGTGCTCGGCTAGTTAACACAAACGATGTTTCTCGTTGGATATTTATAAAAACTTTTCTTTTTGTGTTAAATATCGAAAAGGAAATCTCCTATAATTATCCGAAATTTATATTCTTTACAATAAATAATTAGTGACGAATAGAAATGTTGCAATGTCCCTATACGAACGAGCATAAGGTCAGGGACCAACATAGGCGAATTTCCCTTAATTATACGCAATTTTTAGGCCATATTTTTGACAATATCTATCAAGAATTGTGCAAAAAATGCACATCTTTGTAAGTATATGCATTTACTTAAAACATTCTTAATGTATTTGGCGACTTTTTAACTCTACTCTATAAATAGTTTTATAGGTACTCAACTGAATTTCGTCTGTTGTTATAACTTCTGTATACTGTAAAAAATGTAAACTATTTTAAATTACAAAAGTATCACTATTTTTCAAAAGACTGTTACAGAAATGGCAATTACGTTTCTTTTATGTGACGTTTGAGTATTACTTGTCAGTTATGTAGCTTAAATTTGCGTGATGCATCTTTCATTTAATAGATTAGTGAAGCTCAAATCTTAATTTAAATTTAAAAAACTGCCTAAATTGGCAAATTCAAATATATACACACGATTTGTACACATTCCATTAATATAAATACATAGACAATGAAATCAATGTAATACCTAAAAAGGTATCATACATTTCCATATTTTTAAATTTTTATGAATACAAGGGAATAAAAAATTGAAAGATTATTGCTTCTTGAACGGTAACTGCATAAAACTTCAGTTATTACGTTTTGCAAGTTTACTTCATAAATTGTTTAGAGTGTAAAGTAGTTAAAACAATTAAGAAAGTAGTTTGCTAAGTAACATTTATCATTTAATTTAAATAAGTACTCATAAGTTGCATCACCTTAACCACATATTTTAGTAAATTTAAATATTAAGTTCAATAAAAATAATAAAAATAACATCGACATGGTTTGCCGAACTAAAAACGCAGTTCCTTTTTCTGCACTCCCTTTAACTATCTTGATTTTAAGAGTAAGATGAGGTTGAATCGTATTATTGCAAAAAATGTCAGTTTATCAATATATAGAGAGACAACTCGTAACTAATCAGCGAAAACCATATTTTTACATTTTTTACAATTTCTTATTGCCTTTTTAATATTTCATTTTACTAATCAACTGTAGTTTTACAACCTTCTACTGAACATTTTATATAATTTGTTTGTTTTTTACAACATCGAACATCAACCGATTAATATTGAGCATGACGCGCTATAAAAATTCAATTGTTATAGTGTATAGAAATTAAATGAACTAACAATACAATTTCGTGTACTAAATCACCTATTATTTTAATAGTACTAATAGTACTAATAGTACATAGTTTTACTTGTGATCGTATTATACATATGAGTAATTCTCTAGATTTTTTAACATAGTGAGTACTGGTTACTTATTGCGAACATTGTTTTATGGAGTATTTTCGTTGAAATACAGTTAACTATAAAATTTCAACCATTTTCTATGTACCATGCGTGGTTTCTTCGACCGTAGATTAAAATCTACACGGAAAAAAATAGAACGTCGCTCCAGCCAGATTGTCCAGCTAAAACAGCTTCCCGCTGTCCAGCAGATCTCGATGTAAATCGCGAGTGAAGACGTAAAATGAGAATTAAAATTCGAAATCCTCAACATTTTTTTTTCTATAAATAGGTATACTTTTCTTATGTCTTTAAGAATATTTCTACATAATTTCTAGACGATGTGGTTATTTATATTATTTTAATATGATTTTTTAAAGTCGTTAATAATGAAAAAATCACTACTTTTTTCATTTTAAGGCTTCCGTATTGATTACCGTGTTAGATACGACAAAAATGCACTGAACCTTTTTTGTAGAGCACAAAATTTCCTATAAAAAAGTCACTGAGAGCCATAGTCTAATGTTAATAGATACGTCACGAATAAGATAACTATCTCTGTTCTAAAATTTCAATGATTTTTTCAATAACTTCTGATGTTTTTCATGCCGTACATATTAACATTAGACTATGGCTCTCAGTGACTTTTTTGTAGGAAATTTTGTGCTCTATAAAAAAGATTGAGTGCATTTTTGTCGTAGCTAACACGGTAATCGATACGGTAGCCTTAATGAAAAAAGTAGTGATTTTTTCACTATTAACGACTTTAAAAAATCATATAAAAATAATATAAATAACCACATCGTCTAGAAATTATGTAGAAATATTCTTAATGATATAAGAAAAGTATATCTATGTATAGATAAACAAATTTTGAGGATTTCGAATTTTAATTGACATTTTACGTCTTCACTCGCGATTTACATCGCGATCTGCTGGATAGTGGGAAGCTGTTTTAGCCAGACAATTTTCTCCGTGTATATGACACATCCTAGATATGCCTCCATCCTTAAAAAATAATGTTACTGCGAGCATATAACAAAATATGTGAAATTATGTACTAATATCAAAATTTCATAGAGTTGCTCATTTAAACAGCGAGAAATAGTAAATGGAATGATAATTTTGTCTAGGTACTTCTAGTACACTTATTGTTTTATTAATTCATTTTTTCGTCTCTCTGTTCCTTTTGATGTAATCACTATTACTGTACAATGCAAAAACTAATATGTTCTATTTTAAAGAAATAAATTAAAATGTTTAAAAGGGAAATTAACTTAATAATGATTTTAATAAGTTATAAGACAAGTACACTTTTTATTACAGCACATTCTTCTATTTTATAAGTTATTCCCGAAAATATCTCATATCAAGCAAGTACTTTTTTCAAACATTGTTTATTTATAATAAAAATACGAAATTAAATTTTTTCTAATTGTTTACAAAAGATATCTTTATTGTAAAAATGAGTACCACATCTTTCATTCCAAAGAAATTTACATAACCAATAATAAGTCTAGTGAAAAATATTGATACAAATTCTAGGCTTCTATTTTTAGTTAGTGTTTTTATTAATTAAGGGCTACGTTAACTACCATCCAATAAAAAAAAGAAAATTTTAAAACGTATTGTTACACTAATATTTATTAACAGAAATATTACATCAGTGTAAACGTTATTTTTTTTATTTAATTTTTTTATTAATAAATCAATTTTAAAAATAAAATAAATAAATAGGTAAAACATACTTTCTTATTTGTATATATTTATCATGTATAACCTAAAATGTTTGTTTAAAATCAACGAAATTTATTAAAATGCTAATTACCAGTGACCAAAAACTATTCCCTGTTAGTAACTTACACTAAAAATTAGCCAGATATTCCTTCCATCTTCGATAAACAAAATGAACACATATAAACCAATCAATACATTAATTTAATTTGCATTATGACTTTTTAAAAATTCGGTCATACGTATGAAAATTTTGAAAATACTCGTCATCCTAAAATGAGATATACAAAATGAAAGAGTATAGGTCATAAAATATAAAGGATCATATCGTCCCGTTCCAATTTTTGCTGTTGTTACGGAAATCAACGGGAGAAGAAAACGTAGTGTTTAATGGATTTAGGTTAGGTTGCACCACTCTGCTGTTGTTCGTTCAGAACGCTCGCAGCGGTTCTATGATCCAACTGATCGACTCTTCAGACGTTTCACTCTTATATACAAACCGACTACGCCACTACCACTTGCGAGAAAGTTTTTCTTGCTTTAGCGCGCTCTTCTTTTGTTCTCGAAATAATTTCAGCGGTTCATTCAAACTTGTGCGGCAAGATTAAGTTTTATATAATATATTATTTATACAAAAATACGAAATTTTTATATTTTGTTAAAAAACTAAAGTAATAGATTTCTCAATTATTATTTTCTATATTTCGTTTTAAATAAAATTAATAAATTAATCAATTTCTGTAATATTGTTTCTAAAAAAGTAATTTTTGTTTTTCGTTGTTGAATTTTGTTTATCGCAATGTGCAAAATTTTTATTTCAAATTAATTTATGCCTTTTTTCTGTCAATCGTAAACTAAGCAAGAATTTCAGTTAGTAATTTATGTATAAACAATTCTGTCAATATTTTAATTCCTACAACAATTAGAATCGTTATATTATAAACATAAAATAAATAAAAAAGCCGAGACATTTTTATTATTATTAGAAGATTATTTTGCACAGTTCCACATTAAAATGATCTCTGCAGTAACAAATTCGTTTTTGAAAAAGTAAGATATTTACGTACACCTGATTCCAAAATATTAATTGAATTCAATGAAGATGAATAGGAAGAATCTAATAAAATCTCTTGACATTTAATTATTGTTTAGGAAGGAAATATCATAAATATACACTAATTGACATTTTTAACTTAAAAGACAATCATTTTGTAATAAATTTTTGTATAAAAGAAACGATTCAAAATATGGTATCCTCTAACGTAACATTTAATAAGTTCACATTTTTTGTGAAGACCAAAATCTACATCTCAAAAGTTGCGGTGTTAGATTGCATTTAGTAAATCCATGTTCAGAATATTCATTAAATTTGAGGGGGCTTTAAAGTGCTCGACCGATAAGGCAGGGATTTTCTCTAAAAACCGTCAATAATAAATTACTGAATCGATTTTTATAAATGCGGGCTCTGTAAGGGCAATTTTAATTACTACAGATACTTTCCTAGAAAATACCAAAGATATTAATTGAAAACTGACCGGGAATTTTTAGAAATAAGTGATTTTTATTTATTTTCGAAAATTCTCAGTGAGTTCTCAATTAATATCTTTGGTAGTTTTTAGGAATCTGTTTACAGTGCTTAAAATTATTGCCCTTAGAAAGCCCAAATTTAAAATGTTATTCTGGAATCTTTAATTTAAGTTTTTTAGTGAAACTTCCTACCTTACCGACGGACCAAATTAGAACCCCTTAATAATTAATAATTAATTTATTTCCAAAATTTTAAATTTCCCGTCTTTTGGATCACTCTTTTTTTTGCAAATCTATTCAATTTTGAGATCAGAGTTTCTTCTCAAGACACTAGGTGGAGCCCCTACCCACTAATGAAGCTGCGGGATGTTTGCTTCATATGCCTGATGAGATAAATGATGATTCGAATGAACTAATTAATGTACTGGTTATAAGTATCTGACAAAGTAAAACAATTTGAGAATACTTTGTTTTTAACCCTTTTCATACCAAACGGCCATAATTATTTTATGTTTTTCAAGTGAATATTTATCTTTGCAATGATAAGCAAACAAATTTCAAAACCATGTTTTCTGACCTTTTTTTGTCCGTACTTTTCAAATCTGCTATTAGTTTTGGTCTATGACGTTTTTAATTTTTTTAAAATGGCAGCTAATTTACAAAAAGAAACGTGAATTTTTACATTTTTTTATGTTTAACGTACTGGCTAATAATGTTTCCGTTGTGATCGGTAAAAGAGTCTGCATCCGATGGAATAATAGCCGCAACTAAAATTTAAGCGATGCAGAACGTCAAAATTCAAAATGGCCGATCCAATATGGCGGCTTATACGCGCTTTTTATGTTTGTTTTCATTTTATTTTATGCTTTTAGTTCATGACATTTACTTTTTCAATAGATTTAGTTTGATATCGATTACGAAAGAAAATACAATATTTTCCACTCTTTTTAATTCCATGTTATCTTTTATTGTTATTTTCTTGCGTAATCGATATCATACTAAGATAAATGTAATAAAACAATTAAAAAAGTAAACGTCACGGACTAAAACATACAAAAAAAAATGAAACAACATTAAAAATGCGTGTAAAAGCCGCCATATTTGATCGGCCATTTTGAATTTTGACGTTCTGGGTCACTTAAATTTTAGTTATGGTGATTATTCTACAGACACTTGTATCGATCCGACAAAGAAAACATTATTAGCCAGTTTTTTTTGTAAATTAGTCGCCATTTTGAAAAAGTCAAACGTGATAGAACAAAACTAGTAGCAGATTTAAAAAGTACGGACCAAAATATGGCAGAAAATATGCTGCTTACCATTACACAGATAAATATTCACTTGAAAAACATGAAAAAATGATGGCCGTTTGGCATGAAAAGGGCTAAATACAAGGTCTAAAAATTAAAGATATTTTTTGTCTAATTAAATAAAATACATTTAATTTTTCACTTTGCGTCGTACCTGTGATATTTCTTCATGTGTTTCACAAGGAAATCGAATTAAGTTGTCCGAAAATCGCACTTTAATAATGTCTTTTGATCCATTTTTATAAATTTGAGGATAATGACAATGAAGCAAGACTTAAAATATAAACACTTAAATTTCGTAAAACTGTGAAAAAAATAGTAAAATCACTAATCTTGATAATTATTCTTATGGTCGAAACGACGACAAGGACACCTATCCCAATAAACGAAATCGTGTGCAAAATTTTCAGTAATTTTCATCTTGTATTCGGTTTGTTTCCACTTTCAAATGAAATTCAACAAAATTTAATACAAACTTAAACATTCTTAAATGTTTTCATACGTAACATACTTTTCAAACGTTTCACGTTTATCAGATGTCATACGTTGTATTTGATTCTTCGTGAAATATTGCAGACTAATATTCAGTTCTCATTCAAAGTGATACGTTCTTTTGATAAAGCATGCTTAAAATTAATGATATTAGATTCAATTTTAATTAGTTCTAGAGAATAATTCATTTAACTATACATATATAGTTACTCCATCTCGTAGGTAGTAATTTTGACTATTTTATTTCATTCAGTGAAAAGAATTTTGCGTGTCTTATATTCCAATGTACCTACAATAATGTACCAAGAAATGTCTTAAAAATATCAGTAATAAAATAAAGTGTGCACAAACTATTTAGCTATATGGATAATTAAAAACAAACCTGGGAACTGCGAGGAATGCTCGATTTCTCCAAATAGCGAACCTCGAAATGTAGACATCTTGAGGTAAATGAACTTGAGTGAAATTCCACGATGAGCGACTTTCAACATGAATAACTATATTATACAGTACACCAATGATAATAAAATTCATGTTAAAATTCTCGATGCAACGTACAAAATGAAACACACAAAAATGAAAAGAATACTGCCTGATTGTCAATCAATTAAAGTACGTCATTTGCTTCGTCAGCGAACAACATACGTAATTGTTTCATGTTCTCAATTTTTAGGTGACGACATCGAATCAAGGAGCTGCCGAATATACTATCCCCAAACTGTCAACAAAAAGACCTCGTTTTAAATTTGTTATTACGCGAGGTGTAAATTTGCCTGAAGGGGACAGGCTTCAATTTTGATTTAATTTACACCCAACTGTGTCAAATTTCGTGTTACTTTGAAATGTTATGAAAATGGTACCCCAGGCTATTTATCTTGGGGCTATTGTTTGGTATTTTATTTAGAGAGAAAAATAACAGCAAATAAATATTACATTTTTAATTCAACACATTGTCATGCAACTCGTATAGATAATAACAAAAAAGAATATAAAACTAATATTAAAAATATGCTTTACAAATAACAGTAATGTATTCAATTGCCTGGAAAGTAGTTAATAAAAATAAATACACTCTAAATTATTGGTTTTACAAAGTTTTTGTTATTTTAGTAACATTACAGAGTAAAGTAACTAACTTAACTTCAAATTGAAAAAAGTAAGTTCAAATAATCCATTTCTGGACAGCCTAAGGTGTACTGTATACAATGACGTCCATTTTCGTAATCGATGTATAACGACAACAATATACGTCCACAAAGATGGTAGTTTTCAAAATTTTTTCTAAATCTTCGTCATGAATTATGACATTGTGTTCACTCAATTTATGCATAAAACTCAATTTATGTATAAAACAGCTTGAAACTTATTGCTCAAGGGTTTTTAGGGCCGTTGATTACGAATCTGAAATCAGATTTTGGAAATTCAAAATGTCTGATCCAATATGGCGAACATTTTTCTGAAAAGTCGAACTATTCTGCTTGAAACTTGTTACTTCGAGGTTTTTTGGAATTTTCATCATCTGACCGCAGATTTACAATCAGCGGCCCTAAAAATCCTCTAGTAACAAGATTGCAAAAATCCTCCCGAAAAAAATTGTTGTTTAAAAACCCGATCTTCTTTTAAATAACACTGTTCGACAAAAATGACTTGCATTCTCATTCAAGCATCGAACTAGACTTTTATTTATAGATTTTGCATCGCTGACACCCATCTGGCTTCAAAAATTATCTATCACGGCGAGATTTTGAGAAAAAGGGTTCAAAAACGCAAAAAACCTGTTTCTGTATTTTTTTGAAACTTGGTGTATGGAAGTTTTGATGGTAACTGATTTCCAATCGAGATCAACATGTTTAAAATTCTAAATGGCGGCCATACAAAATTTTAATATTGAACAATTTCTTCGGGGGAACGCTACATGACAATCTATGACTGATTCAGTGTCGTTTCGATTTGATTCTTTTAGCGGAAGGTTCAGGCCTTAATTTAGGCCTTTGGCACAAATTTTCAAAAAGTCAACTTTTTCGACGATTTTTTTCAATTATTAACTACTTTGATGCTGTCACATTTAATTTCAAAATGTTAATATACACATTTTAAACTTTAAGTATTAACGACGCGGAACACGAAATTAGTAACATTGACTAAATATGTGGTTATCAGTTAGCACGTAAATATTTAGACAAAATTCGTTAGTATTCATTTTTGAAATTTTATCGACCGTTAAAAATACAAAGATTTGATAGTAAAATATTCATGTGTTTCGGTCAAAAAAGATAAAAGTATGGTCACAATATAATAAAATAATTTAAAATATACTAACCTTAACGTTTGGACCCCTTGGTGCGGGTCATCTTCTGAAGATTCTTTAAAAAATATGTTCATTCATCTTCAAAAGATGACCCGCACCAAAAGGTTGAAACTTTAAGTTTAGTATATATTTTAAAACTTTATTAGTAGTATTGAACACCTAAATAGACGTTAAGTTATAACTACATACCAGTTCTTCTAACTAAATCATGATACAGATTGAATAACATTTAGGCAATTCAACTCAAGTGTAGTTAAAATTATTTCAGCTTTGCCTGCAAAGGGACACACACATATTTATTCAATATTACTATGTTTTTCTGCGGACATAATTTATTTTCTTCAAACAATAATTCTGAAACAATTTAAAAGGGAAATATAAAAAATAATCTCAATATCGCCAACATTTAACATACAGAGGTTGAAACCCGTCCGTTTGATCTCAATGGGTTAATGAGTTTATAAGACTATTTTTATAAAGAATTCTGAAATTAAGGATGTGATGTTAAACTTTTTTGAAAATTTGGAACCAAATTCGACATGAAATGTAAGGAAAGTATAATAGAACAATGGAATTCATGGTAATACCATCGATGTAAGAACCAGCACTTGTTTGGCAATTAAGGCTTGAAGTGTTGACCCACTCGACGACTGCACAATTGCGGAGTAATTATAAAAGGGAAATTCATGATCGCCGACGATCAACACCAGTGCTGACAGTGAGTGCAATCAATTAACGCCAATCAATCAGGTTCTATTGCCCTCGAGGCCAGCCGATATGAATCGTTTAGTCTCACTACTATTTTTGCTTTATAAACGTTACATAGTAATTTTTGTTTACTCAGTTCATTTTTGTTTAGTGGCTAATTTCTTAAATAATAAAACAATAGCAATTTATTTAAACGTCAATAATGAACTTATTACATGCATTGATTAGTAGAATGACTAAGAAATCGATTTTCATTATTTTCTAATATTGCAGATGTTACATATTTAATTCGGATTGTCGTAGTTCATTAAAAAAATTATTTGTCACACTTTGAAGTTTGAAGCGTAGATATTTTCGTATTTATACCATATAAAATCCGATAAAATCAAAAGAAATTAAATTGACTATATATAATACTACACTGATAGAAATTTCTCTAGGAATTTTCTGAAATAGTAACTGAAGTTTTTTATTGTTACCATTTCAGCATTTTATAAAACAAAATTAAGAAACATTTTCAAAAAATTACCAAAAGATTTCAGAAAAGTATCAAAATATTTCAGAAAATTACTAAACTATGTTTCGTAAAATTCTGAAACCGTAACCATAAAAAAACTTCGGTTACTCTTTCAGAAAATTGCTACAGAAATTTTTAACAGTGTATAACCGGCAAAAGTAATAGAAAAGTAGCAAAAGATCTTATTAATAATCTTTTCTAATTTCAGCTATTAATGTCAGTATTATTCAAGTAAAAATAGTATAATTTTAATATAAACCGACATTTCTGCATTTAGTAAACATAAATTTACGGTTGTTATAAAGTCCATCTTACATTTTCCAATAATTTTCGCATGTACAAGTTTATAATAATAAGTTTTCAAAACTATGATTTAAAGAAATATGCTGATAAGCAGCATGTATTTAATTAAGATTCTGAAAAGTGATTGTTTAATTAAAATACCTTTTCCTTTGGCAGCATAAAAAATATTAATAGAAAATTAAACAGTCTTGACAAACTATTAAAAGTCTACAGAAGGAAGATAAATAATGAATTATAACATGTAAATTGCCTTGTGATGATAAAAGCTGGAAGCTTAATCTGATATTTTTAATTTTTTTCAACGTTTTCATATCTGACATAATTATTATTTTCACACTTTTGTTCTGCAATTTTTGATACGTCACAATGATGAATTCGATTAGAAATTCTAAAATCTAAAAATGTATTGCTCATGTTTTTCAAAAATCAATAAATGATCCAAAAACTCGTAATTTAATATTCCATCATTTACCATTATAATATTTGAGAAAACAAAATGTTTCCTATTAAATATTTGCAAATAACTGTAATTTGTGCTGACGAGTTTCATTCGACCATTTAGTACTTATAAAAGTATAATAAACTTTGGAAATCATTTATTGAGATTAAAAAAGAAGGTAAAGATTCCAAGTCGTAAAAGTATTCCGAAAAAATTATGATCATGTAATGAATTTTGAGTTCACTGATGATTATTATAACAATGAACATTCAGCACACCCAAGATCAATGCAATTTTTAATTGTGTGAACAGTTAGCTGGTAGTTTTATTAGGTAATTCTCTCAAATAGAACAAATTCAGAATTAGATTTTCATAAAAAACAAAATTGTAGAAATATTACAAAAATGTAAAAAAAAACACAAAATAACAAAATTTACTTTGAAACTAAAATATTAAAGGAATAAGTGTGCATTTTCCAGATTTTTTCAGACATTTACGACTTTTTCAAAATGTGGTCCAATTTCAAAATTCCAAAAGCGGTTCAAGAAATTCTAAAAAAATTCATACGTAGTAAGCTAGTTATATTCAATAAGTCAATTCATTGACATTTTTATGGCACCGCGATACAAAACCCATATTTTGAAAAAATCAGGGCGGATAAAAAATCTACTATTCCTGGTTTCAGAAGGTTTAAACATCGAGACCCCGATTTCTGGGTTTGTTATGATTAAATTAATAACGGAAAACAATTAAAACTCGACTTGAATATTCACATTTTTTGTATTTGAAAAATAACAATTATATTGAAGTTTTTAAAAGACAGAGGCCAAATTTTGAAGGAGCGCAAAAAAACACAGTATAGTATTTTGAAGAAAAAACATTTTTTTTCGAATAGGTATATATTGAAAATTGTTCTTTTCTAGGCTACGAGGACAATTCAATGTTCAATACATACATAAATAGCTAACATCGTAACGATTAGAAACTTATATTTAATATACATTTCATATCTACATAGTATGCCTTTACCATCCTCATCAGAAATGTTTCCAGTCAGGTGCTGCTCTCACACCAAACATCACAACTTCTTTATCGGTTGGTAATATAAATTCCTTTCTTTCCTTTTTACCCTACATCATTTTATCGATTGAGTTAGTAGGCATTAGTAAGTTGGCAATACTCGTGATGTTCCTTTCTATGCAGTTGGTAAGACCTGGCGGTCAAAGAAGCGTGTACTTTTCAGTAACGTAGTATGCTTATAAGGAACCCCCTGAAAACCAGCACATGAAAATATCGAATCGGATTGAGAAAGTCATATGTAACGAAACGAATTGCACATTCATTTTTTTCTGGTATTGTTAAAGTGATGTCACACGATTATTTTAAGGAGGTTCACCAGGTCAAAGAATTAACATTGAGAATTTAACGAAAAAATTATAGTAGTTTAAACAATGAAAGAAATTAATGCCTGCAAAGTTTCAAGCCTCTAGGTACCTTCAGAGCAGAGAAATTAATAAAAATGTCGTGTAAGAATGCACGATTCTTTAACATTGAGTTTTATGGGAACATGTATATATTCATGAAATTCGTATTGAATTAACATTGAGTTTTCCGTAAAATTTATACTGCTGATAAAAAAATTTGTGAGATTTTATTTACAGAAAGAAATACGTCTCTTCTTACCTTTAGAGACGAGAAATAAAATAAACAAATAGCTAAAAGGGTCATTTTTGGTTATGTTGACGGACGGCAACGTCTTAGAAAGCATACCACCGAAGTCATATCGGCGTCCGTTCCACATTTGACTCGGTAGGTACCTGGTGAACCTCCTTAAGTCCAAAAAGAAAAAAATCTGTCGAGGAAATTTTAAATTGACTAAATTTTTCGATTTTTTTTAAGGTTATTTTAGATAGCTTTATTAAACACCTGCAAACTTCAGCTTTACTTTAAATAATCCCTATTAACCTATTAACCGATTAACATCGAGGATAACACATTTATCATCTTTAATGTACTTTTTTAACCATTCGGATATGATTTTTTTCTTCGAATTACCGAAGCTTTTGTCAAGGGTATAAATATAATTTCCATGCATTTAGTAAATGAATTCTATGAAAATAACTAACAAAATTAAACCGATTCTCCTGCTCAGAATTATTCTATAACGCCGAGATTTTGAGATATCATAACCTAAAAGTGCAAAAAAAAACACCGTTTTTGCTCATTTTCAGTAAGTTTTTGTGGTGGAACAAAATTTTTGTTCATAATTTCGCAAAAACCAAATTAAAGTAGTTTAATATAGCTTTTTTTTTTATATTATTTTACGTCGACTTTTGTGAACCCAAATATAGCTGAATATACTTTTCCGAGGGAGGTGGATGTGCTGAATCCAAATCAGGCTGCAGAATTGTCCAATCACATCAAGATATTAAGATATTCTAACCTTAAAATGCAAAAAACGAAAACCATAGTCATGCCTTGACAAAAACATCGAGCAAAAAAATCGAATCGGAATGACTACAAGAGCATTTTAAAGCTGACGAATAGCACTTTAATCTGCATTCTGCCAAATTGCGAACAAAAATGTTGGTCCTCCTCAAAAACTCACACAATTATTTATATAGTATAAGAATATCTAAGTATTTTATGTATTCTATTTTGCTAAATTAATATGAATTCAGAAGAATTACAAACAACCATGGTATATGGCAATATAATTACAAATAACCATTGTAATATACAAATATATAAAAGAACAATCCCAATTTTCTGCAGTTTATTTGGAATTTATCTTTTACCTGCTTGATAAATGTCAATGATTTATTAAAATCTTTTCTAAAAAAAACAAATTCAGATAAGTTTTATATTTAATATAACTGATATCAATTTGCCTGCGAGTACTTATAGTATGTAGCCTAGTTTTTCGTTAATCTGTGATTAAACGTCATTTAAAAACTTATTACTTAAAGGCTACAGTACTATTTATTTATATTTTTCAATAAATTTTGCTTTTAAATGAGACTCGGTAAGTTTTACATAACTAAGTTTGGCAAATTCTACTCACGAATTTTTTCTGACTCCAACAAATACATAGAGAAGAATTCTTCCGTTATTAGGCCAGATAATTTATGAAACACACGTACGTTTGTTCTTCAAATATGTCCCTAACAATATAAACAAATAAAATCTGTTTTGAACATTTTATAGCTTTAGAAGACAATTGGAAAACGGTCTTTGGAAATTGATAACTCTTTTTGCAATACCCAGAACAATACTAACATATATTAAAAATAATCTAATATTGTTACTCAAAAAATCGTTACACAATATTGTGAAATCAAAGTTTGTCCATAAATTACCATATCAGATTGTTCGCTTCTACACAATTTTCTTCTTTTACATGCATGAATAGTCTTCCTGTAAAAAATCAAACTCTCGTTCTTCTGCACGTAAATAATCTGCATAATTTGCTATGATATATTTTCGCATATTTGTCAGCTATTTATGTCGGCATTATATTACACTTGACCCGCATTTTCTAACTGGCAAATCCTTGTCACAAAATGTTTCACTTCTTGCAAGCCTGTGCACTAGTCAAGGTTGGCGACTAAATGTTTCAAGTAATTTAGTGTACAAATTAAAACCAACAATTAAAAAACCAGAGAATATTTTGTAAAATGAGTCGTTAAAAACACGTGAAATATCTGCAAAATATATTTTTTTAATAATTGATATAACCGATTGAAACTACCAGATACACTAGTTTTAGCAATGCGTTCATGCGTGTACTCAAAAGTTATTGCTTGGAAAAGGCATTAAACTAAAATAAAAGATGCGACTGTATCTCATATCCAAAAATATTGGATACAATAATATACATATTACGCAATTCCATGGGTGAGATCAGTGCGTGAAATGGACTTTCCCGCGTGTAAAGCGTTACTATGTCAACAATTCACATCAAAGGTCCAATTATTTTGGATATGAAGTAGCATTTCAGCAACTTAAAAGTTCATGTCACGCACAGAATTACATATTTTATTGAGAGCGAGTGACTTTTCACTCTATGTGAAATCCGAGCAACTCTGATTAAAGTGAAGACTCACTTTTAGAAAAAGTGTCATCATTTCCCTCCATTCTAAGAGTCAATAAATCGCTCTAAATCGTTATAAATGACTTCTTTTGAGACGCTAGAAGTGTCTTCAAAATTTGTGAAAACGACAAAATTTGTCGCCGGTTTTCATCCTCCGTAAGTTTATGGATATCTTTGAGATATTATTATGAAATGTTGGTTACCTATAGTTTTTTAGTGTGCTTTTATCGAATCTGAAGTCCGTTTTTCGATATCACTTTCCATTTTTTTAAGTATGGGTACTTAAACAACCAAAAGTGTGGTAAAAAGCGAAAACTTTTTCAGTAACCTACAATTTTTATTGCGCAGGAATTCCGGGATCACATACCAGGCCTCAAAATCCCGGGGCATAATGAGTTCTATTAGAAGTTGATTAGTATTACGATTTAATTTACAAATTGCGTCTACAAAATGGAGGTATTGATATGGAATTTTTAGGTTATTTGCGTTTTATTAAAATATTTCTTGTTTCTTGTCGTGTATTTTGATTAATATCTAGATGGTTTTCGAGGTGGCTGAATACAAATTGATGTGGATCCAATATGACTTCGAAAACCTCTATACACTAATTACCAGACAATTTTTTTTTAAATTTCGGTGATCCATATTTGTTTCGCCATTTTCAATTTCCAAAATTGAATAATGGATTTGTATTCCGTGAACTGAAAAATAATCTACACGAACATATATGCATCAAATTGCACGACAAGATACTAGAAAGATTTTGATAAAATGCAAATAGCAAAAAAATTCCGTATCAATATGGCCATTTGGAAGATAAACTTACCGGAGATGAAGACCTGTCATAATTTTGTCGTTTTGGAACGAAATGGGTTACGTAAGCTCTAAAAAATAGTTGTTATTGGTATCTATTTGGCATGTTAGTTTCTTCATTAAATCGGCAAAATATGGCACATTTAAATAAAAATATTAATTTTATGTTTAAAACCTCAAAATAGTTTAGCATTGCATCTCCTGCATCCTTTAAACATCTTCTTAAATTAAAAATGTATCAAATAGGAAAACAAATTTCTTTAATGAAAGTGTGTATGATGAAATCTAGATTATTTAACTGTCTATTATTATATAGTATCTTTTAGCGCCGAACCGTGGAATGATAAGTACAGGTGTATCTGGAAAAAGTCAACATAAATCTTATCAAATAAATTTAATGAATCTAATTACCCACATGCCTTTTATTAGTCAGAACCGCTTACCTCCTTAGCGTAATGAGGAGATCGTTTGCTTGCGATTTGACCACCGTATTCAAGCACCGAAATAAACAAAAGTGGCCCTGAACTTTCTCAGTGATCACAAACAAAATAAACCAATATTAAATATGTTTTAAAGAAAGAACTATAATAATTTTAAATTTTTTCTGCTCTCTCTATTTTTTTGTTAATTTCAATTTAATAATGGATTTGTATTCCGCGAACTAAAAAATAATCTACACGAACATTATTGTATAATAAATATAAGTATTAATTTTTAAGTTTTCTGAACTTTCTTTTATTCTTATTCAAAAGGATTTAAATTTCTGTTTAGAATTCAATAAAAAATAGATAATGCACGTCAGCAAAATAAAAAAGAGTTCAGAATGATTTCGAATTGTGCTCTAAAAGAAGTCAGAAATCCCACTTTATGAAGATTTTCTGAACATGATGTGATTATGAGATCTTTATGAACTCGTGTGCAGAAAACCCTCAGAAAGTGGGACATCTGACTTCTTTTAAAGCATATTTCAAAATCATTCTAAATTTTTTTCTATTTCTGACTGGGTCTCTATAAAAATCAGCATGTACTTCCCGGTAACCACAAATAAATAGAGATTGATTGAAATCAATTGAATTTTTTACTGGCCAATCCGGATTCTTGATTTTATCAAATTTATTTCAATTCTCAATTCGTTTGTATTCGTGTATATGAATTGATCTGCTTCAGTCAGTATTCACTGAAATCGTTTACAAGATGGAAGGTACAGTCAATTGCTTTCAATTCCGAAAATAGCCCCATTGTAAGAAAGTTTGAATCCGTGTGAATGCACACATTACATACTTTTTAATTGGTTGTTATTCGTTATCACTGTACACGAATTCAAGAGGATGTACGATTATTGAAACGGATTCATGCAAATAGACAATTATTGAAACGTATTCATGCAAATAGACAATTATTGAAACAGATTCATGCGGATAGATAATTATTGAAACGGATTCATGCAAATAGGTAATTATTGAAACGGATTCAAGTAAATAGACAATTTTTTAAACGGATTCATTCATGATTCGCGAAAATCGACGGAAGAAGTTCAAGTTGATCGCGGATAGACACGAATTAAATCGCGTATACATACGAATAAAAATGTATTGAAAAGAATTCAAAGCATGTAAATGGATAACTGCGGTATTAAAACGGATACGGTTTTCCGTTATTATTTGAGTTTCAATTAAATACTTCGTAAGATAAAAAGTTATGTTAATTTACGTGAATTCATGTGGTAGAATTGGAAAGATAAGCTTTCAATAATTATTTCTTTCTTTAAAAAGCAGTTTACTTGTTACTCTTTTAACAGAATAGACAACCGTATCTTGTATATGAGAAAATTCACGATAATTCTAAAATTATCTTTCAGAGATTCCGTAGAAAAAAAAAATGTTGCCACTCATTTTTCGTACATATAAAAATTAAAATTCAAGATTTTTCTTTACATGTAGTATCACTGAATCATAAGAAATAAACTTAAGCTCTCTAAATTCCTTGGAGTGAAAATTTCATTTTATGAAGAGTGACATTTTACTCCGTCAAGAGGGAAAGAAAAAATAAGTCCTAAAAGAGTGAAATATCACTCTCAGTAAAGTGCAAAATCGATAAATTCACGACAGTCTTCGTGAAAAAATGGCTCAATGTTCACTCCAAGGAATTTAGAACGAACGCTTATTAAAAAATAGAATTTGTTTTTACATAACAAATATTAGTTTATTGTAAATTTTAGTTATAACTATTGTGAAATAACACAAAAATTTGTGCTTGCGATATATTAGACAAAATGGAGTTTATTAATATGATAAATATGCACATTACTGGAGAATTTAAGGGGGTTCTAAAGTGGTCCGCCGGTAAGGTAGTAAAATTACTAAAAAACGTAAATTAAAGATAACTAAATAATTTTTTTAAAAATTCGGGCTCTGTAAAGGCAATTCTAAATACTATTGACGGTTTCATAGAAAATACCAAAGGTATCAATCGGGAACTGACCGATAACTTTCGTAAATAAATAAAAATCACTTATTTCCGAAAAATTAATTCAGTCATTTTTTATTTACGATTTTTAGTAAAATTTCCTACCTTAATATTACGAAGAAAATGCATACATCCTCGTTGCAGACAAATTTCCACACTCCATTTTTGTTTGAAACATTTTTTTTGCACGGGTTGCACTTTTAACAATAACATAAACAAAATTTTAAAAATACACGATTTTTTGCGTCTTTTCAAGATGGCGGCTTTAGTTTGTTCAAGCGCCAATTTTTATTCTTACATTCGTATTCAGTAGATAAAAATGCAGTAGAACTTCACTTTATTGTCTTGCTCGAGATTTTGACTTTTTCTTTGTTGTCCGACAAATGCGCATCGTTTCTACAGCACTATCCAGCCGACACAATAGTACGACACTGGAATTACGAAGAACTAACCTTATCTGCGCTAAATAAGTGAAGGGAATCTCGATAATAATGTGAAGGCGCGAACAAAGTGAAGGAGAATAAAGTGAAGTTCTATTGTACATCAAAATACTGTAACTAAACAACATTTTTGAAAGGATTTAGTTCATAAAAAAATTTACACGAATTAAGGGGGTTCTTAAGCGGTCTGCCGGTAAGGTAGGAAATTTCACTAAAAAACGTAAATAAAAGATGAATGCATAATATTTTCAAAATTCGAGCTTTGTAAGGGCAATTCTAAGCACTATAAAAAGTTTCCTAGAAAATATAAAAGATATTAATTGAGAACTGACCGAGAATTTTCGGAAATAAATAAAAATCACTTCAAAATTTAACATTTTTTTTCATGAAAACTATGGACTTTAGAGACAATTTTATAAGAACAATTATATTCTAGAATAAGTCGAAGAATTCCCTCGAATTTTTTCAGAATGTCACAATTTTGTATTTTTGAAAAATTGGAAAAATCGAAATTTTGGAAAAAGTCTTAGAACCAATTCTAAGACATTTTCTTTGAATGGATTTTGTGTCAAAGTCGATATAGTTTCCAAAAAAAAATTATTAAACTTTTATGGATTTCAAGACTAATAATTAATTTTCTTGAAAACTACAGAGTTTAGAGAAAATTTCCCTTAAAACCAAAAGTCTTGGAATTGGTTAAAGAATACTCTCAACTTTTTTCAGATTTTTTAAATGACATTTTTTAGATTTTTTAAATGACTTTTCAGAATTTCGATTTTTAGAATTTTTCAAAAATAAAAAATACATTCTCAAAAAATTCGAGGGTATTCTTCGATTTATTCCAGAACATAGTTGTTCTTACTAAATTTTCCCTAAAGTCCGTAGTTTTAAAGAAAAAAAAAGGTTACATTTTGAAAAGGAATTTGTAAATGCAGTGGCCATTTTGAATCTGACATAGAATATTTCAAATATACACCAGTGTATCTTTTAAAATATATTTTAGCTCACTCAATTAAGATATTGTATCGAAAACTCGATATTTGTAAAAAATGTGTCCTGAAAAAATCATGGTTTTCTACTATATATGTCAAGATAAATTTCAAATTTTTAACAATTTTCTTACTAACATTCGAAAGAGCGGCCTATAGTGAATGGTAGAATCTGATAGATTTTATTTTTTTTCAAAATTTATTTTATATTGAAAATAAGCGTTGAAGTTGCAGTAAATTTCCTGTACATTTGGGCGTAATGGGTAAAGGGGGTCATAAAGTGCTCGACCGATAAGGTAGGAATTTTCGCTAAAAACCATAAATAAAAAGTAACTGAAACGATTTTTCGAAATTCGGGCTATGTAAGGGCAAATTTAATTACTATAGACGGTATCATAGAAAATGTCAAAGACACCAATTGAGAACTGACCGAGAATTTTCGGTAATAAATAAAAATCCCTTATTTCCAAAAATTCTCGGTCAGTTCTCAATCAATATCTTTGGTATTGCTTGGATTTTTATTTTTTCGAAATTTATTTCATATTGAAAATAAGCATTGAAGTTGCAGTAATCTTTCTGTGCATTTGGGCGTTAATGTGTTCAGCCGGAATAAATTTGAATCAATTCTTTTTCGTACAGTAGAACCCCTCTTATTTCATCTGGTTATGGTTTTCAAGATGGCGCCGACCCTTCTTATTTAAAATTTCCCCTTACCCCCTTGCTCTACTTAACGCTTAATTTAACAGTGGATGATAATATCTGATATCTTTTTATTTTTGTTAGACATCGTATATATTTTAGAGTTGAATTATGTAAAATATATATATAATTTCTCTGAAAAATGTGTAGAGAATTTTAAATTTGGATAAAAATGTAACGAGATTACAACTCGTGCCTTTATGTGCTAAATAAAGACTGCAACATTTCGCATTTATTTATGGTCATTTATATCTGCATTCGAGTGTAGAAATAAACATTTTAAATTTACATTATGCACTTTATTACATATAATTATGTATCAATAATTTTTTGTTTCACAAACAAATACACTGTGATTAAGACCGAAATGAATATAGGAGACAATATTTAACTCAAATTTGCAAATATGATTAATGAAAGCTTCAAATCACTTCAAATTCAGTATTAAGCTGCTGATATTGGATTTGTTTGTTATTTTGCAACTGAAAGACTTTTCAATTTTTGTGGAGGTCTTGAAATATACACATCATTAAAAATTGACAACATCCTAACCTTCAAATGTGCACTTTTATTTTACGAAATTATCAGCTTCTAACTAAACTGTATCGAGATGTTCGAGCGGTGGTGGGGGAAGGCCTGAGGGAAAACGATTCAAATAAGAGCGGCAATTGAAATATGAGGGGTTGAAATAAGAGGGATTCTATTGTATGTTTAGTTATTACCTTATCGACTGAGCATTATACAATACCTCTCAACTATTGAAAGTTACTCCATTACCATCAAATGATAATATCCCTTTTGAAGAACAAATAAAAATAATGTTAAAAAAATATGGTAAAAGTGGGGTACATGGAATTATTGATACGTCCCTGACTCTAGAAAGAGCGAGATGGAAAGAGACTCACTCATTTGCTTATACAGTATTCGAGTTGTCTTGAGGTCTCTTTCCATCTTACTCATCGAATCGCGCCTAACCTTATTCGAAGCTTCCCGGCAGCTAGCCGCAGCTTCTCCTCCCACTACCTCCCACTGACGGCATCGACAGCGACAGTGTCGTGAACGCCGTACTCCACGTACAACTTCGTACCTAATGCTTTGTACTGGCAAACTGGCATACGTATAATGCGCCATACTCACCGTACTGCACCGTACGGTACGTCCTGAGGAAAGTTTCGACTGATCCGTGGCCTAAGTATAGGCAAATGGCCGATCGTGTAGGGCGCGAGATAGTGATTACACGTTCCAAGTATTGTCCGCGGAATGTAAAAAACGAAGATTCGCCGTCAGTGTGTCAAGTGATGACCGGGCCTTAACCGGGGCCCTTTTTTGCAAATTTCACTGAACCCGGCGATGAACGTCGACACCGTGATGAAATCCGTCTCGGAAGGCGAGCTGGGCGTGGAAGAGGTTAAAGCCGAATCGCAGACCCGCGACTCCGGTACGCGTCTCAAAAGGAGGTTCACCAGCATGTCCAGGATGTCGCGCTGGCGTACGAAGCAACAGCAGCAGCAACGCGACACCAGCAAAGAAAACATCCATAATAATGTACATCCGGACAACCTTCTGAACTGCGGTGACTCCAGGTTGCAAGGATCACCGATGGGCTTCTACGAACGACCTGGTAGCGGTGGCAAGAAGGTTAGAAAAAACATCTTCTGGAAGATCGCCAACTGGTTAGACCCATGGTCGGACCAAAAAATGGCCAGCATGAGCTCTCAAAACCACAAGCCTTCCCATCGTGACGAACTGTGTTCGAGTGCGGGTGACATACGAGTTCCGCGGCTTAGGCCTTCGCATATACCTTCTGACCGTGTTCCAGGAGTCATTGGTTTACGCAACCATGGCAACACGTGCTTCATGAACGCTGTATTGCAATGCCTATCTCACACGGACTGCCTGGCGCAGTACTTTGTACTCGACAGTTACAAAACTGACCTCTCTAGGAGGAATACGTTTAATTCAAAAAAATACGGTACCAAAGGCGAGATTACTGAACAGCTGGCGTTACTCCTGAAAGCCATTTGGAGCTGTCAGTATGATCCTGAAATGAGTACCAGTTTTAAAAGTGTTGTTGACAAGTATGGCAGTCAATATCGAGGGAATTTGCAACATGATGCACAAGAATTTTTACTTTGGTTATTGGATAAAGTACACGAGGATTTGAATACCGCTACGAAGAGGAAATACAAAAATATTAAGGTACGTCATTCAATGTTTTTTTATGTATATTAGTTATTAGTTTCATTAATTCAAAACGACAAGAAATATTTAAAACCAAACCATATGCGAATTTAAGAAATGTACAAAGCTTCGTTACAATAATTTTGTAATAACTTAATGACATGTAACTAAATTATGTCAATATACCTTTTCAATAATTGTAAAAAATGCAAGAAATGTATTATCGTCTGCGGTAAAATACTTTACAGAATAGACGCAGATGACATTTATACTCGGAATACTCGAATCATTAAACATGTCATTTTTCGAGGTTAAGGTTTATTACCGATTTCCAAAAAAGTGTAAATAAAAAGATGAATCCTAAAACTTTTAAAGAATTAAACCAATTATATACCGCTGGAAAATTTGACCTATATCGTGGGTTTATGATCGGTTCTTGGCACAGTGAAAAACTATTACATTTTAAAGCTTGAATTTCTAGGTGATATCAATCATTTTTTTATCGCCTGAAAGAGTTTGCCAAAATTTTATACTATGTATGCCAACGATTTAGTATTTTATTGCACTACTTTATTCTCTTTAAAGCGTTAATAATAAACAATTTATATACGCACAATAACAAAGCATTGTTTTTCTTTTTTTTTCAAAATATTGGAATATTTATGTATTTTTCAAAATATTTTTTTAATCGTTAATTAAAAAATAACGAAATAGTCTACCTGAAAACATATTTATCAAAACATTACATTTCGGAGCTCGCCGAAATACAAATATTACAAGAATTTTTTAATATCGAAAGAAATTTAGTGCAACAGCTGTTTGTAAATGTAAGAGAATTATTTCTGAATAACCTACAAATATAAATATAAAGTTTTGTTAAAGCATGAAAACAAAGTATTGAATGCACATTGTTTATTTTTGTTCAGTATTGTAAACACAAATTAGTTATGCACTTTTGAAAAGTTGTTTGAAACCACACAATTGAAAGTATACTTCAACATTGATAATATGTAAGCCTTAATGGAAATTTAATTGATTAATTATCCTTATCACTGGAGGTAATGTGATTAGGTGATTATTCTAATGGTATTTATAAAACCTTTTTTTTGCTTGACGCTTTGTAAATAAGTTAGGTTAGGGTTCCCGTATCTGTCACAATACATTGTAAATAACTGTATCATGTGTAACGGTATCTTCCTAGTCGTTAATACTTTGCAACTATCGTTTATGGTATTTAATCGAAAAGCGATGTAGACTTTAAAGTATACATTAGAAAGTATGTAAGTCCATCACGTTTTTTTAGTCGAAGTGTAGTATAATAGCTGTCGTATCTATGAAAGTATCAATACTTAATTAATTTAGTCACACATTAATGATGATAACATATAATATGTTATTTATGTAATATAACATTCCTGGGAAAAAATGGATTATATATAATTATATATAATTTTTGATGCAATTAGATCCAATTATATACAATTATATTTGTTTATATACAATTGTATATGATTATATACCATTTTTTATACAATTAGATCCAATTATATATAATTATATATGGATTTTGGCCGTATATAATTAAATACAATCGTATATAAACGTATATAATTATATATAAGTGTATATAATAGACTGCTTTATATATAATTATATATGGATTTTGGCCATATATAAAAATGTATATTAATATCTTATTAAAGTTTGTGAACCCGGGAAAAATGGATTATATACAATTATATATAAATTTAGATACAATTATATATGTTTATATACGATTATATATAATTATATGCAATTTTTGATACAATTAGATCCAATTATATATAATTATATATGGATTTTGGCCATATATAAAAATGTATATTAATATCTTATTAAAGTTTGTGAAATCCGGGAAAATGGATTATATACAATTATATATAATAATATATAATTATATACGGCCAAAATCCATATATAATTATATATAATCGTATATAAACATATATAATTATATATTATTATATATAATTGTATATAATCCATTTTTTCCCGGGTTCATAAACTGTAATAAGATATTAAATTATATTGTATTATATTACACACTTAAAATTCACATCGTTGTAGTCCAATAAATTTTTTGTTTATTTTTAGTTTTTTAGGCCCTTAATTGATCAAAACTAATTTAATAATTGTAGATACTTTACGGTGAAGTTATCAGCCAATTTATAACAGCTGATTTGAAAAAAATGAGATTCAGATTATTTCAATGAATCCAGTTGGCATTTATATTATATTTTGTGTTATATTGACACTTTGATATACATTTTTCAATGTAATACAAAATATAAACCTGGAATTTTTAATCGGCTGCTACGAATGGGCTGCTAACTTCAGCGTCATGATACTGTTGCGATTACATGCCTTAATATTAAAAAAATATAATATTATGGCAAAAAATATTATTGTAAAAAATAATACTGTTAATAATATTATTTTTTTAAATATTATTGTAAAGAGTATTTAAATTCTCGCATACATTACGTTGGATACATTAAGAACCAATATTGTAAGATTAGAAATAGTTTATTGAAAATAAATTTCATATTGTACATATCATTTTACATTATGAGCAATGCCTCGTAAATATATAATTATATCGCAATCGTCACACCATGACCGGACTAATTCTCTTAAACATTCGTCATAATTATGACCTAACCTAACTTAAGCTAACCTAACCTAACCTAACCTTGTATAATATTAAATCATTACAATATTTATCACAGTAGTATTATGTAGTTTTATATTTTTTATTGTAATATTTTTCACAATAATATTTTTTACAATAATATTATTCACAATAATATTTTGCAATAATATTTAAAAAAATAATATTATGGCATGATACCACTGTTGTATCATATCGAAAACACAAATGACACGGTCAAAAATAAGTAAGCATAAAATCAAATAAATATGACGCTGAAGTTAGCAACCAATTTATAACAGCCGATTTGAAAAAAATGAGATTCCGATTATTCCAACATTGGCAATTACATTATATTTTGTGTTATATCGACACTTTGATATACATTTTTCAATATAATACAAAATATAAACCTGGAATTTTTAATCGGCTGCTACCAATTGGCTGCAAACTTCAGCGTCATAAAGTAAATATAAAAATAAAATTTTTGTATGTTTATTGGACACTAACGATGTGAACTTTGAAAAAGATTATATTACGTTTCCAATTAATATTTCTAAATGTATTTTTATTGTATTAGTCAGCTTAAGGATATAAATGGTATAAGATTTTGTACTTCTTGAAAATGTTATCAAAGTATGTCGAAATGTTGAAGCAAACATCGATTAACGTTAATGACTTCATTTATTGATAATTTAATTTTTAAAGATAATATCAATGTCATGATTAATATCTATGAATTAATAATGTCAGATTTACTAAATGCTTGTAGTGATTTAGTAATGTATGATTATAATTTACTTAGTGGCAAAAAATACATATTTTTACGTTGAATTTAAATGACTATTTTTGGTGTTTATCATACTTTAAGACGACATGATTATTTTTGTTTTATTTTGAATTTACTTGAATATTGTTTATGGCAAAAGGGTTCAAACATAAAGTGTTGAATTATGACAGCATAAACGATGAACGGACAATCAAATATTACGAAAGCGCAATAAGATTTCGTGAAGACGTACTTTATGATAATTTTTCTGATAATAAACTGTCTCAAATAATATCACTTTCTTTTAAATTGACATTGAAAAAGTTTATATTCTTGAAGATAGTTTTTCAAATTTAGTAACAATTTTTATTGTTATTTATAATTTTTATTCTAAACTTATACAAACGTACAAAATTATTAATTTATCAAATTTAAAGTTTGTTTAAAAGTTAAAGTATGAGACGTTAGTTGAATTGTCAGCATATATTGTAAAATTTATTATAATGGTATCATTTCAAAATGAACGGTTTTGATAGTAGCTTACATAAGATTATTCATTCACTCGTCAATACTTGAAAAACCAGTAATTACTGGAAAATGTACTTTACGACTTACAAACATAGCTTCAATTAGAAGAAATGTACTAATCGTTAAACAAACCTTACAAAATAGAAGCAGCGAACTATTATTACAAAGACGTTACCTTAGGCAGAACATATCTGGCTATTTAACAATTGTGTTACTAATGTATTGCAATAATAATGTTCTTTTACATTTATAAATAGTTAATTTCTAACTTCTAAATTATTGAATAAATTAACATATTGGAATTAATAGCTAGAAAAAAATACTACTCAATTCTACAATTTTTTATGTGTTATATGTTGCACAAAATCAATTAGTAAAATATAAGATATTACTAAAGTAGTAGAATGATTTAATGTATGTAACTATATTTAAGCATCGTAATGACTAGATTATGCCACTATGATACATCATAATAATTGCAAATATTGTATGATGTCAAGTAACAAAACCGATTATTATTTTTCTAATTAAAAGAGTACAACTTTCTTGAATTAGATTTTAAAGAACTGAAATACTTGCAGGATAAAATTTGTTTAATCTTTTTAATAATCTGAAGATCAACCGACACAATCTAGTACAATATTTTGAAATGAATCTTGAGTATGATGTTAAGTAATATTTATTACTAAAATATTTTAAAATTGATATTTTTAAAATTGTAACGTCAAATATACCAAACTTAATATCTAGAAGAAATTTAAGACAAATAAAGGGTAAAACAAATAATTTTCACTCTTGTTAAAAAAATCTGAGTGCCATTATTTGAAAATGAAAAATAAAAATAACAAATCTTTTAGTTGTAGTACAGTAGAACCCCTCTTATTTCAACTGCTCCCCTTATTTGAATTGTCCAACCCCTCTTATTTGAATCGTTTCCCCTCAGGCCTTCCCCCACCGCTCGAACATCTCGATACACTTTACAGTGTTTACACCATCAAAGTTGTACAGTGTAAATACCGTTTAACCTAAATTTGCAAAATGTATAATCGGTAGACTGATATGTAATGAAATCTCAAATTAATTTAAAATTTTGCATCAAACTCATGATTTACATCATACAAATTATTGGAGAAGCTGCTAATTTCGTAAAATAAAAGTGCACATTTGAAGGTTAGGATGTTGTCAATTTTTAACGATGTGTATATTTCAAGACCTCCACAAAAATTGAAAAGTCTTTCATTTGCAAAATAACAAATAAATCCAATATCAGCAGCTTAATACTGAATTTGAAGTGATTTAAAGCTTTCATTAATCATATTTGCAAGTTTGGGTTAAATATTGCCTCCTATATTCATTTCGGTCTTAATCACCGTGTATTTGTTTGTGAAACAAAAAATTATTGATACATAATTATATGTAATAAAGTGCATAATGTAAATTTAAAATGTTTATTTCTACACTCGAATGCAGATATAAATAAGCATAAATAAATGCGAAAGGTTGCAGTCTTTATTTAGCACATAAAGGCACGAGTTGTGATCTCGTTACATTTTTATCCAAATTTAAAATTCTCTACACATTTTTCAGAGAAATTATATATATATTTTACATAATTCAACTCTAAAATATATATGATGTCTAACAAAAATAAAAAGATATCAGATATTATCATCCACTGTTAAAGCGTTAAGTAGAGTAAGGGGGTAAGGGGAAATTTCAAATAAGAGGGGTCGACGTCATCTTGAAAACCATGACCAGTTGAAATAAGAGGGGTTCACTGTACTGTCGTCAAAACATTAGTAATTTTTTCATGTGTTACTGAAACCTTTGTTTAGTTTTTTATTTCTTTTGATCAATGAAATAATCAATGCATGTAATGTCAATATTCCAAGTTCGAACTGCAGGAGAATTCTTAAAGAGCCTGAAATGTCGTAGAAAAACATTGGACAAAATTTGCACGGCATAAATCGAAAGAATTCGATACAATTATTTATTTATTTATTTATTTATTTTATTATTAAACGGGCAAAACCCTTCATATACATAAAGAATATAAAATATATGGCGATAATAACAATGATAATAATAATAGTAATAATAACATAAGAAAGAATATTTGAAGTATTGATAAGTAATAGACTATGAAAATAGAAAAATTTACATAAAATACGATTTAATAACAGTAATAAAAAGATCTAATTCTCGCGATGATGGTTGTTGTCTGGATATTGCTCATGTTTAGTAGGTTGATGTTTCTCCGACGTTGTAGCGAATTGAACATTGTGCACATCCTTGGTATTGGTGAATTTGCAGCATATGTTCTAATATGAACAGGTACATAAAAAACGCTTGAAACTCTAAGCGTGTAATTTGGATCCGCAAATGGTAGGAGGTCATACAGAGCTTGACATTTAATACCTCCAGTAGCAAGTTTGTACAAAAAAATTACATCGTTGGCTTCTCTAACCGATTTGAGGGTGGGAATTGAGAAGCGTCGTCCAATTGGTTCATAGTTATGATCAACAATAGCCATTGGATTGCCTGATTTGTAGGCTAAGTATCTTAAAAACTTATGCTGTACTTTCTCTATTATCGCAGCGCTATTTTGATAATTTGGAGACCATACATTAGACGCATATAATAAAATAGGACGAACAAGTGTTAAGTATAATGTTCTAAGAGCAGTGATCCCTTTAAAGTCAGCTGTATTACGCTTAATAAAGCCAAGAAGTTTGGTGGCTTTGATCGCAATGGTGTTGATGTGCGACTTAAACGATAATTTATCATCGAAGTAAACTCCCAGGTCCTTTATAACGGTTACTCGATTAAGGCGAGAGCCAAGAAGATGATAATCAAAATTAAGTGTGGTTGATCTACTGAAGGATATAATATTACACTTCCCTTGATTAAGTTTCAGACCGTTTCTTGAGCACCAAAGGGCTACTTGATCAATGTCCTTTTGCAGAAGTGAACAGGCTCTAGGTTGATCAATCTCTATAAAGAGCTTCAAATCATCAGCAAAAAGAAGTGGCGTTGAATAAGAAGTCACCGATATTATGTCGTTAATAAATAAAATACAATGGAAATATTAGAATAGGAGAAGAGAAAAAATTAGAAGAAGGGAAGACATTAGAATAAGGGAAGGACTACTGTATAGTGGTCTCCTTCTTTACCTGTAAGCACAAACGCAAACAGCAGTCCGGGGAACTCATGAGGAGAAAGAGTTAAAATAAGGGACGGAAAAAAGTCAAAATAAGAGACGCAGTTAAAATAAAAGGAGTTAAAATAAGGGAAGGACTACTGTAAGTAATATTTATACAGCATCAACATATAGCATTTATCGGCTAACATATACTTACCATTGAATTATTTCAAATCACAAAGCATACTTAGTTATTAAGGTTATTGTCAGATGAGTAATTTTCAAGATAATATCGATGTTGTTCACAAAAAATGGCAGGTTTACATTTAAAAGAATGCACAAATGTGCATATACAATGTTCATATATAATGAAGCCGATACATTTCGAATTGGCTGCTATCTTGAGCATCATTTAAATACAGCATCATAGCAATACATAGTATTTTACAAGTTGAATCGATAGCATAAAATTGATTGTAATTTAATTTTCACATAATCCTTACATGCGCAACTGTACTCGAATGTATGACAAATGTTTGACTGTACATTTTACATAGAGAAGCCAAAATTTCAAACGGCCAAATTACATTGGTCGAACATGTTTTTGTTCAAACATTTGTCATAAATCTCTGTCTCAGAGTACCACCTCATTGCACTCAGTTTTCCAGACTTTTAACCTACATAATTTTCTATTATATCACATATTTGGTACCAATATGTTCCCAATATACTATGGAACAAATAGGTTTTATAAATTAATTATAATTTTTAATTGACTATTAAATATAAACAAATGATTTACCAAAAAAGGACCTTCTTTTAGAAAGAAATCATTGGAACGCTGATTACGAATCTGATGTTATTTTACCAAAATTTAAAATGGGTCGTCCAATATGGAAGTAACACATTTCATAAAATTTACGTTTTCACATTTTGGTCTGCCATTTTGAATTTCCAAAAATAATGTGTGGGCAGTCCGAATTCACAACATTTATCAATATTTTCTAAACTTTCTATATTATTATTGGTGTCAAAAAGTACACTTAAAAAAGACTTGGTGAACTTCAGAAAAACATGTTTGAAATAAAGGAAATATTTTGTTTACACCAAAATATCTTCATTTAAATATGTAAACATTTTTTACTCGAAAACAATATTTATTCAAGTATATATTTAGTTACATTTAATACATCTTTTATCGCCCACCCCTTTATAGATCCTTCAAAATATCGACCAATCAGGGTCGTTCCGATTTTTCCGTGCAAAAATGGCGTAACGATGAAAGTTTATACTGTTGATGAATAAGACTTCGACGCGTGTTATTTGAGCAGTGGTCGCCTTATAATTACGGCAACAAATAACGTAAGAGACGGAGGAGAATGACTCCTGCAAGAGGATGAATCATACTTTGCCAGCGCGAAAAGATCGACGCAGACTGTTGCGCGCAGGCGCTGGACCGACCACCCTGTTAATGTTAGCCCAAGCTTATGACTCGAAGACAATAACCGACAACAATACCTTGTTTGTTTTCCGCTAGGGGGTCGTTCCGCCATGTGGACACGTGACTCTTCACGCTCCAATGAAGAAATTAACGTCATTTTGAAATTATCCTGTACCTTTTAAAACTGCATATACCCAAGACAATAGGTTAGGGATTTTAAAATTACTAGAGAAATAATTTTTTCTGACTACAGTACTCCTACCCTTATTCTAATGTCTTCCCTTATTCTAATTTTTTCTCCTCTCCTATTCTAATATTTCCCCTCAAGCGTTCTCCCCACTGACGTGTGTTGACGTGTGGATTTTCTAAATACAAATAACGGAGCATGCGCAACAAAAGAAAAAGAGACAAAAGTGAGACTACAAATCTAAGTAGTGGGGGAGAGAGGAAAATTAGAATAAGGAGGAAGGCCGCCATCTTGCCTGACTGGACAAATTAGAATAAGGGAAGGATTACTGTATTTAGCTTATGTACACAATGAATTTCATCTGATAAGTTCAGGAAAATTTTAGAGTTTATTGCTTCTTTGCCATATGGGTACTTATAGGTCGGAAAATAACATAAGATTTCATCCACTGCAAGTTTTCTTATGTACCGAATGAAAATCCATCCCTATAATGGGCACGAAAAGCGACTAGCGGCGGAAAGAACTACACTGAGGTCCATATTGAAATCCATCAAATAGAGAAGCAGATGTTAGTTACGCTAGATGGCATCTAATCCAAAAACGAAGTAATTTCGTCTAAAGCGTCAAAAGACAAGACAAAGACTCTTCTCAAATATCCATTTTAGATGCTAAAATATAAACAGTTTTTCGAATTCAAATTGACATGTTTAACTGCCACCTAGTGGCATAAAGAAATAATTTAAAGTTGACTAATATATAAAACCCCCCTTTATGGTACACTCAAAGAGATGTCTGATAATTCTTTTATTCTAGGGGAAAATATCTCTTTAGTAGGAAATTCTGGTTTTGTTTTTATTTGTATTATTTGTGTATAACAGGATTAAGTCATTCAAAATAACAAAAAAAATAATAATAGTGAACGAATCCATTTTGTGAAAGAAATGTTGAGTTATAAATCGCATCTGGATCTAGCGGCAGAAGAAGTAATTACAGTAAGTTAACTGTTTGCGAAAGAAAAGAATTTTTAATTTTACTTCCGATTCATTAGTTTTGACCTTGTTATTTACGTTTTTTGGCACAATACAACAGTATTCTTTAATATTACATTATTTTTTATTAATGATAAACCTAAAACTGAAAGTAACCAAAAATGTTTTGTAATTTTCGTTAAACTCTAACGATGTCAACTTCAAGTATCTTCTAAACAAATAAATTAGAACTAAACCTTACCGTTTAGTCAGGTGGGTTAGAAGAAACAAAATTGAGGTCATGACAATTAAACCTTCTCAGAATTCATTGTACGGGACTTTTGTACGTGTACGGTGTATACATCTTAGATTTAACGCAAATAAGTCTTAGAACGATGTTATAAAAATTGTTTGAAAACTTTTTTGGTGACTAAACTACTTAATTAAACTTAACAGATTTTCAAATTGGGATAATTTGAAATTGGCGTACAAAAGTTTCGGATTTGAAACTTCGAATAATACTTTAAAATGTTTCTCCCGAGGTACTTTGTTCTTCTATTGTTATTTCGCAACACTTTTAAAGTGTATATAAGGGAAAATAAAAATTATTGCTGTTACTCAATCCAAGAGCGGTGTCAGCTTCGATATCATTGAAATTGATGCCACACATACAAGTATAACGGATTGGTCAACGTTAGTAAATCTTTGACCAATACTAACTGGTTAACTGTCACTGCAATATTTCTTATGATTCATATATTCCAAAGCAAAAATATGCAAGAATATTAGTAATTATCGTTCGGTTCTTTATTCTTCGAGATCATCTTTGTCTTTCATTTCTCGTCGATTGAGATATCGATACAGTATAACGGTCAAAGTGGATATCTATTTATGAATGATTATTCAGTAAATTCCTATCGTTCAATGTACCCGGGTATTATATAAAGTACGAAAATAACACAGAGGAATGTGATACGAAAATTATTCTCAGCCATGAATAGATAATATGCTTAGTTTTCAATAAGAAATCATTAATTATGATACGAATAAGTTTGAAAATAGCACTGTCGAATTAAACACATTTTTTTGTTTTCAAATTTTTTAAATAACAAGCCCAAACATCACATAACCGTAAATATTCTTAAAAAATATGCCCGAAATGGTATACTGATGTTTGGCAAAATGAACTCTTAAAGAAATCTAACTTCAGAGTTCTTAAAGAGTAAGTGATGCACACGGAAAAAAATAATCCAGTGAAAACCTCGATGTAAATCCCCGACTTCGTTCGGATGTTGAGGATTTGAGAAACGACGGAGGAATATTACGATTCAATTAATAGTAAATGTCTGAGAACTCCTCAAGATTCATTCCGGAACTCTACAAGAATATTCACTGAAAAGTTCAACAAAAAATTTGAAACAACTTCAAAAAGAAAGATGCCTGATAGAAACACACTGTCCATTTCCCATATACTTTTAACATGGTAAATAAGAATGTTATACAAAAATTGTACAAAAAAAATGTTTTTATTTTGACCAGGGATGAAGGAAAAATTTAATTTTTAATTCTAAACTAAAAAAAAAAAAAAGAAAAAAACATCTTTACTCCGACGGAGACTCGAACCCGGGTCTGCTGAACGGTAATCATACACTTTAACGCGCTCGACCACTGTCATGTTTGAATGTTCAACTATAAATAAGGCTGAGCCATTGCCGATAGATAATTTTTTGTTATTCCTTCAAATGTTTATTATAGTTTATTATACAAATGACAGAAGAAATGTTTTATATAAAAAAAAAACACGTTTTAAATTACGTCTTTGTATTTAAGTGTTGTATTTTATTTTATTTACGTCTTTGTAGTCAAGTGAATCAATTCAAGCGCGTGATTTAATGTGAAGTATTTTTTATATGAAATATTTCATTGTCCTTGGTACAGTTTCTTATGTAAACATTTGGTCTGATTAATGATAACCTAGAATATGATTCTTAAACAAATATTTCACTCTTTCCAAGGAATTGTATATTTTATGTATAAAAACACAAACTTATTCTATGATGATCTACTTTTAGTATGTAAGTTAATACTATGATTAAATTTAGGCTCAACTGTCATTTAAAATTTGTATTTCAAAAGTAAAATTAAATATAAATTTCACCAGATTAATACAATCTTGTTCAATTAAATATTTATTTTAGGTAAATATACTTGAAAATTGCTTCGTTTAATTTTATAACACTCATACACGAAAAATATGTTCAAAACGGAAGCTTTGTGGAAAACTGAAGAACTAAATATTTGAAATTGGGAATACGAATAAATTATTTTAAGGTAAGATTTATTTCGTTTATTCTTTCATTTATTCATATGAGTGACTATTAATTCCGTCTGACACTTTTTTTCACGTAGTTATTTCAACTATAATAGTCGCTTGTCTGCAATGAATGCGCAAATAGAGGAAAACAAATGTTAAAATGAGGAAATTAGAGTAAACTCGATTTCCTGGGAAGGAAGGAAATAATTTCATGTTAAAAAGACTGTTTATTTTATTTATAAAACGATTACTTCATTCTCGAAGAATTATTGTTGAGTAAAAGTTGTTGCATTTTTTACTCAGATATTACTGGAATGGAATATTCAGTTGGGTTTAATATTCATATTTTGTAACTTAAATTATGTTTAAATGTATAATTTTCAAGAAACATCCAAGGGCGTTTAAATAGGGGGATACCTATTATAAATTAGTAAAAAATGTATAAGCAGCAAATAACAGATTTCATCTTCAGAAAGCATCCCTTCGGAAGTTGCTACATATTGGATAATGACTTCCTCTACTCAATTTAATACAGCTAAAATCTCTTCAGAAATCAATAGACTTGTAAAAGAAAGATTTAATCTAAATTAGCAATTTTAGATAATCTTCAGAATAAGCAGGCTTCATATTTGAACTTGATATTTATCTCAACAAACGCATAAATACGTACGTTTATCATCGACTTTCCTCCAACGTTTACCCTGATCGCGCGATAAACAAGGAGTGCCTTTTTTCTAGGCCGCTCAATAATCTAGATTAGAATGAGACGAAGATAATGCAAAGAATCTCAATGCAGCATTCGCTAGTGAAGAAACATTCTGAGAATATGCGCACCACTTTTTTCGGTGTCTTTTAGTAAGTCCCTGGATAGTTAGTTGCATAATGGAAAATGAATCAGGAATTAAGATAGCATTTAAGATATTCAAATTGTCGCCAATGATATAGAGATTCAGTTAAGTTTTGAATGATGACTCAACTTATCAAATCAACGATTAAAATTCTTGACATCTTTTAATTTTTTTTCAGATTATAGTTTTAATATTTCACTAGATGTTTTGCAGGGGGAAAACAATGTTTTCCTAATAATTAAAACAAAATTCCAAAGCAGAATTATTACATTTTGTAAAAACGACTAATTTAACGATACCTGATTGACAAATTCGTACTACTTACGAGAATATACTACCGTAGCGCATCTACTGAGCAGTGATGAAAGCTACGTACACAAATCTTTCAGTAGCCGCCTTGTTTTGATGACTGCGTTCTTCCGTTAATCACAAAAGTAATTTGTCTCCATTTTCACAAGTTAATTAATATCTACTGTCACCTAAATTAGAACGAAGGATTACCAAACAAAATAAAGTTACAAATTTGTTTTCATCTAAGAATAGTAAGTGTACCATCACACGATTTTCTATAAAAAGTATAGTAATTGTTGCAAATTTATTTAGTTTTTTAATACAGTATAGCCATTATTCCAACAAAAAGTTTTCTAACTAACGAATTATCTGGTTAAAAATCTGACAACGATTAAAAATATAGTTCAAAGAAAAACACTTAAAATTTATGAGAGAAGAAAAAATAAAGCGTAACCTACGAATGCTTACACATGTGGTTCGGTTGCTCATGACGAAGAAATAATAGAAAACAGGCCTTCGTTCGTCAGTTCGGTATTGGTTGCATGTCCCGAACCGCAAAGTTGAATATTCGTGGTGTAAACCGACACTTTAGTGCACATAAAAATACGTGACTGAACTGAGGAAACAAAAGCACGAGTCAACAATTCTTTTGTTTTCATTTTATTACCGACGTCTGTTTCGTTGTGTGCCCTATGCCTTATATAAAATGCCAGTACTACTATTTTAAAAAGTATAGTCAAATTGTCGTTGTTACTCTCTTTCTGCCATTTCCAGATTTTAAATGAGATGTTTTGAAAAATTTGTTATGTCTGAGATGATGTGTCAAAGGTTACACTGACTGTTCTTTTAAAAAATTAGAGAAAAAGTGGAATATTCCACAAAAAAATCCTGTTCATAAATCAACATAATCTAAAAAACATGTCCCAAAAACTGGCCGGGAGTATACGCACGGAAATTCGGAATCGTGTTTAAAAACACGCATGGCACGAACGACACGTAAGTCGCATTTTTTTTGGAACGGCTGTTTTTAAAGGATCTTGACAGTTCCTGTTGCATCTACTTGTCACATTTGGAAATTTGCCAGAGAAAAGAAATATTTCAAGGAAATCAACTTGCCACCATTTTCAGTCTACGAATCTTCAATAAAAGGGGCAGCAATGCAAGGACAATCCTAAATTCATAAAGTCACTTGTGGGGATTAGACATAGTCCCTGTGCTTTTCATGAAAAATATGGTTACATACGATGTTGTGTTTATTTTAATATCGACATGATTAATTGATTTGGGATATTACGTGAGAATCGGCATGCTGCACAACTCTTCGACAGTCGATTCAATTAATTGACGTCATTGAAATATCATTGGCAGATTAAGTGCAAGGTTATGATGTAAATTGTATAATCAAATCTTTAATTACGGACTAAACGTTGCCTGACAAGTTTTACCTCGGTTATTTTGAACATTCTCTAATTGAAATCGCATGGGAAATTTTTATCAGGTCAATTGATTCAAACCGAGAAACGAAAATCATTCGGTCAAACTTCTGGAAATATATTATTTCAAATATATTCTGCGTATTATTTTCGACATTTAATACAAAGACTAAAATGAAAGAACAAGATCCCAAAATGTTCAAAAATTAAATTGAGAATAGAAAATTGGTTAATAATACTGGATACAGAAGCGTAAATTCGCATGATAAACCTCATGGGATGGCAGCGGTCTCACCGTGGGACGTTACGCGTCCCAGAATGTACGGCATCAGTCTCCGATGGAACGAATAGCATCTCTCAGTGGGATCGTAATGCCCCCGAACATTTTGAGCAGTATTGTTGATAAGAAGTTGCCAATCAGATTTATGAACCTTTTTTAACAAAGATATTCGTGATTTAACAAATATGTTTTGCTCGCGTAAAAAAGATTTCGAAATTTTGAACGAGAAAATCCGAATTCGATGCGAAAATGCGTGAACACTTAATTAATCAGGATGTTTGCAGTAATAGTAAAAAAGTATACAAACTATTAAATATCGATTAAGTGTCAATATGCCCACAAATTCAAAGTGGTTAGAGTTGTTAATATTAATTATTTCAATGAACGTATTTGTTTTTTGCCTCAAGCTCACGTTATACATTGTAAAGTTAGTAATACGACGCATGCATGAATCTAATTAAATTTGCTGCTTATGAATGTAATTTGCTGCAACCTCTATTATTTTCAAATCAAAATCCATTTGTCTGCTTATTCATTTCTAGTCTCCGTCCGTCAAACCGCCTCGACTTTAAGACAACGTGTTAATTTATACCTTTTTAACATACAGCTGTTAGAAATCATAGATCATATTAATTGCCGCATAATACCCTGTACTTGAAGGTAAATGCCGGAGATTAGTGATTTATTTCGGTCAGAAAACAAAAGGTCGTTTACAAGATCGTTTTTCGTTTATAGTCTTTTTAAACTTTAATGTTGTTTTGAGGTTATAATTTTCGTAATAGTTCGTTAAATAAAACGCTTCTATTTTGTGAATTTTGAATAGAATTATTTAATGGCATTGCGTCATTTTAGTTTTTATTCGACAGCAAAAAGTGTTGGCTCGATTTTAGACAAATTATGATACTACCGAGGGGGAACGAAATTTAGTAAGGTTATATAATCAAATTAGCTAAACTGCTATTAAATCTTTTCGATAATGTTTGGAATCTTGTATAAACTTTTCTACCTTTTAAGAAATCTTACTTAATTTAAAAAATGATTTCTTTATTTAAAAAAAATATTTTGCGATTTCTCAAATCATTCAGAAATAAGTAGCGCATTTGTTTATTTAACTCATTAAGATACAGACGCAGTTTAATTAAGTTTAATACAAAACAAACTAAATTACAGTAATATTAACTAAATAATTTGATTAAAGTACTATTTATAATAAATGTGAAATATTTCTTAAATAGAAAGTTGAATAGATACATTACATACAGCTTCTAAAATTTGATTTTTTAAGCTGATTTAATTTAACTTATATACTTTATCGTTTCGAAACATTTAACCAAATCAATATTATTAAAATACATCTTAAGACATTTATAATTTATGAAAGGCGCTCGAATTTAAATTAGTAACATTCGATTTATTGGAAATTTTCTATAAAAATGTTCCATTAGTATTTATAATGTTCTATTAGATTGTACAGTGCAAAAATTTGTATTGTTAAGTGAAATTCTCATATTGATGTAATAAATATTTTATGCGATATCTTACAACAATGGTGTACACTAGAAGATTTTAATATAATAAAATGTTTAAAAATTTCACGTATGAACGTATGAAAATTATTGTATTAGTTAGTTATAGCGGAACATAATAACATAAGTTATGTTTTTTTGTACAACACAAAAGTTATTTATGAAAATTGAAATGTTTTTATAACGAACATAAATAAAACTTCTTATCTATCCAGGTATTGGTAAAAAAAGATACTTTTGTTTTTTTAGTGTTTTCATTACATAAATGATAAGTTAGGTTACACTGTCGTGATTAAAACATATTAGTAGAATTATTACCTCTCTAGTTGTATTTTGATTACTAAATAGCATAGTTAATTTAACTATTTTTTATTGTGAATTATTTTGCTTTAAAAAAATTTTTTTTCTGTGTATTAAGTCAATGCTAATATTTGCCATTAATTTTACGAAGTTCATTAACCTTTAATTACAAAAAGAAAGAACAGTTGGTTACTTTGAACTCGAGGAAACCAACAACATTGTTTTTTAGATATTACACAGAGATTTTGAATTATCATTATCCCATGAATTTAGATTTTTCTTTAATTTATAATGTACAAGTTAACAACGTCTGAAGTAAAATTATTTATTTATTTATTCTGTTGCATAAAATCAGATAAAAACTTTCTCAAAACACTTCAGCATATATACTGGTCAGAAAATCGCGATGGTTTTAAGTAAAAATTACGTCTGGCTTTTACGATCAAGTATATTTTTATTATTGTTTTTTTTTTGTAATAATTATATTTTCACTCTTTGCACTAGTCAAAGTTCAGTTTTCACAGTCACTGGGATGAAAATTCATTTAAGTTCATTTCCGTTCAATAGAATTATGAGAACATACTAAAATACAATTCTACATGGTTTAATATAATCCATTGTTCGAATAAAATATCAATTCAGTTATATAAATGGTATCCTTTCATAGATTTAATTGTTACCATAAAAATGCAACTGAATTATTTAAAAAATGTAATAAATTAATACAATAAATAAATAAAATACTGCGTAATTGCTCGGTATGCGGAACCGCGGAGAAACATGTCACATTTTTAAAAGTTAATCAAGCTCAAAAGCCATTAAGTATTTACTGTTCAGCTATCCTTGACTATTTTTTGCCTTTGAAAAAAAAATGTAACAATTTGTTGTGCTATAATTACCACTCGAAATTACAACTACGACATTTATAAGAATTTACATTCATAGTACAAAATTTAATGTTTTGTTACAAATACTTCCCTAATATTGCGTTTTCATTTGATTAAAAATGACGTACATTTATTTAAGTTTCATCAATGAGTAGACTAAAAATAGAAATGGGATTTACTACTACGAGGGTCGTAGTAGAACTTTTACGATATTTGTCAGAATTAGGAAAGATTAGGTGTTTTCCCGCGTTTTTTACGCACTCGTAGGACGAATGCTTTCGATTCACATCTCCAGAAACTCAAGGGCAAGTGTTGTGTGTGTTAGTGCGTATCAATATATATGTGTGTGTGTCCGTGAATTGTGCGTGTCCCTTAAAATAGAAAGCGCGTGACACGAGGCCGTGGACACGTCAGGTTTCTTATGTCAGTTTCAGCCCAAAGACTGAGTGCGATTTGTCACGTTTTGTTATTAATTTTCCTGAACTGTCGCGTGCCTGGGATAACGATTAATGGGGAAAATCCGTATTTTGTTTTACCCTTACGTAACCGATCATTAGTCACCATTTTGGAAGAATTTCCGGTTGTTTGTGTTATGTTTCTACAGGATTAGCTAAAAAAAAAACATTTAGTATCGTTGAAAAGTAATATAAAATATCTGGTATATAAATAAAAATTGGTTCAAATAGTTATTACAATTAATTTTTCATTTTGGTCAGTTTCGGTTCTAAGAAATTTTAACTCGATTAAGGCTGAAAGCTAGCTGAACAGCAACAGGTTTTTTATATGCCTAAAAAGTACGTTAATGCATATCTTTATCGAAATATTTTTAACGAATGAAAAATATGTTTATTATAGAAGAGTAATTTTCGTTCTTTGCGAGTTTTTACTATACACGAAGCGATTTTTCGGATTTTCCATTCTAAATATGAGGTAAATGTCGGTCGAATTGATTCGTGGATTCAAACGACATCTAGTGTCACTCGAAGAATCTCAGATCTTAAACCTGTGGATTTTCTTTGCCAAATCAAATATGATCCCAAATGAGATCAACGTAGGATTTCATTTCAAGATTAGTATTTTAATAACTTGTAAATAAGACTTCTTTAAGAACTTGTTTTTTAGGTAAACTAAGACCTCTGGAAGATTTTTTTAATAGGTAAGTGTTAAGTATAATCTGTTGTTTATTATTTCAATATGACATACATTTTCTAAAATTCTTGGATTGAAAATGAACACTTCATAACGTAAAGAAAGTGCCTCTTTCGAAAGAATTCATTTTATGCTTTTCAGATTTTTTCCTATAAAGATTGAAAATTTCCTGTTCTTCAAGAGGCGTTCAGAGCTTCAAAAAAGTGATGTTCCTATTTTTCTTATTTTGTTTCGGCATATGACAAATAAGCAATATATACAAGTGATCTAAATTATGTAATAAACCACAAAATAATAAAATATAAGTAAATAAATGCGCGAGTAATTGATTGATTTATAGCAAGTACTTGAGAAAACTTATTGAATTTTTCATTAACTATTTTGTTACAACTTACTCATTTAGGCGCTTTATGAATTAACCATGAAATTCAATATTTGGTCAATAACATTCTTAATAACTTTATGAATGGATTATAGATAATGATATCTTCCGTTTTTTTTTTACTGAAGATAGGTTTCTAATACGACACGTTTGCCTCGACAGGTCGATGATCTATTACGAAACATTTCTATAAATGCAACCATTTTCTTTCAGTAGTAAAATTGGTGAAAACTCTACATTTTTTGAAATATTGTTCACAAGAACATTTGTTATTTGAAATTTGTAGAGTAAGTATTTGTTATGGAGTGAAAATTGAACCATTTCAGTGAATTTTCATTTTTAAAAGTAAGATAATATCACACTGCAAAAGTATTTTTTGAGTAATATTAGATCTACCTGTGATGAGAACAAAGTAAATTTGTAATTTACGAGTAATTAATTGTCATGTTTTATAAGGGAAGCTATTTATCACAAGTAATATTGAATACTAGAATTTTTTTCTGGGTGTAGTAAAATTGTACAATTTCAAATTTGTAGTTTTTTTTTCATGTCACGTATTCATTAAAGGCGATTACATAATATAATTGATTGATTAAACGAACTTATCTTGTAAGTGAAGTTCTATCACAATTGTATTTGACGCCTCTTCCGAAGAGATCACACCAAGTAGTTCATCATCTTTGTATCCGTCATCGCGAAAAGAAGGAAAAATATTTAAAAAACCTTGTGTTTTTTTTTTATTTTTTTCGGTGTTTCTTTTTTGATAGATCAGTTAACGCGTCCTCAATTCGTCTAAGTCTATATTCTAGAGCATTCTCTGGTAAATTATCATCACTAACTGGTGAGCTTCGTCTTTGATTAGAATTCATGACTTTTATTGGAAAATTCTCTGCTTTGACTGACACGAAGAGAAGGAATGGCAATCGAATATCAACCATGGATTGATCACAACTTCGGAACAAACACAGTGCTTTTTAAAATATTTTTCCTTCCCTTCGTGATGATGGATACAAAGAGGATAGACTACTTGGTGGTCTTGCGGAAGAGGCGCAAATACAAATAATTAACAATAAAATAATTTATTTATTTCGGATCAGTGATGAAGGTAATCGCATCACCTCAACACAAATTTTTTCTTTGAATTCGAATCTCTCGTCATCAAGATCGAGCCAGTTGGAGGGACAGTAAGGCGCAAAAAGTATAATTACTAGTCGAAGGCGCGCCTTATCTTCTGACAGAAATAATGGAGCAAACGAGCGTGCAAGTCGTAAAAGCGTAGGAACGGGGCCGCATCGGCTCCACGGTCGATTTTCACTTTTTACTACAGCGGCTTCACGAATCCGAAGGTGCGCTCGGCATTATTTACGCCATTATTTCGAGCGTCGCGCTTCGCCTCCAGATCCCTCAGGCAAAAAAGTTAAAAAAAAAAAATTTGAAAAAGTTCCCCCCCAGGCTTTCCTTTTTCGTCTTCTCGTCAACGATGGGACAAACGCGTCATGTGTCGCATTTCACATACGCCTCAGGATTCGAGGCCATTGTTCCTTGATCCATTATCGAGGAAAACTCCGGTAAAAATATCAAATACCCCGTTTACTGGTAAAATTTTATTCGCGAAGGAACTTTTTTTCCCGACAAGGTCGATGCGCTTCGTCGGTTCGGCAAAGAAAATCCAGGCACCCGGGCACACCGAACAGATTCGTTAAGAGAGGTTCTTATAACGGAATTTGCGGTCGACGGGAACTGAGTTTTTGTTGGCGTACAAAGTGAATGTTGGTCAGTGCCAACTTTTTATTATATATTTATTTTAATTTATTGAAAGAGGTTCGCTCCAAAAATCTTGAACGATTTTATAAAGAGCAGGAACGGTTTAAAAAAATGTAAATTTTGGGCATTAAACATCGATTTTTTTTAGAATCTTGACCTAATATTTCCATTTGCGCCCTAGTACTAAAAAAATGTGTATTATATGAAATATTTACCTCTTAATAAAAATGACAAATTTTCATGATGCGAATCTTGAGTGCGACTTGTTAAAAATAAAAAATTTCGTCCCGCGTACATAATAGACGGTTTTGCGCCTTCAAATCATGGGTTATTATTTGGCAGGCCCAAGCAGCAAAGGAAGAAATTTCGACCGTTATTTTGAGCGTTAGGTCAGATTTTATTTCGGTTAAAAATAACAAAATTTTGACCTTCAATTATGCCTTATAAGTAAAAATATATTGTCTTGGGATAATATTACCAAATTACGACTTAAAATTGCTTCATAGTAAAATTGTACTTGAGGTGTTTTTTGAAGTCAAATTTTGCTAAATTTCGACCTCTGTTCTGACTTGATAAACAAACGGAGAAAGAGGAAATAGGTCGTGCTTTTTGATAAATTTGACCTCGTGAATTTCCCTAATTTTCACTTAAAAGTCAGAATTACCAAAAACTTAGAATGATGCTATATTTTACTTCTGCGACTATGATGACGTTTTCTGTTATTACTTCAAAGTCGAAATAAACACAAAAATTGACCATAAAGTTAAATATGTAGAATGTTTGCTCAAAAAGACCACTAAAGTTCTTTTTATCCCCACTTGCTTCCAAATAAAGTCGATTGGAAGTAAAATAAGTCGCGGCTGTTTGGGCATTCGGACCATTCTGAAGTCGAATTTACCTAATTTCGACCTATTTTGCTGCTTGGGGAACTCGTGTCGTATACATATAGACAGTGCTGAAAGAGACATAGGTTGTATTTTCCTAATAAATATAAAACAGTAATAATCCGATTCGAATATAACCCATTTCTCTCCTAGGGCGCAAAAGTAGTGCTATTGAAATTAAAATTTTATAAATAGGATTCAACTTGAACAAACTCGATAAAACAGAAAGACGGCTTCGTTACTATTACGAAAAAACATTATTTTCTTCATTAAAGTATTTTAAATTAATTATTTATGAAGCCTTTTAAAAAAGTGCAGCCATTGCCTCCTTTCCCTCTTGTTAAGTCAGGCAATTTGTTATCCATGATGTAAAGAGGTTAAATAAGAAACTTAAGTTGAGTAAAAAAAATATACCGACCCGGAATTGAACCCTGCCAGTCGTATTAATAATCGCTTAGCTACATAACGACAACAATTGAGCAATATATATGCCAAAAAATGAATAATTCATATAGTAGAGTCCCAGTATAGTCTCGCTATATTTACATCCCAGAATATTTGCTCCGTTCCGTCTCGTTATAATTGCTGTCGCCGCTCTCTTTTTCCCCCACTTTGCGGGCTGGGGCCTGAGAAAAGGACTAGTGTGACGTCACAAACATACCCGACTGAGGGGAGTGAGAGAAGTGATTCTCCCCTTCTTTTGCTAAATATAATGAGACAGGTGGGGGGGCAGGTGGGTAAATATATACAAATACTCTTACTAAAAATGTCTTAAAATCTATCCGGGAATATCCATTTAACCATTTAAAGTCCCACTATTTAAAAATGATTTTGATTTGAAACGATTTCGATGCTTTATATTTCAGGGTTTTACTAATTATCCAATATGGCGGGCAAGAATTTGAAATGTTTATTTACGATTTTTAAAAGACTACTGTAGAGTTTTCTTTGTCTCAAATTACGTATTATTGTCAATAATTTAATAAATTTGCCATTTAACACAAAAACTCTTCTGTTTATATTATTAGAACTTCAAATTGTAGGCAATTTATTGTTGTACGCAATTGTTTTACGTGTTAATCTACAATATTTTACATTAGCAACATTTTATGTTTGTTAATAAAAAATCAGACAACAATTTTAAGTTTTGTCTGGTAAAACCAGGAAAGTCGAGGAATTTCAATCCAGAAAAGAGGCCTAATTTTTGGTCAAATTGTACACAGTTCCGCATCTCATAAATCAAAATTGTTTTTTCTAATTTTTTTGATATTTCCGCCCACAACATCCGACAACTTGTATTTCCGGAAGTGTGTGACTATTAACACAAGATAACCTCGTCGAATTTGCCTACGACTCGATCTGCACGTATTGCTCATACAACTTCAATGCCTCACATTTTTCGTGTTTCGAAACACAATGAGATTCCGGGATTCGACCTCGTTCCCGATACGAGTTTTATGTCACATTAAAATTCTGAAGTTTACATTAATTTCGCACTTTTTATACAAATTAAATGATACATTTTAACGGCGGCAGCAATATGATTTAACTACTTCCCGTTCATTATGTCGATCCTTTTTTAATAACTATAAGTCAGAAAATGTGTAACTTAAAAATTGTTTTTGACCTAGTTAATAAAATGACGAAGTATAATTAAAAATAAAGCAAAGAATAAAATAAATTTTAAAAAATATTCGAGTTTGAATTTAACAAATTTTTCAATGTGCTTTTTGTGAAAATATACGATAATTATTGGTAGGCTAACCATGTTTTGTCATTAGATTAAAATCGTATATTATGTTACAAGGGCGCAAATATCGATCTTCGATAAATGCGCAGTGTGTAGCGATATTTCGCCTGTGTTGCATATGATAT